>OZ026497.1:3802611-4340111 GCA_964019985.1 Aurelia sp. 4 Dawson et al 2005
GCATGAGCAATTAGTGTGAATGTCTCTCTGTCAATTGAATTTCGTATCACGATGGATTTTTTGAAGTCTTGCGGACTGATCACCACCACAAATTCTTGTGGTGAGGGCCTACTTTGAGTTAGGTTCTCGATTTTTTTTTACCATAGCGACATCATTCAGTCAGGTCACAGACGAAACAAGGGAATCGGATGATCAATCTGATATTGTCCGTGGAAAATTTTGCACACCATCGCCGAGAGAGGAGGATACAATAGACAAGATGTCTTGGAGCTCAGGCCTCATCACAAAAGCTCTGTTATTGAGAAGAAGCACTTGTTTCCAAAATACAAAACTGTTACTATGCCAATTTTTACACTGTACCGGTACAACGTACCCTGGGTACAAGAGCCTAATAGAATTTAAAAAAAAGTTTTAAATTAATTTTTAAGGTAAAAATGCAACCAACCACGTTTTGTAGCTATAACGATAAAAATCCAAAGTTGCAAATACTAAAGTCGACAACCTTTTTCGTCGGAAGTCAAAAAGGCTCCCAATTACTCAAAAGGGCTATTTCAAAGGCTGTCTGATACTCAAAGTAGGATCCTACGCCATGCTACGCAATTCCAATACTGATCTACACATTCCTCTGTTCCAAACGTCTTCAGGACAGAAAAGCTTCGAATTTACAGGAGCATGTGTTTGGAACATTCTAGACTAGTCCCAATTTTTCAATAGAACTGTGTCATTTTCATTTCATTCATTTTCATTTTCATTTTAAATTCTCTATCCTGCCAAAGTGGCGTCATAATAAGGACGAATTTTCATAATTTGTGCTTCAAAGCCAAAAATGTGCTTGCTTGTTTTGCCTCATTGCTAAGGTTCGCACACCCCACCCTACAGGGTTTTGGTATGGTTTTGGTAAGGTTTTGGTTTATGGTAGGGTTTTGGTAGGTTTTTCGGTAGGGTTAGGGATTTTGGTAAAGTTTTGGTTTTTGGTAGGGTTTTTGGTAGGGTTTTTGGTAGGTTTTTCGGTAGAGTTTTGGTAGGTTTTTGGTAGGTTTTTTTGGTAGATTTTTGGTAGGTTTTTCGGTAGGGTTTTGGTAGGTTTTTGATAGGTTTTTTTGTAGGTTTTTGGTAGGGTTTTTGGTAGGGTTTTTGGTAGGTTTTTCGGTAGGGTTTTGGTAGGTTTTTGGTAGGTTTTTTGGTAGGTTTTTGGTAGGGTTTTTGGTAGGTTTTTCGGTAGGGTTTTGGTAGGTTTTTGGTAGGTTTTTTGGTAGGTTTTTGGTAGGTTTTTTGGTAAGTTAGAATTTTCGCTAGGGTTTGGGATTTTGGTAAAGTGTCGGTTTTTGATATGATTCAGTTAGGATCAGTATAGCCACATGTGTGCGATTCTAGGATAGCGCCGAGAAATTAAATTCTGAGACCCATACTTAAGGATTTTCGAGGTTCTAAACCCATCCTTATGGGTTACACGTACCCGTTGCTGTATATATGGAAGTTAACTCCCCCATCCCCGGTATGCTACCATACTACGATGCTAAATTGACCTCTAACTCTTTCTGTCTCTATTTTAGGCTTGCCCTTCCAGATCTCACCCACCAAACTCGGAAAGTATGCGCCTCCCGAAGATTATGCCAACACCATCGATGTCACGACACCCACCCAAACAAAGTGGTCATCCCCCTGGTGGCTCCCAGCGTCCTCCTGGTGCTTCAATGAATAGACCACACCAATCACCAGCTGGCCCAAGGCCTTCAATGCCTCCGCAGGGTTCCGGAAGGCTGGAGCCGAAGGAGTTTCTCAAAATGTTTTATCGTCATTTTTACAAAGCTGTTCAAATAGCTATGAAGCAGAGGCAGGAAAAAGAAATGGGAGCAAGTATGCGACTGATGCCAACCCCACATCCGCCAAAGGGAGGCGCTTCTGCTAGAGTCATGCCTAGTCCCTATTCTCCAAAGAAGGATGTCCCTCAAATTCCAAGTCAGCTGAATGTCGAAATCGATGCGATCTTTGGGTTGCTAATTTCTGATTTCCTTGGTAGAAGGTATGACTTGGTGGAAGGTTTGGGAGTCCATGTTTATTTACTCATCCTCTGATACTGTGAGGCCCGCAGTTAAGAAACCACACACTTTGGCCATGGATGTTTCTTATATCTGTGATACTTCTCATGATCTCATGTTTTAGTCTCCAGTTTCTTAAGTTTCTAATTTCTTTTCTGGAAAGTTGTAGACAAATAAGTTACATGAAAATGGAGTTGTCTATAATAATTTCAGCCATATTTAGCCATATTTGTATGCTATGAATAGTGTAGTTCTCTCAGACCATTAGACCAGTACTCAGCTTCACTCAAATTACAAGAATCTTAATTGCAGGTATGAGCCTCACGGGTTTCTTATAGGTAGAGGGTGGTGATAATTATTTTTCAATTGCTGTAAAGTTTCTTTTAGTGGTTTCTTAAATGCGGGGCTTTACTGGATATAATATGATTAATTTAATTGCAATTCTAGGTTTGCAGGAGGCAGTGCTTCGGACAATAAATTCCCTTCTGACATGCCAATTAATGGCCAAAAAACGCTTCACGTAAGACCAACACCCTCACCCGGACAAAAGATGGCACACAATGGATATCAGGAGGCTGCGAAGGCTGTTTCCCAAGAACTGCAAATGTTTAGATCAATCGTAAAGCAAGGGCTCCATGGCCGTAAGCAATGCTTGAAGGACCTTTTACTTCGCGGTGATGTTGATGTTAAGAACAACACGAGGTTTAACAGATATGTTGAACGAAATATGCAGAATATTACTGTGGTGTACTTCAAGTTTGTCAAATGGATGACTGAAGTTAAAAAGGATATGCCTTGCAACAAAGGTATGTAACATCCGTTCCGTCAAGCCATCAATCACTTTTTTGTATATACCTGGTGGGTCAACTACAGAGTTTACGCGTTTGGCAAGATATGGAATAAGAATTATGTGAGCAATATTCGAAACTAACGTGGTAATCTATCAGTCAAAGGCTAACTTAGATGAGAACGTTTTGTTTGGGAAAATCACGCATCTTTAAGGTCCAACAATTATACGTTTGTACGGAGATGAAAATTTCACATTCGATTCTGGTCCGTGATTTATGTGGTACTGACGTTTGCATTGTATCTTTAGCAATAGATTTTTAATTTCGACACCAAGTAAATTATGGACCAGAATGGAATGTGGAATCATCCTTTTCCCAAACATACCCCTTACCAGCATTTTCCAAATCTCTGTGTCTTAAAGGGGCAGGGTCACGTAATGTAAAGAAACTTCTTTCGAAACGACGATTTTGCAGTATTTTTGATAGGCCATATCACAATGATTTTCCACTACTTTTCTCAAAATGAAAGTGCTATTTTGAAGATGGACTCTTGAGCTTTGTAGAGAAACAAACGAAACACTCATATGTTGTATGATTGCAGAGATATTGGTGGATTTTTAAAGGTAACTTTAGTGTGGATTCACCCCATATTCACCAAAATCTCGTGTGGGCAACAATATAGATTGTAGAGATAACAAGTTTGTTTACGGTTACGTGACCCTGCCCCTTTAAGTTATAAGTAATTTTAACAACTAAAATTTTCTCATCTAAGTTATCCTTTGGCTGATATATTAATATTTCAGTTTTGAATATCGGCCTCATATTCTCCATTTCTTTATGTTTGAAATTTTCACATTTATTCCAGACTCTCAAAGATCTTCGACATCTTGCAAGATTTTTTCTTGGAAATTTGTATTTTTGTCAGGGACATTTCTGGAATTTTGTGAGACTTTTGAAGATTTTTAAGGATCTGCTTTGGGAATTTTGAAGATTTTAGGACTTTTCGAAAGTGCACAAGAGTTTTCCCCGACGATAAAGTGCTTTTGATACAGCCTTTGTCATCTTTCAGCAGCAAGTGGAGATGTTAAATGCATGACATAGTTTTCCTTTCTATCAACATGGGTGGTTAGACACCGTTGTTGTGCTTAATTACCGCTGCTTTGTTCTTCTGTGGAGGAAAAAAATTACTTGCTACTACGTAGGAGCTAAGCCTCCTCCGCAGAAACGAATAATTGTTCGTCCGCAGAAGAACAAAGCGGCAGCAATGAAACACAACTGCAGTGTCTAATCACCCATGATTTCTAACCGTGTGAACAGAGTTTTTCCCTGACACGCACCGATGCGAAGTAATTCTTTGAAACACGCGTTCTGTCGAAGCTCTTTTGTCTTCGTTTTGTTGTATGAACTACATTTATTGTGTGTTATTCCCTACAACTTGATTCTAAATTCTAACAGATTGCCAAAATATTGAGCGAATGGTAGCATTTTGCAAGAATCAATACAAAGCATGTGGAGGAAGTATGCCTAAGGGCTCAATCAGGATCATGCCAACCCCAGCAGGTACACCAGCAAAAAAATGTCCCAAAGGCCAGAAAATTTGTCCCATGCGACAAGAATGTGTCCCTGACAAAACCCATTGTATCGATAGCAGAAATCCTTTTGTAGCTGACACTAGGAAAGCACCAACGGCATCGGCAATGCCTGACATGCATTCAAAGATGCCAGCTATGGCTTCTAAAGCATGGAATTTGAGACCAACACCAAGTGCAATGCCTCACATGAATTTCAACGATACTTTGAACCGCACTGTGTTTGCCATGGCTTTCAAGGATGCAGCAAAGCGTAACCACCATCTGGACCATAAAGAGCTGGTACGGTTGTACAAGTTTATGCAAGGTGCTCTTGGTGGTAGAGGAATGGGGAGCGCGAATGGGGACACACCGCCTAGCTCAAAGCCAGAAGAAAAACAACCTCATGATGCATGTATGAATATGTGCCCCAAGAAGAATATGGTATTTTGCTGGCCAGAGATGAAATGCAAGCCACGTGGTGCACATTGTAACTTGATGCATTTAGTTGGGATGATGAACACGTCAAGATTTGAAAACATGTAAGTTTCCTTTTCTTTCTGTCAACAGATACAGTCATATGGTTGTATCAAGAGCGGGGACGCTTACTTTTCAATTCTGTAGGTTGGTAGTTGGAGTGCGTGCCCTGCCAAATCTGCTACGTAGAATGAGGAGAGTCGCCACGTTTTTGTAATTCCAGGCTTATAGAATCACAAGGTTTGGTTACATTGAGAGGAAGGACAAAACTTATGACGATGAGTCCCTTGTATCCCTGCGATAAACCTTGCACAAGAGGGTTTCATAATGAATCAGTGAAAACTTGGCCCTATTTTCTTCAGTCATCAATGGAACTATGATGGAGGCACGGCTTCGAATCTCGACCCCGTGGGAGTGTCTTCAATTCTTTAATCGAATCTAAAATTCTATCACATTTACACCGTAACAATAGTAATTCGAAAATCTCGCAATCTGATCTATACTTTAGGAATTGCAAAATTTGGGCCTAGGTAAGATAGAAATATAAAGAAAAAATGTGTAGATACGCACCATATCAAAAAAAGTTTACGCGTTTAGCGGGCTGTGAAATAAAAAGTATGAGACCGATATTCAAAACTACGATGTTAATCTATCAGTCAAAGGCTAACTTAGTTGAGATAATTTTTTTGGTAAAATCGCTCACCATTTAGGCCCAGAAATTCGGAAAATGTTGGTTAAGGGGCATGCTTGGGAACAAGCGTTCCACATTCCATTCTGGTCCATAACTTATTTGCTGTTGAAACTAAAATTCTATTTTAGAAACTGTCAATGTAAACTTCAAAGCCACATGAATCATGAACCGCAATGGAATATGAAATGTGCGATTCCCATATTAACCCCTTGCAGACAGTTTTCTAACTGTTGCGTCTTATGAAAAAAGATTGCCTGATCACTTTAACTGTCACAACCATCACGCAACAACTTAAATCTAGTACAAACACGTTTTTTCTTGCGAACTTCGTCAGAGGTCTCAGGTGATAGAGGAGGGGGTAAACTCTGTGAGATTTGGAGGGATGTGCTGTCAAATACCCTAGACGATGATGTAAGTAGTGCGGAGTCTGTGGCAGTTTGCAAAAACGTCTTTAACTTTTCGATGTAACCAGTTGCCTTTGTACAATTTGTAAGTAGACGCTGAATACCTTTGGCTGAAAATTCACATTTACTGTTTTAGATTTATTTTGTGTAGTTAGTTGGTTTAAGTTCTCTGCATTCGTTTAAAGCCATGCAAATGCCCACTTGTAGATGAGTTTATGATTATGTCCCTAATGATTAAATATGAGTTACATGATTATATCTCGTTACTTGCTTCTTTTATCGTCCTCTGTTTCTTCTTTCATTTAGAATAGTTACATTGCATTATTTTACTTAATGGAAATGAACGATTGTGGGAAAGACAGTTGTATTAGCTTCTAATGAACACCATGGCTTTTCTGCATTTAATCCATCGATCTGTTTGACATACTTCGATGGGAAGCAGGGAAATTGTTATGAAATTCCTTTCCCACAGTCTTTATGCCGCAACGTTCATTGTGATTGATTTAGGTTGTAGTTAGCGTATAGTAATTAGTTTACAAGCATTATTTGTCTTCTTTTTGTGCATTATCCTAGTAGTGTTCATTGTGCTTTGTTATATGTAAGAACACGGGGTAGCTGCACCATTTTGCTCCTCTTGTTATTGTCCCTGTAGTGTTGTGCAGTTGCATAGTACAGGGTGTCTCAAAAAAATTGTTCGACGTTTGATTAAATACTAAAAAATAACGGTACGCTGAATGGACCCTTGGTCAAGTCACCCTTTTTCTGAGGTTTTAAATTAATTTTTGACACAAGAATCTTGCTAATCCGATAAAAAATCATGGAATTACAAGCTTTTGAAGTTCAAGTTTGTGCGAAAGCTGAAACCAGAGACATCAAAATGGCTTTTTTGTAAATGTCCCATAGGCCGTTGTTTCTGTTATTTTTCAATTGTTTCAGGGCGAACCAAGTGGAATTCAAACAGGTTTTCGATAACCTAACTGTCAAGCATATGGATGCTTTGAGGAAACAGATTCAGTCTCTCGCTGATTATGTTTTGAACCACTGTTTATGGACTTATGCAATGTGAAGGAAATTTAGAGAATGATCGCAAGAAATAATTTACTTTAGAAATCGCATTTGGTTTGCTCTGATATCAACGAAAGGTATGACATTGGACAGGCTTCTCTTACCTCCGTCTTCGAGCTTTTTGCAATACGAGTAATTTGGGGGTCTCTGGTTTTAGATGTCGCATATTCTTGATCTTCGAGAGCTCACAAGTCAGTGAATCTTCAACTGATTTGCACGATATTAGTCTCTAAAATTATTTCATAATCTTAGGAACAGGGTTATCTTTGCATGAGCTTGTTTATGTTGTCTTTATTTTTCAATATTTAATCAAACGTCGAACAATTTTTTTGAGACACCCTGTATTAATATGCGAAGTAGGTAAGCATGTATTGGAAGAATTTTATATGGCTAGAAAAATATATCATATATCCTTTCGGTCAGTCACCTTACATGATTTGCCAATCCTTTTTCTCGATAGGACCAAATGCGAAGGCTCATTCTACTGTCCAATCACAGGCAACTGCACAAGGGACGCAAAGAGCTGTGATCCTTCCAACTCGAGAATATTCGATAACGCCCCAAGAAATGAAACATGCCTTACACCAGATATGGCTAAACCTGCGAACATCAGTGGAGAGATCGCCGAAATGTTTCGACTGCGGTGCAAGCCTACAGAGAAATTTTGTCCCAGCAAGTTTGGATGTGTTAGCAAAAAGGAGAACTGTACAAGAAGCAGTGATTTGCGTGTCATGCTTCAGAAGAATGATGAACACGAGAAGAAAACATTTTGTAGAATCAGGGATCTCATTTGTCCAAGGTATTGCGTGAACTATTTTTTCGCGTATGAAGAAGGGAAGACTTCATGAAAATAATATTCGTAAATTTTTTCATACCCTTGTACTAAACCGACTACCAGCATGATTCTTGTGAATTTGATTGCTATGAGGAAAAGCAAAACGATTTTTCTCAGAATGACAACGAAGTTAAGAAGAGAAGACTTTTTTCGCTTTCGAGTTCAATGAGACAATCTAGTTAGTACTTTTTGTAATGAAATTTAGTCTAATTGTTACTCAGATTTCAACATGTTTGATTTTACTGGCGAAGGTCACATCCAAGTGCGAAAGACTAGTTTTTGTAAAGTTACGACATAGTCAGAACGTTTCGACTCTGGGCAGAATCGTCTTCATTAAAGAAAATATGTGCACGAAAGTCTTTTAAACTAAATGATTTTATTATTGACTACACTACGGTAAAGAAGTACTTCATGATAACTTCGGTAATCTAAGCTCGATCATTTCTCGAGTTTTTATACCTGTTGAGTAAAAGTATGTAAAATCGTTTAGAATCAAGTCGTTTGCCACTGTGGCTATTGCTGAAACTGATAAATCATTGTACGTGTAACGTGTTATCCTTGATATTAGAATTTTGTTGATAGTTGACTTCTTTTACATGAGGTAACAGTATTTCTACAGATAACGGTTTTTTGTTCCATCGATGGGTTTATCTTGATAAGTCCGTTATTTTAGGTTATTTTAGGCTATTCAAAACATTTTGTTGGTTAAAATTGAACGTGCACTTTTTTATTTAAAGGTTTTGTAGAAATGTCTTTTCTCAGAATTATCCAAACCAGACCTTTTTTTCTTGATCACGTTTTCCAACGTTTAAGCTCAAAAAGGATAAAGAATAAACTTAACGGGGCTATCTTCTTGCCAAGACAAATAGTTGTGTAGATCCGTAGCCAACTATACAATCAATTTTTCAAATACTTTTCAGTATCGTCCTGCTGAATTATTAGCATATTGGAAGAAAAATTTTAGGCCTGTTTCCAGGGATCCTGAGCTTGAAAAATTCTATGAAATTGCTCATAACTACCAGCGTACAGGAGGATGAAATTTAGGGATAAAAAGCCAGAAGAAATCAGTTGCTTACGAAAATTTTTCCCCATTTAAGACTGATTTCTGCCCGATTATTACTGATTTTGCAAATAAATGCCTCCTACTCCTATGTACAAAGGCTCTATACGACCAATTTAAACAAAATGAACTTACTATGTTTTCTACCCAGTAAAAAAAATTTTGTCAACTTTCTTGTAAAAATTTGGAAAACTTTTGTTGATCTATCTACCGCCTCAGTGGGCCCCCGCATAGCTAAGTTACTAAGAGCCCCGAGCAGCTCCGTTACGCCACTGACTTTCTAACACTTACCTAGCATTGTATGATGACCTGATACAATTGTTTCTTTGCTGCAGGGTTTACTACAAATGGGTGAACATGAAGCGGAGCTGTCCTGAGGAAGTCAAACCGAAGGTTGAAGAAGGGCCTCATCCGTAAGTTATTTAATAGCTTAAACGCAATCATAGTTTGTTCCCAGTTTTGTCATGGCCATGAAATTTTGATTCATGAATCTTTAAGCAGGCAACTGAGCGTGCTCTTGTGGAATATACAAGGGCTATTTTTATCGACTTCCTTTCAATCATTGAAAGGACAGATTCCCTTTGGTTAGACAGGATAAGAATTATGTAGCATCATCTCTCCCAATTTCTCAGTTTGCTTGAAAACTAGGTAGGTTATCAATGCTCGAATTCTCGCAAATTGAAAGCCGTTTTAGACTTACTGTATCTCCTATGTTAATGTGCACCTTGAGGCTTGACGTACCGAAAAGAGATTAACAAAATCAAGTGCATACGCAGATGTAAATGATTTTCAAGAGTTCCACAAAGGACCACCTTGTATTTATTGCCCTATTCACACTGCAAGTTAAACCAGCTTAAATTAAACCAGATTTCTGAATACGGTCTTCTGATTAGTCAATCCGACAAATCCAGTCATTTGATTGGTTGAAATTTAAACTGGTTTAGATAAAGCTGGTTTAACTGTGCCAGTGTGAATGCAGTATATGTCAATTAAGTTCGTTGTAAATCTCGCAGGCCAAAAGCACTTGTTGTGACGTCAGTAGGTATGCTTGTATCGCATTATACAAGGCCACGGCATTGTAAGATTAACCAATGGGAGTGGCGGGCCTACTTTTGAAGCTGAGTCAGGTGATTATTCACTTAAAGGGGCTCACTCTCCAAACTGTAAACAAATCTATAAAGCCATTGTTTCAGGCACATGTCCATTGTCTTCTACTGTTTGTTTTGTGGCTTCAACCAAGCAACTGTTAAAAATCCTTTTATATCGGAGCAATCGCAGGTGTGAATTTTTTGGTTTCTTCCTTTATGAAGTACAAGAATTTATCTTCAAAGTAATGCTTTCATTTTCGAAGAAACAGATAGTGTGATTTTTCCCATCAAAAATGAACTGTAAAGTCACCATTTTGACCGAAATTTGAGAGAAAGCATCTTTAATTACTTTATGTTCGAATCTTTTTCCAGATCTAGATCTCTACCACCTTGGGTAAAGCCAACGAGATCACATGGAGGCCCACCAGACCATACAGGTGGTGTAAAGCCACGTCCTACAAACGTTGGGCCAAGACCTACAGCCACATCCGGACAACCAAAGCCAACATCCATGCCTTCACGACCGAAACTCAAATCTGTGGTACTAGACGTTGCACGTTCACTCCGATTACAGATGGGATTGCCGTCGTCCGTGAGTTACATAGCGGTTGTGGCCGTAACTGATTGTCCGGTAAATTGGAAGTACATCACAAGGAAAACTTGGCAAGGGGAACCTGTTAGGATCCCTAAGAAAACTGATGCACCCAAAATGAAAGCAATCGTGTTAGCTCTTGATGCTGCCATAAAGTAAGTATGCAAATGAGACTACTCGATAAGAGCATAGGTTGCAAATCTTTAAAAAGCTGGGTGTAAAATTCTGTGACCTATTTCTTTGAACTGAACGGCTTCAAAGAAAATTGAATTATTTTACAGTAAATCTGCCTTTGGACTTTTCTGAAATCTTCAATATTTTCAAAATGACAGTGTTTTTCTTCCGTTTTAAGAAATCAAGAAAATTTTCGGAAAAAAAACTTGAAACTGTCGTAATTTCTAAACCTCTTTACGAAAGATCAAATAATTTTCAAGAAAACCACAGGTTATGGATGCCTACAATATGGTATCAAGCAAAACTCGTTCACTGTTCTGGTTTGTGATTTAGAAATTTGATGACGTCACATCATAAAATCAGCTGAAATATAAAAATGGCTGTAATTTTCACAAATATTCACGATTTCTGAAAAGTCCAGGGTAGCAGAAATGAGGCTAAAGTTTCTTTCAAGTCATTCAGTTTAAAGAAACAGGTCATTGAATTTTACTCCCGCCTTTATTCGTAGATTTAAAGATTTGGAACCTATGCTCTCGATAAGCTATTATTGTTATTGGTAGCACTTACTTTCATGTTGCCACTACAAAAAGAGAGATATATACACGCTTTTGTTTTTGTATTTTTTTCTGGATTTCAAAATAGATGAGTAATCTCGTGATCACGAGAAAGTTATTACTGATTAAGGCTTACGTTGAAACGTTGAAATGAATGTTGTTTTTCGGAGTACGTATATCTATTTATATTATGTGTTGGGATTGAGCTAATAAGCTAATTAACGCCAACAAAGTTAAAAGACTGTTATCCGCCTTTTCATGACTCCCTGCAAAGCAACCTCGTGCCTAAGAATTGCAAAAGTCTGGTTGGTTCAATACGAAAGTTTAGAGTAAGTTTGGCCACTTGATAAGCAACCAAATTCGTTGATTCGCATTGCACGTGTCGCATTGCAAGGCCATACCAAGTCTGAAAAGGTAGATGAACCATACTAGTTTTAAGGAATTCATTGTGGCTTTGTTGCTGCAAGGCAGCATGAAGTTATTGTGCAATTGCTTCGCAATGGACATGGTCTGTCTGTCTGTCTGTCTGTTTGTTTTTATGTTCTTGTCAACAATATTTGGAGACCTAATTTTGGCTGTCAAACCTTAGCTTTGTTACCCCAAAGAGCATGCGCATGTGCAGCATCGAAAGAATGGCAATGATATTTTATTGTTGGACGAGAAAGAAAGCATTATTTGCATGAATTTATTGAAAGGTAATGTCCCCAATATACCGGCCAACTTGTTAAGCAACAGCGGCTACCTTTAGAGTTTCATGATTTTGGGACCTTGGAGAATTCTTATATTAAGGCGTTTCCTATACACAGGTTGGTATGGAGCGCAATCGTAAGCTTTTGGCAACAATTTTTGTGAGTAAATGCAGTATGCAGCTCTCTCTGACTATTGTTATTGCTAGTTTATTCAATTTTTTGCTTGAGAGAACCCAATCCTGACCATATTCGTATCCCATAGGTACGAAGTGAAGGAGAAAAATTTTCATGGAGTCTGCATTCTAAAGTACTTCAAGTATACGCCTGCAAGTGGCTCCCGACCGTCACTACCAATGGAGGCTGAAGTAGATGACAGCATGTCATCCGGAGATTTATTTTTAGTTGTCCTTCCGAAACCTCCACCATGCGATGTTCAGTTGTTTGGAAGGAATTTTGTTGAAATTCTAGAGGACACAAAGAAGCCGCCTACCTTCAAGGTAACTTCCAGTTCATTTCATCTAACTTTCAAACTGCATACATTTCAAATCAAAGGCGATATGAAATGCAAAGTTGCATTCTTCCAAATTCCCTCGGAATTACCAGATAAACTCTAAGAAAACTGTGAGACTTAAGTACTACAAAGGAGGTAAAGGGAGAGAGTGACAGAAGAAAAGAGAACCTTTTTTACAGTTGCGAAGTATTTGCAGGCAAAATAGAGACATGAGAGAATGTTTGCAAAGATTAGACATAGTAGGCTAAGAAATAAGACAGCAGGTGATGTAAATGAAGTGAACAGTTATTTACACTAGCTTGAGAAGATTTAAGTGTCAGGGAAAGCTGGCATAACTTATTTTCCCTACAAGGATCATTCTTGGTCTAAACTGGACCTGATCTACACATTTCAAACAGCTTTTGGTCAAAATCTTTAAGCACCTGGTGTACGGGGGAGATTTTGAAGATATTTCCAGATCATACGAAGGCTTTTTGGAGTTGTTTAGGATCTCTAAGATATAATGAAGAATTTTTGCTTTGCAACGTTTTCTGAAATGTTGAAGACTGTTTGCAACTAGTGGTAGTTCGTAGCCTTTAGAAGAGTGAGCTATTAAAACAATTTTTGTACATGATTTAGGTACCCTAAAACCATAGTATTTGCAGTTAACAGCACGATTTACAATTGCATCTTTTCCCAGCTCATCTTTTGATTTGTGCAAATGAGCTAGTTCCTTTTTGAGATTTTTACAAAAGTGTGCACGATTTTCGGAGTGCCTTTCCCCGCCCTTGTTGCCTTTTTGATCAGTTAGCATGAAATGGATGTAATCTTGATTAATTCATTAATTCCAGCTCAGAAACTTCATCAGAATGAGGAATGACTCTGGCCCAGTTGTTTCCAGAATTCCAAGTGCGGTGAGAAGTTTGCTTAGCAGGGATATAGTTGACAAATATGAGCGAATCGTTCAAGCAAGTCAAGGCCGGAAGTGTAATATTGCTATCTTAGGATACACGGGAAATCCATGGCGTGATGGTAAGCTTTAATGTTACATTGTACCCGCGTAGTAGAGAACCATACTCAGTACAATCCAATTTATTCTTGTACGACTCCGTACTTAAAAACTGATATCACCCAACGTTTCGAGATCAAATCTTCATCAGGTGTCACCTGATGAAGAATAACGCTCGAAATGTTGAGTAATATCAGTTTTCAAGTACAAAGTCGTCTTCTCTAAAGAAGTAATCGCTTACAATACTAACTTTTACTGCATTCACACTGACACAGTTAAACCAGCTTTATCTAAACCAGTTTAAATTTCAACCAATCAAGTGACTGGATTTGTTGAATTGACTAATCAGAAGGCCTTATTTGAAAACCTGGTTTAATTTAAGCTGGTTTAACTTGCAGTGTGAATGGGCATTAGTTACTTACAGTAAAATTCACTCTTTATGGTGTCGGATTTAGAAGATGATAACGTCATAGTTTCAAATGTAATGAATGCTGCCATTTTGAAACTAATCAAGATACCGGGTGAGCCAGGAAAAAGTTCCCACTTTAAAAGATTAGGCCGTTTTAGCAGCAAGACGCGGACGTCTTTGAAAACGCAGCTACTTTTTCTACGTTTTTAGAGCATTCTAATTTTCCAGGCTATCCCTCCCAGAAAGCTGCTCACAGATAGACAAATTCCGTAAGAACTGTTTACATTCTCGTATTTCCATCATTTGTGAATGTGCTCTTAATGCATTTTGCTTCCCTTCTCGACGTCCTATGTCTTGCAGTGCGGCCTTCAAAAGTATACTTTTCAGGTTGTCAGTTTCAGGATAGAACGTACAATAAGTCTCTCGAGACTCGCAAAAGTTTTAAAGTTGATTTCCCTTTGTAATTTACATCCTCAACAACAGGATTATGCTGGCGTCTTCTTGACTCGCGTCTTCTTGCTAAAACAGCCTATTAATAGCACCAAGAGTACTTCACAGATTTGCATGATTCAAATTTCAGTTAAAAGCCGAAAGATCGAAGCATTGTTTTTTGTTTTTCTTGCTGTCTTACCAGCACTAGAAGTATCGGTCAATTCAACTTTATCAAAATTTCATGACTGCAAAAATGATTGGGAAAAGTCAGAAAACATTGATCAAATTGTGAGGAATCTCCTGACACAGAACACTGCGCAATGGATCTTTCTCCTCTCTCGAGAGAGTTATATGACATCAGTTTTCAAAAAAATTCTAAGGATTTTCAGTCGCATGGCTTTAAATAAGCAGTGGATATCTCTCACCCATAAACAATCGCATTTTCTTTATTGATCTGTACGAGGAGTCCTTTATGATTTGATAAATGTTTTAGGCCATTTTTTCAGTCATTTTGCAACCATGAAATTTTGATAAAGTCAAATTCATCTATACTTCTAGTTCTCGTGGGACAGCGACAAAAATCACAAAAATTATTCAATCTTGTGACTATTAACTAGAATTTGAATCATTCAAATCTGTGAAGTACTCTTGCTGCTATGAATTTTCAAATGTGGGAAGTTTTTCTGGCTCCCCTGTATAGAAAGATTTCTACAACAGCAAAGGACGCACAGTTCCTTTCAAGGCATTCATTTCAAGGAAGAATTTAGTAGAATTTTACAGCCACCTGTTTAAAGATTTTAGCCCTGTGCTCTCTTATATGTGGGTATTTACTCTACAGAGAAACGAAGGGATAAGGCTAAGCAGAATATGCTTTTTACACTGAAACACCTATGAATTAAAAATAATTTCATCTTTTCTTGCAGGAACCTGGAAATTCAAAGGACAAGTTGGTGCACTGAGAAGCTTTCCTATTTCAACTAGCAAGCTTCGACCATTAATCATGAGTTGCAATGATTCCGTTACATTTTATCCCAAACAAGATTTTGATGGAAAAGTTTGCCTCTTTATCCGGGGAGCTTGTAGTGAAATGGTCAACGGCGTAAGTAGATTATCAAAACTTCGACTGGTTCCCCTCTGTGTGCAGCTGTATCAGAATAGGCGTTGATGTATCATTTCAAGGAACGGCCACCATTGTGGAATGTTTCTAAGGCCTTGTTAACACGAGATCGGATCCAAATGGATCCGTACCCAAACTGTATCGGATAGGCCTTGCGTTTACACGGGACTGGACGGATCAGAACCCATTTGGATCTGCTGTCCATATCCAAACGGGATCATTTTTGAAAGTGAGCTTGTTTGGATCCGACCTGAAGAAGGTCTCGTGTTAACGGGTGGGATCGGATGCAAACTGGTACGGATAGGAAGTGATGCGATAAACTGAAAAGCCTTTGTTGACATTTCAAAGAAGGAAATCAGGGATGAGACAGACTCTACTAGAGTGCAAAATTTCAAAGGATCTGATTAAAATAAGACAAAAGGTTTACTAGAGCGCGGCTAAGAGTTCATAAAATCCAAATGGATCCGATCCCGTGTAAACGCCAACAGTTCTGGATCCGATCCCATATAAACGGGGCTTTAGAATCCTTATTTGGATCTAGCGCTCAAAGTATAACCCAGCTGCTATGTTTTATGTTCCATGCGGTGTTTTTGATAGTTATTTACTCTGATAATAAGTTGTAAATTTTAGAAGGGACTTTTAGCCTCCAAACTTTTCTGGGGAGTAAAGTTTACCCCTGGAGTTTTAGCGATCAAATCAATAATAAAAACCCGAAGATTTTATGTTGCCTTTATGTCAAATGTCTCCTTTGCGAGCACACTGAAATTTCAGACTGATTAAAAATCGAACTTGGCCTAAGCGAGAATAATGGATCCATAATGCAGTGACTGAACTGACAAAAACGTTGATTTTCAGTTGGATTATTCTCTGGGCTCTCACTTTACCTCATGTATAATTCCTTAGAATGTCACGAAAATTTCCTCAGATTTCAAGAAAATTCCTTAGAATTGAAAATCCCCTCGTTTTTGTTCTAAGAAAGTATGATTTTACCCATTTTTGGGATAAGCTTACAAAACATCGACAATTTGGTTGCATCTTTCATCTGGTGCCATTTTGGCCTGATAGCGTAGGCTATCATAATCTTGTATATTTGGGCGATAACTGATTATTGCATGCTATAAAGGACTGGTATATTGAAGCCATTCTATAAGATGAATAATCAAATGACACAGACTGCGTTTTGCGTAATGGTTTACAATCATGAGTTGCCTTGATCTGTATTCGAACTATTCTCTTCTTCTAAATTTTCAAGATTCCTTGAAATTTCCTCAAAAATTTCAATTCCTCAAAAACTTCCTTAAAAGATCTTAAAATTCCTCATTTTAAGGAAATTTCCTTAAATGTGAGAGCCCTTTCAACGAACAAGAACAGATTTTGTAATACAATAGCATTACTTGCTTCAATCAACACCTCAGTTAAAGGGATTATTGATTGAAAACACTGGCAATTTTCTCAACCAGTAAATCAAATCAATGCCTCTGTTCACTGATAAACACTTATCCAGAGAACGTTTAAATGATGCACAGTTTTCTTCCTTTTCAGAGAGAAAACTTCCAGGTAGGAGATCGCGATGTCAAGTTTTGCATCCATGTGAAAGGCCAACCAGACCCACCAAAACTGACGACTACTTTCAGTTGTTTGACCCCACTACCATTCTCAATGCCAACAAACAAAGGTTTCAGCATAGGCGACATAATTAGGTTTGGGAGAAAATCTTGTGGCAATACAAGATTCCAGGGAGCTCGTGGTGAGCCGCTGGTTGCAGGACTTCCAGTAGGAAAAGAGACAAGTGTTGGAATTGCTGTTGTTGCAGCTTCAGTGCCAGAAGATATTGGTGAATGGCAGTTTAAGGCAGGGAGTGAAACATTCAGTCCGCTCACCAAGGGGACTTTTAGAGGTATTTCTATTTGTTTTTGCCATAAAGAATTAGCGCGATTTTTTCATGGGACATTAGACCTGAAGTATCAAATATGAGACAATACAAGAAGCCCATCGTATACATAGCCAGGTCACCCCCTCTTTAAATAGGCTGATATTATCACATTGTTATTGATTATATTAGATTTCATTCTTTTTGGCTACTTGCATTGGATTTCTTCAAGCCTTACAATGAACCATTTATCAGTTTGACAGACACAATGTCTCTTATTTCCGGATACATACTGTAACGTGATACAAGGACAAGTGTTGAATATCACAAAACTGTTTTTTGTCCATAAGATTTATGTTAAGTGCAGGCTACGCAGAAGTTGGAAAATATGAACACAATATTACCTGTGATGCCGGGAACTACAGGTGAATATTCATCGCGCGGGAGGGCATATTCATCTCGTGGGAAATAGCATGAAGGATATTTCCCTAGTCATTCAGCGAACGAAGGATATTTCCCGGAAGATAGGGAAATATAGGTGGATATCCACCCTCGTAAGGAAGATATTTCCTACTGAAGATGCGGAATTTCCTTCTTTGATAGAGATAAGCTTTAGTATTATGAATCAAGATTAGGTAATCATCAGATAATAAAATTCATTTTAATAGGATTTGTTGTTGTACTAGAAAACATAGATCTCTCTGTCTTAATGCACATACCCCGCAAAGTCGGTCTCGTATGCGGCGTGATCAGAGGCGTGATCTCCTTGGCACTGTTAACGAAGTATTCCAACTACACAACATCTTAAACCTGCCAAATCAAACCATTGTACAAATATTGTTGTATGGTGATAAAAATTTTACTGATGATCAAAATAGACAAATTCCGGAATCAACGCTAAAATTCATTCACTCATCAGAGCGATTTTTGTACCACCACCAATGCAAACCTAGGGACATTAATTTTTATCTCATCCTTTTCTATTAATCTTTAATCTTATTGTTATAACATTATAAATGTATTGCAAATATATCTATATCTAATAACATATCTATCTTCCTATGAAGGGACCAGAACTTTGGTATAGCCTTTAATATCTGTATTGGTTTTTTGTTAAAGATCATTTAGGGTAGCCATGCCTATCATGCTCCCAATCATATCGCTCATTTAAATATGTTTTGTTAAATTGTAAATTTTTAGATTGTGTATATAGAAAAATGTCGCTTTACACTTGAAAGACATCTGCAAAGCCATAGACATCTTTATTATGAAAGAATCCGTGAATCACACCAGAATATGCAATTTCTTCTTCAGATGACAAAGGACTTTGTTTAAATGCCACTTCTGTACTTCGTCTCAAACCCAAGAACGCTACAACTCTATGGAGTGCTTCTGTAGCTATGAGATCTGTTTGGATAAAGATTGTTTTGTGGGGACCACATCATGCAAATGCTACTGGCCTCTGTAATACAACTGACACGAGCAATGGACTCTTTAGCCCTGTTAGCAAGCCAATACAGCTTAGTCTTCAAAGGATGGGATGTGACGGTGTACCAGGATCTGAGAAGAAACCAGATTTGTGTGGCTATTGTGGTAAAAAGAAGCTCTCAAATGTCCGATGCGGATGCGATAGAAGACCAAACTCGGACGCTGTAATCGGTGAGTATTCGCTAGTTCGAAAATAACATGGAAATTTAAGACATGATAACTCTTTTGCTAGTGCCTACCAAGGCTGGCGTGGAATTCTGCTTCTCACACAAATTCCTAACCAGCACTTTCTAAATTTTGTGGTTAAATGATGACTGGTTATATCAAAGAAATTTCTCACAGCTATGTCAGCCTTAAGTGATTGATTATTTTTATCAAGTAAAGCTAAAGTAAATAAATGATTACTGTCAAGATCCCATCCCCAGCAAGAAAAGACACAGAGTACACAGAGTAGCCTTGTTCCCTCTGTAGTTGGGGCTTACAAAAATAAGGCACACAATTACCAAAAAGAAACACTAAAATCAACCGAGGCAACACAAATACAAAACAAACAAGAAGAAAACAACATAGAGAATTGAGGGAAATAGAGAGAGGTCGCTGCTATGAGGTTACTCAAAATTATTGATTACCGATGGATTAGCCACAGGGAAACCAGGATGATCTTCTCCGTTCATTGCTTTTTATCTTTTGTATGCTGAATAGCTTCTGTGGCACTGCATTGGTTGTACAGTTTCACCACCGCAAGGCGATGGAAGCTACGCAGAGTCCAAAAGATAAACAGCCATAAACAGAAAGGAAACTGCTGGTTTCCCTGTGGATTAACATTTCAGTTTTGAATATCGGCCGCATAACCCTTATTCCACAGCCTGCAAAGTGTGGAAACTTTTCTACTCACCCGTCAAATTAATTATTATTGTTGCAAGAAATAAAAGAATCTCTTTCTCTTAGATGAGTGTGGTCGTTGCAGTGGAGGCGCGACTGGCCGTGTTTTCCATAAGCGAGACTGCGGGCGGAAATGCTACGCAAATGGAACGTTAAGCGAAAACTTTCTTGATAGCTGTGGTATTTGTCAAGTACGCAAATATGCAAGGAATCAAGCACGTGATTGTAATAATGTTTGCAGCTTTGGTAGAAAAAGAGCTTGCACGAATAAATGCGGTATCTGTGTTGGTGGCAATACTGGAAAGGCGTTGAATCATGGTAGGTAGAAGTCGTCCCCCTTGTATCAAATGTCCATGAAAGTTCTTTGCCACTTTTTTGAATAACTTTTTATTGGAAACAAGGTCTCTTTTAACCTACTACATGGATGAGCAATTGACCCCAAAGTCCATTCTTGAGATCCATTGTCTTGCTCTTTCAAGCAATCGGCTTATTTTACCCTATAATAAAGACAATGATTGGTTGACCTCCCCTGATTCCTGGTCCCTATAAAGGTCCCGATTGGAAATCAGCGATACATGAATTTGAAGGGAATTCTGAATTCGTGTTAATTCGTACTGATTATATTTTGTTTAGCATTGATTATGTTCTATCTATCGTAGCAACACGTTGATATAAGATAACATTAAGAATCAAGAGTCAACGAAAACCTTTATGTCTGCACTGATGTCTTCACTTGAGTTTGTTAAAGCAACCTTGGGAAGAGACATTCAGCTTGAGGCAGCATGCCTGGATACGGCATGCATGCTAGGCCTAAATTAGTTAATAATTGCTGAAAGGATCGTACTAGCATACTGGAAAAAAGTGATGAAGAAATATCTTCTGAAGGACAAGGGAATGAGCTTTCTTTTCAGAGGCCTGCTGAAGGGCAAAGAATGCCGTAAAATATTGTTTGACTTTAATAATTGTAAATTGTGTCTTATCACCAAGGAAGATCTTGTTTGAGAAGGTTCTATAAGAGAGATTTGGAAGAGCAAGGACAAATTTTGAAAAAAATTGTTCAAGTTTTCGAGAAGACAAAGCAATTTGTCTTTCTGAAGAATAGGATCCACATCTTTGAGTGCACTAAATAAAATCAGACTAAACAGACTGAGAAGTTGAGAGTGGGAGGTTGTGAAGTTTATTCTTCAGGCTGCCGAATCGCTTTGTTGTCAAGAGAACTTAAGCCTTTTTTTTTCGAAATTCACCCTTGCTGTTTGGAAGCACTTTCAAGAAATATTTCTAATGATATGTGACATTTCCATTTTCAGAAAAACTGACATTTTTCTATGTCTAACAAATAACTTTAATTTCCAGGTATAAACAACTGCGGTGGATGCACAGCCAATGCCAGCTCTGTCTGTGTAAAGAAATTGACTATGCACAGTGCTGCTAAAATTGGAGCCAACGAAAAGTTTAATTTAGTTTTGAGAGCAACTGGTTTCGTATCATTCCGCAAATTGAAATGCTTTGTGCAAAAGGCTGGAGGGTGAGTTTTTCTATGCTTTGTTGTTCACTTGTAACCAAAGTTTCTCCGGATGACTTTTATTGTCTCATGAATATTACCCATACTTCTTCTCACATATTTGACTCTTTTTCAGAACTTGTTTTGAGAAATGTTGCAAGTCATTCATGAAAGGAAGCAAAAGACATAATTAAAACCCTGCCCGGGCAAGGTCAAAAATATAATCCATTGTACTGGACAATTTTGTCACATCCGGTTTCATTGTGTGGCTAGAGAAACAATGGATTTCTGGGCGTTTCTCTATCCCATTTGTAGCGGCTATGAGATATAGCTATGTTTATTCCCTTTAACCCCTCCAGTAATCGTCATTTCATTTAGGGAGGGTTGTCCTTCAGCAAAGGCCGATTTTCAAGGGGCCCTCCATTAAAACAATAACAGCAATAACCTAAAATAAATGCATGCTAAGCCTAATTACAAGAGAAAAACCTCTGCCATCAGGGATCATATTAACCAATCAGGACACGCCACGTCAGTTAATGATTTCGCTATTTTGGACAGAGCTAATAATGATTTTGATTTGCTTATTCACGAAAGCCTTTTGATTATAAGAGATCGGCCTGAACTCAATTCCCAGCAGTCATCTATACCGTTAGTTCTTTTTTGATGTGCCATATTTAGCCACTTGGGACTTAGGCCCCGAGTTCCCTCTCGCGTAGAAAATGTAACTCACGCTTGTTTACCTCTTATTACTTGTTTGTCTCAGGGTATAAATTACCGTTTAACGCTTAACTAATTGCTGAAGATGAACCAAGTATGGTTCGAAACGTACCACTGATTATGTCTTAGTTTTATTTGATTTAATTATAATGGATTTGTCCAACTGGATTTGTCTGAGTCTGATACTTCAACTGGATATGTCTTTCTGATGAATGATGAATAAATTTATAATGATTGTCGTCGCTTGCCTCATCCTTAGAAAAACCATAGTGTTAAAAACTTAACTACAGTGATTAATAGATCATACATATATATTGATAGAGATTTTGTACAAATTTACAAATGTCAATTTAGCATTAATTATTGTTATCATTTTTATCATTAAATGTCTATTAAAGGAGGTTAGCAGAGAACAGCAAGATTAAAACTAACTGATGTCTATTATTTACAAATTACATCATTGACTTGTGGTAAAAACTGCTGTTGTAGAACCTTGCATTTCATATGCTTGTGGAGCCTTAAATGAGTTCATAATAAACTCTGAGTATTCAAAATCTGACAATTTTAAGGAACTTTCAATACTGGCTCAAAATCTTAGTTTCTCATAAATTGTGTAAAAAATGACTTATTTTACTTTACTTTTCTAGTGCACTAATAGAAATCGGAGACGGTAACTCATTGCCAATCAAACCACCTCGTGCAACTGTTATCGATGAAGATAAGTGTAGTGATGAGCCAAGCAGAGAGTACGAAGTCCGCTTACAACCAATTATTAGGAATGCAGGAACATACGCAGTCACATGTAAGGTCGACAATGAAGCGTCATCGATGAGTGTAGACAGAGGGAGTCTGGAGGTCATCAGTAATGGCATTTCTATTACGGGTTATCATCCAAGGAGCATTCCTACTGGAGAAAATGTGACAGTTGTCATAATGGTTTGTTCTCTAGGATCTCTATACTGATTACATAATTTTTCTTTATTCAATCAAATTTTACAATACAAGGTACTTTATCTAACGCTGCTCTTTATCTAACGCTACTTGCAATTACTTTACTATACTACAAGGATGAATACCACAGAGAGCAAAGATCCATGGCAACTCCTCAGCCTTATCATATAAAGAAAAATAAGAAAGACAAAAAAAGAACTTAAAAATCTTCCTCAAATTAGACGCCATAAAATTTTCAAAAAGAAGCAATTCAATTTGCTCCCTTGTGGCAAGATTACGTTGCCTTTTCACGTGTAACGTCTCATTTAAGGTAGACTTTACACTAACATTACATAATCGTAGTATCAGCTATTGACAGACTGACAGACGGTTGCCAGTTAAGCAAACAGTTCAATGCAGTTCGAAGATGTAAAAGTTTGCTGTTATTGTTGTCGTTATTGTTGCTGTTACTACTGTAAATACCAACTTTAAATATTGATATATTGATATATTGATATATTGATATATTGATATATTGATATTGATATTGCTGCGATTACTGGGACTTTGCCTATGCATTGAGTCTACATAGTCCTATCTACATAACATTTGAATGGATGACGTAATGTGTCAGTGTCTTTTTCCCGCTCTTTTTGCTTACATTTGCAAAGGGCCTAGCCACGTAGCCAAACCTGCGAGCAGTGCGGGAAACTGTCGATGAATGTCTTACCTACCCTAAAGACACTTGTCACGTAGTTCATTTGGATGCTACAAGATTAGAACTCAGTTTATGTGATTTCTGATTGGTTTTTGGTCTCAGTTGCGTCTTCTTCACTGAAATCGTGATGACCGCCTCTACAACGGTTTTGCTTTGGTTTCCTGCATTTAATTGAATTGAATTTCCACAAAGAAGTGAATTTCCAAGAAGAAAAGAATAGTGGTGATAGCTATAGTTAAATGCGACATCAAAAATTAATTGACTTTAGATTAGTTGAAAACCCAAAGTCAAATCCAAAAACCCTAACGTTTAATTCTGACTTAGTTGGTAACTTACGAAGACTTAATAGTGTAAAATTTGATGTGATTGGTTTGTTTTAGGGAACTGGATTCACAAACACACGCGGTGCTATCTGCAGAGCTTCTTGTGAGAAATCCAGGCCCGGAACAAAGAACTGCATGATGGAAACAACAGCCCGGTTCTTAAATGCAACTGCTGTCGAATGCGCGTTCCTCAGTACTATGCAGGCACAGGAAATCAATTTACACCTGTTATCCAGTACTGCTGTTACAGAACCAAGATTCTCAAGAGCCAACCCAGTTATCACTGTCCGCTGCCCGTTCCCAAGAGCTGTTTCCGCTAAATTTACGTCCGGTATTAGGCGCATAAAGATTACTCTTACGGGAGTGGCATCGCTTGCTTCCGGAATACGACCTGCTTGTTCGTCACTGTTTGATGTTAGTACGGTTCAAAAGTTTGGAAAAGAAGTCGTCTGTATTGTACGTAACAAGGAAGTCTATATTTTCTTCCTGTCTCCGAGCCCAAGGATTGTGGCAGAAGCAATTGGGAATAAAATTCGCATAGGATTCAAAAATGATAATCTGAGATGCCGAGGACAGAAATTCTCTGTAGCTGGTAGTGGCTCAACACAGAATTTGGAAATTCCGTTGCCAACTGCTAATGTTAAAGCTGTAATTTCACATGGTGGTGATACATTGGGTAAGAGCAGCATTGTTTCATTTCAATGGTGCCTGTGTGCATTCTACTTTAAGACTATGGAAGATTCTGGCAAATGTGTTAAATTTGATAACCCTCTATTTCATCGTAAACCTTTAAAAGAAATAGTTGATAGAACGATATGATAAGCTCTAACGGTAAATAAGCAGCAAAACTGTGTGTGACAAGCTCCTTATTAGTCAGTTGTATTCCTTTACAAGTGAATCAGCAATATATGGACACATTTAATAAGTCTTCCATGGTTTTGAAGTTCGTATATGAATGAATATGAATCTAATTGAATTCCTATTTTAGGATCTTGCAAAACACGATTTGAGTAAGATTGCTCGTAAATGTGAAACAGTTAGACCAATTTCGATCAAACAAAACTTCAAGTTAGCCTCTCTTTGCTGTGAATTTTAAGGAAAAATATTTGCCAAGTACGCTATACCAATCAAATTTGGCAAATATTCCAGTTTTTTTTAACTCATCCTGTAGAACTCGTTTCTGGCTGCTCTCATTTTTCTCACTTTTGTCAAATTTCACCATTTTGATTGATTATGAATCTGTCTTGTTTTACAGGCACTTGTGACCAGATGAGGTTCTACGGATACAAATCCAAAGGTGGAGAAGGTGGTAGACTCCAGTACTTTTGGGAATTGTTCAAAGGTGCGACCTCCCAGGGACCAAACAAGACAAGATCCTGGTTCAAAGTCGAGTAAGTTGTATTTCGTTCATTTGCATTGCAAATGCTTTGTTTGCCGTTTTTCAGGTCAATCAATTTATGTGTAGATATTTGAAAGCCTGTATCGCTTAAACGACGTACCAGATTCCTACAGGGTGTCCCAAGAAATTGTGCCCAGTTTCTGCTGCTGCTGTGGAGGAGCCGTACGTTCTATTTTCTCGGTTTTTGCAGCGTTGCGTAGATCAGGCTTTAACGTGGAGTTTGAGACCTTGTCACGTGGTGGCTGATTTATGGTAGAAAAAGGCAAAGTGGTTGCTTCAAAAACAGCATTTCCGTTGTTCTCCAGAAATGTCAAAATCAAGTAAGTTTCCAAAGAAATAGTTCTGGCATCTTATTAAAATTTGCTAATTATTTTAAATGGTTGGCAGTGTTTTGATTCATTAGAGAGCACTGTCTACCTCTTAAAGAATGTGATGAAAATTCGAATACGATGCCGGAATCCTTTCTTTGAAAACTAACTTTATTTTGACGTTGCTGGAGAACGATAGAAGTGCTGCCTTTGAAGCAACCACTTATTTTGCCTTTTCTCTACTTGACTGAAACACCACATGTCTGAATAACTTAGACAAGGTCTCAAACTCTTAAGTTAAAGCCTGACCTGTGCAGCTGTGTAAAGATCGAGATAATTGGATCTACAGCTCCTCCACAGTGGCGCACAAACGTGGCACAATAATTTTGGGACACCCTGTATAAACAGTAATACCTTTTTAGTCACATATCAATTTTGATAATGATGCTTAGTTTGTCAGAATTTTTTTCTATCATTCTCAAATCGCAAGTGATTTGTAAAAGTACTTCATCTCAGATTATTCTGAAGAGGCTTAAAATCCTTGATCAAATTACTAGTAATCTGGCCTTAGAGCCTTGTACTTTTCTTTACGTTTACTCCATGTTTCTGCTCTTTTACGGCTGTGTGTGAGTGTTTAATTGCTTCCAATTTTCTTGTTTGCAGACAGATTTCCTTTCTCCCTACTTCTTACTTTCTTCCTTTCCTTTGTTTCTCTATTTTTCACTGACAGAGGTACGTTCTTTCCCAGTTTCTGGTCTATTTCGACTCTCTTGCATTGGACACGCACCAACGATATCGTGGGTGTAAGATTCTATTGTATGACAAATCTCGTTGCATTGAATGGCTCG
The DNA here is from genome assembly GCA_964019985.1 of Aurelia sp. 4 Dawson et al 2005. Lineage (NCBI taxonomy): Eukaryota > Metazoa > Cnidaria > Scyphozoa > Semaeostomeae > Ulmaridae > Aurelia > Aurelia sp. 4 Dawson et al 2005. The sequence goes on from OZ026497.1 coordinate 3,829,077, forward strand.
AAAGATTTTTCAGCAGCTTACCGTGATTGTACCTGTAGGCCCCGTCCGCACGTATCCGGATATTTTTGAAAAAGCATCTTTTTTATCCGTTTTGGGTTACCGTCCACACGGAGAAGGCGTTTTCGGTCACCGAAACCGAAACTTATCGAAAACGCTCTCTAAAGTGGATCTTTTTGAAAACGCCGTTTTCCCGTTGTCGTGTGGACGGATGAAAACGGAGCTTTTCGAGAACGCTAGCGTCAAAGCGTCGATTTATAATATAATAAGAGCATGCGTTCGGATCTTTTAGGATTACACAATGGCATTTCGTTTATCTGTTTTCGAATTTCGAATATCACAGCTTTTTCGTGTGAACGTGGATAATTTCAAAAACGGCCCTCGTGTGGATGTCCATATCTTTTTATAGGGATAAAAAACACGCGTTTTCAGAAATATCCGGATACGTGTGGACGGTGCCTTAGACTTTTGCAAAGTCTTGGACATTTTTAGAATCACTGCACATTTTATCTGTCGTTTCACTTGATGATATGATGTTATCAGATTTGTAAATGGTAGGCCAGGCCAGAGACATTTGCTTGATACCTTTTTGCAGAAATCCATGATCCATAGTTTTCTTGAAAATTATGCTGAGCCTTCTGAAAAAGATTGAAACTACTATGGTTTCAGCCCTTCTTAAAAATCTTTCTTGAATTCTTGAAAACGAAGAAAAATCGTCTGATTCTAAAAATATTAAAGATTTCTGAAATTTCTTTCATGTCATTCACTTCGAAAAATAGGTCAGAGAATTTACACCGACTTTAAGATTTGGCAACTTTGCTGATCACGGTGATCCTCGTTGGAGCGTTAAATCTTAGTTATAGAATACTTTTCTTTCTTCACAGTGGCAAGAAACTTGACGCAAACTCAGTGTACACTTGCAAATTATGTGTGCAGAATATGTTCAGACAATCTGATTGTACAACCAGGACATTTAGAACACTTGACAACCAGAACAGCTCGCTGATTTTAAGAATTCGAGGTGGAGAAACGAGGATTCTGAAAGCTGCAAGAAGATACAGAATGAGACGTAAGTTATCTTAAGAAATAGGTACCCTTTGGGGATATGCGAAGAATTCCGGTGCATTTGTCGAGGACAGTTATTTCCGTGTCGTCAAAGAGGATGTTGTTTGTTTTTCGTTGTTGAGTTTTGCATTCTTTCGATTATCAATAGCGATGGGGGAGAAGTCTGAAACGTGGAAGCCGTGAATCCGAACATTGAAAATGAGTCTGTTTTAGTCTACCGACAATCTTTGACACAAGGTAACCTCGTTACTTCCTGTTGTCATGTTCATTGATATGATGTGAGACATCACTTTTTGAAATATTTACTCCTATCACCGCTAGTCACTTGAAGGCTTGTTGTCATTTTTTCTATATTCCACCAAAAAATTACAATATATGTTACAAGCTACACTACACTACTTACAGAAATACTCTACAATAGGAGCTACATTACACTACTTACAGAATGTTGTCATTTATCTAGTTATGATTCATTTATTTGATTATGTTTGAAATTATATTCATCAAGCCGACCAGTGCTGTGGATGCAACGCAGTGTTAACTAGATTATCTATCTATTCAGCTCGTTAGTAAGGTCCTTACTGTCATACAGTAAAAGCTTCGTTGAATCGTCATTTGAAAGACTGATATGATATATCCAAATAGTCATAGGAAAGCTTTCTCTTCTTTTTAACAGCTCATGTAAAGATAAGTCAATGTGGCAGAGCTGCTAGAGTTGTCTCTACTTTACGATACATTTGGGAACTGAAACCAAAAGATGCGAGTGATGATGCAACTTTACAGAACAATGCTCGAAGAGATTTGGAGATCAAATCTGGAGATTTGACTCCTGGGAATGTGAGTGAGATTTCTTTACTGCATTGGTGAAAGTATTGGCCACTTAAAGAGCCATCTGCCTGAAAAGCAAAGTTGGCTCAGACGAAACCCATAGGTCCACATTTATTAATATTGTAATTGAAGTGATAGAGCATTTCAACTTTGTTCGGGATGCTATCAACGAAAGTCTTTCGTATTTTCTCCAGGAGAGCCAGACGCCCATCCAAGCTCTTTGGAGTATGCACAGTATCGATCTCAAGGTCATCGCCCTTCATCCTTCCTTTGTGAAATTGTGCATGCCCCAAAACGGTTCGCTAGTCCCATTGATCAGCGAACTAATCAGAGTTAACGCCTTTTCCTTTGTGATTTACAAAAGGGGAATTCGCAGTATCCCGAACAAAACTTTATCGATTAATCCCAAAAGTTTTATTCAAGATCAAAATGCCCAGTATAACAAGCATGAAATGAAGTCGTTCATTCAACTCTTCATTGAACCAAACTGATTTTTTGATAACTTTTTAATTTCATATCTCCTCCATTTCTTGCAGCTCAAAACAGCAATACTACTGTGAAGTCTTCGTCTCAAAATTCATAAAATGTTTTTCAGAAACTTGTCCTTGTTAGTTTGATAAAAAGAAGACGAAATGAGGAATATTTTCCCGCTGCAAGAGTTTAAATTGAGGTCTGGGTTGGAGAGAAAGTCTCCCTTTTGTTACGAGGCTCATAGGCCATAAGACATCTTTGCCGCCATGTTTCAGGCTATCGTTTCCACACTTTTGTACCCTAAGTGTAGAACAGAACTTTTCTGTCAGTTCAAATTAGGCCAAATTTGGTGTTCAGACCATCGGAAATTTCAACGTATCTGCAAAGGACTCTGGGCTATCATGGCTCTTTAACACTGCATTCACACTGACACAGTTAATTTTCTGAAATTCATTTCTTAGAATTACACGCTTAAACTGCTGGTAACAGATGAGAAAGACAGCACCCTTACAGCCGAAGCAGCTGTAGAACTCTCAGTGATTGGCTCACCTCTAGAAGCACGGATAAGAGGTAAGCGAACATTATTTCATAAAAAAATATGAGAGAAGTTGCATTTGGTTGCTTTTGCGAATAACCCAAAGATATTTAGGGATGTTGATACCCCAGATATATTTTTTCTGTTTTGAAAGTTTCAAAAATTACACAACTTTGAAAAGCCTTGGTTTCAGCTATCCCTTTTAAGCAACATAGTCAATCCTTAGGCTCACGAAATAGTCCGAGTTATCGCAACAACGACAAGAACAGCAACAACTATGACAAAAAACAAAGATTCCTATTTTTTCTCAAACTGGGACTGATGGATTTTCATACAATAGAAAACTGAAACACGGAAATTTACAGATTTATCTGTGCCCTGTAAAACAAGGCTACGGTATAGTCTCAGAAGCGAGGCAAGCAACATTCGACAGTTGGAAATTCTCATTACTGCTGTGAAACACATGGAAGCTAATTGGCCGTAAAAATGACCGCCTGGGTCATAGTGAAAGGGTTGTTGATTCTTGGATTGAGGAAACATCAATCTGGATACTTGCCGCTTTTCTTCATTGCTAGTATCACTGAGAACTTGATTTTGTAGGTGTTTTTGCATCGGAAGCTCGAACCGTCAACTTAGGCCCACCCGCCGTTGCCTAGAGCACTCAGCTTTTCGAGCAGTGTTGCTATGGTTTCCATATCTAGTCATGAAATCAAGTGTGGAATCGTCCCAATTTTCAGTATGAAAGTATGAGTCGTAGTTTTAGTGTCCATCACTCTATCGGTCTATCAATAGCGATATTTACGAATATGCAATCAGTCTAGTCAATCTGGTTGATTTGCTTTCATCCAAGTCTCCTGCTGTATTGTACTTTTCTTTCTTTAATTCATGACCAAATTAGAAGCTTCCAGGAAGAAATTTATTTAGTCACAATCAGTGCTTTTGTCAGCATGATTCAATATCAAGCAACCGTGAAAGAAGAGCAAAAAATTCGCTAATTGTTAAAATGACTCAATAGCTCAGCTGACTGGGTTACTGGGAATATAATTTGGTCTTCGAGCCTTTGATTTATAAATGGAAAACAAAATCTAAGATTGGTCATGCATCCTATTTTGGCAATTTTCCAAACTGGTGTACTTTTTAAGACACCAGATAGGGGACCCTGGATCAGTGGTGGCGCCAGGAGAGGGCTATTGGGCTACAACCCCTCTGTCAGAAGCATCTAGCTCCCCCCGTTGGAGAAAATTAACAATTTACGTACAAGAACTGTCTTTTTAGCCATTTTGTAACCCCCCTGCGTAAGTTACCGTCCCTCTGTCAGAGGATTTCTGGCGCCACCCCTTCCCTGGAATTAATCGCATGCCGCTTCCTTTAAAAAACCATGAATATTCTTCTCACTTAGGCGGTAAGGAAATGACAATTGGTTGTAATGGAATAGCAGTTTTTGACGCAAGAATATCTAAAGATCCTGACGCAACAAAGACAGCCGCACGTGTTTCTTGGGAATGCACAGAAGAAAGTGGCAGACCTTGCTTTAAGACTTCTGACCCATCGAAAAGAGTAATCCTTGAAGAAAAAGATCAGGTTTCTTTGCCTGTTAACGGAAGCCTTGAATGCGACAAAATGTAAGTGGGATATTAGGTATTTTGTGCAAGAAATCTTGGAGATTTATCAGTGATTCAGAATAGCTAAGAAATCGCTGACGTTTATCGCCTTGCTGTACCTTGTAACCACAGAGTGCTGAAGTTTGTACATGGATTAAAGGCTTTTGCGTTAATTCCTTTGATAATTCTTTTGAATGAAGGTTATTGCACTGCGAGGAAGTCTGGCTATACCACAGTAATTCCATGTTTGCAAATTTGTACTGAATGACATCTCTAGTATTCGAAATTTCATAGAAATGTTGTAAGAGTGTGTTGGATTGATGATTCCAAACCTACGAAATTCTGAAAACGGTAGACTTCGCAGAGACGGAAACATAGTGCCCAATGAAATACATTATTCCTCAAAACAGCAGGTTTCAGATTCTTTCTGGTGAAAACGATGTTTCCAGTCGAAAAATACGAAGACGAGTCCGGTGCTTGGCAACAAAAATTTACTGACTCAATTACCATAGCAGCAGGAGCAAGATTCACCTCGTTTTCAGATTTTCGCAAATAAAAACGGGAATCTCTTCAAAGTCTGCCAAGCCTTCTGCCTGTTGGATCAGAAGGCTCGGCAGGCTTTCCAAACTTGCCAAACCTGCCATTTTCAGGATTTCGAGGCCAATCAAACACAATTTCCGAGTCTTCCAAAGTCTACCGTTTCGGAATGGGCACCAATCAAATACACCCTAAGAGAAGTCGCTCTCATATGTGAATTTTTCTTTTCTATTCGTTTCTTAATTTACGATTCCGATCCACTTTGCTTCAACAAAAGACTTTGTGTCTGAAGCATAATTTTTGAAATGTTTGTTGAATAATCCTCTAATTTTCATTTTACAGATACATTTTCAAGATGACATACTCAAAAGATTCAAGGTCAAGCAGTGCTAGCATAAAGCTGACAACCAAGCCTGGCTCGCCCTCTGAGGTCAAATTAGACTACAAGAGATACCGAAACATATTTAGGATTGATGGTTACATGAGGAGCAGATCAGCAGCAAATGCCACTTGGAAATGCGTTGAAGAGGAAGGTAGGTACAGTTTGGGGGATAAATAGTATGGTGAAGGTACGGGAAGGCACCATGTCTTCGCGTAATTTTTCAAAATACTCTGACTTCTTTTCGGAAAGTTTGCGGCATCTTTTATGCCGCTCGTAAACAAGCTTGGAAAATTAAAGCGTACAGAAGTTATTTCATAACATGCAGACTTACGGCCGAATCTTCATTGTGTTTTTGGAGTTCTGACTTGCAATTCCCAAAAAATTAGGGGTATCGGGTATGTCAGGCAAACGAGAAAAGAGCGTGTCTTTTGAGATATGGGTACGTTTGTGATGAGTACTGAAAAGATAGGTAAGTTTCACTTTACCAAGATCTTATGATTTCAAAATGCCTGAAAAGGCCTGAACCTTTTAATCAAATTATGAAGAAGCTCTTAGCTTAGAAAAATAAGAAAGACGATTTTCACTGACGAAAGGCATCCACATTTATTACCATGGTATTGAAAAACTTCATTTTTTGTTTGAATATGCATTTCTTGTGATTCCAAGGAGAGGTGAAATGTCCTTGCGTATTGTTCTGTTTGAAGAGATTCCTTACGATTTGATCACGTGTTTTGGTCCATTTTCAATCATTTCTAATTTCAATCAAGGATTTTCGTAAACTCGATTTTATATGCATTTCCAATCCTCTTAAAAAGCGAGAAAAATCACAAAAAATACTTCAATCTTTCTGTTTTATATAGAATTTCATTTATTCAAACCCGCAAATCACTCTTGCTGATATGAATTTTCGAAAGCAGGAACTTTCTTCTGGCTCACATTGTAGGTTTTACCAGATTAATAGTCAATTGACATTTGTTTCCTTAATCATTTTCAGGATTTGACTGTCTTGATTTCACTGACAAAACATTGGTGAAAATAGTTGGAGCTCTATCAATAAGGGCAAACAGAAGGGGGAAACATGTAGCAAGACGTCCAAGGTTGATTCTGTTCACCAAAAATCTACCCGCTGGAACAAAATACAAGATCCAACTTGAAGTCACAAATGAAGATGGTGTCAGTACTGCAGAGACAATTGTCACACCACCTTCACCCCCTGTCAAAGGTAGATCTATATTTTTTTAAATTTTTGTCCCTTGTGTAATAAAGTCTGAAGAGCAATTTTTTACGAATCTAATTGATAGTGGCAAATCTCTAACAACGTTTTTGTTAGCCCTTTGCTGCACTGTGAAGAAAAATTTTTATATATTATATCAATCAAAACGTTTACAATACGCAGTACTTATTACAACACCTACAAAAATGTTCTACAACACTACAGAGACGATGCCACGAGGAGCAACATATCTTGTCTACCCCTTTACAAGAACTTGAACAACGTGCAAAAATTTCATACAATTACGACTACAAAAGGGAAATTCACAAAGAGTGGACTTGGCGTTTGCTTGACGGATAGGAGAATCTTGTATGAATTCAATCAAATCGGCCAGTTTTCATGGATAAGATATAGAGGTAACACAAGGCTATGTCTGTTGATTTCATCAGAGAAGTCTTTATCGCCGTACATTAAAAGCTACGTTAAAACCTCGTTTGAACGATGTAGAAGAAACGAAACGTAGACATATTCCTCTGCTACGTTGGTATTTCTAAGGGACACGTGCTCGTAATAAGCGTTGGTTTCCCAATGGTTTTGCAATGCTTTCTAAAAGAGGTTCTGGTTTGTAGAATTAGATAACTGCCATTTTCTTGTTCAGGTGAGGTTACCATTGAGCCTGCAGAAGGAAAAGCATTGAACACAAGTTTCACAATATCAGGAGATGTTGGATGGGGGACTGAAGGAGAGGATCTAAGATATGAAGTTGGGTATGAAGAAAAAACAAGAAGAGGAGTGAAGGAAACCGTTATTAAGCCTTTCTCTGAAGATAATGTCCTTGAAGATGTGAAGCTGCCACCAGGTAATTATGCACAGCAGCTAGCATAGACTTCGACTATTCCCTGGCTTTGAAACAATCATAACAGCTCTGTTCAGTTCCCCACTCTGTTAAGCCAAGCCCCCTCTCTAATGCTCTCCTCCCTTCAAAACCAAAATTTTAAATGAATTCTCATCCCTATCAAACCCCTACTTATATCAAATGTTAGAGGCTACCAAAGATTTTCCAGTATTGAGCTTAACAAGTTTGCGTGTTAATTTTGATATTGTTTGAGATATAGCTGTCGATTTGGTTGTATTTGACGCGTAAAACTGTATGTAGAGTCTGCATAATATGGAGTCAAAGAACTAAAGATATATAATTTAGATCCTTTCATTTGACTTTGTAGACAAGGTGCCCCTCTCTAAAAAGCCTCTCGAGTCTCCAAAGTTGTTTTTAGCAAGCACGCAGGGGGGCTTGATAGAGCTTGTATTGTAATTGTGTAAAATGTTATTGTCGTTTTCTTTCAAGTGAATTGCTCTAAGGGATGTCTGGATGATTTACCGTGATTCTCTAGAATGCATTTTTATTGTCGCCGTGATTGTCAAAATCACAGTGTTGTTATATTTCGCGAAAAAATTATGGAAGCAAGTATCTTAAGCTTCGAAAAACAATAAAAGCACGATAAATTCTGAAGCTGAGAGAATAGATTAAACTAAAACAGTAGTCTGTGAGGTTCAAAGAACACTTAAATAGATTTATACCAGATAGAATTTCTATTGAAGATATAAATCAAAATGTTTGGGAAACTCTGGTTTATTTTTGTTTGCTCTCAGATGAATTATTCTGGCTATCGAGCTACTGTGTCAGATTCAAGGAAGCCTTGTAAATGTCCCTAGGTTTAGGCCTTGTTTAGCTACTCGAGATCATGTGTAATTTAGCTTTAGTTAATGCTGGTTGTGCAGATATTCAAATAAATGATCCATCTTTTGAAAGGACTGGATGACGAGAACTCAACATTGAGCGTTTACGTGAAAGCAAAGAATGCTGATGGCCTAACGAGCAAAACAGTTAAGAAGGTTAGATGCAGGAAGCCAAGTGTAATTAGTAGTAGCGAAGTAACTGATTTCATGGCACTATCAAAGAAGGCCTTTGAAGAAGGGAATATCGAAGAAGCAAACAGTAAGTGTGCATTGTCTTACAGCATCACTTCTTGTATTTGTTCAATATGTTTAATCTAATTTATTTGGTTTTAACAAGAATCCAATTCAATGAGCTAGCCTATGACTTATGCGAATAGTATATGGTGATTCTCATTGTATATACATCCCTAAGAGATTGTTCGAATTCGGAAATCAGTTATCTTGCAAGCGAATTCGGTGTTATTTCTGCGTTAAATAACATAGTTACCAATATAGCGACTAGGAAGCCATATTGCAACTTTTTTTATACATCATTAAAAATTCCAAGATACATACTTACTGATTGATCTACGTACAAGCTACTTTACTACGCTACACACTACATGAACTATGCCATGATTAGCAAGAGACTATCACTACCCTATGGCATTGAATAAAGATAAGGTGCTTGGTGTATTAATTGAAAATAATGGTGCTACGTCACAAGTATTAATTAGATGTATTTTTCTCTATTTTTTAAGCCAATTGCCTTCCATAATCAGCAGCTGTTTGTTACGACCCTGCACATGATTTAAGAAAAGCAAAGCGATAACTACTCTGTTGGAGAATGAAGAGCATTAGATGTCACATAGGGCTGTAATAATCAAGAACGATATCACGAGAAAATGTGAATTTGAGACAGAGTTTTCCAAAAGAAAAAGAAATTGTACGTTAAGAGATTTGATGGTTGCATGGAGTGTGACTAAAGTATGAAGTGATTTTAGTCAAATCGACTACTTTGTGGATGAAGCGTAAGCGTAAGGTCAATTCGAGTGTATTTGAATTCAAGTCATCAGGGAAGTCTTGATCACCAAATATAATAGCTGAGTAAGAGCATCGTTTGGAAGATTGGTCATTTTGACAAATGACGGTAATAACTGAACAACTTCAGCGAGATCTCTTCGTTGAGTATCAAAAGAAGGACAGAGCAAATAAAAAGTGCTCAGTATCCTCCTTGCCATACCATCGCTCGTTGGGCACAATGAGTTCATAGGCCATATTGCAACTGTGCCACTATTCTAAGTTTGCAAAGGAGAGATTCATTGCAGTCTGCTTATTTTTGTCACTTAGATTGGCTAACAGAATTGCAAATACGCGTACTGGGTCAACCATGAGTGAGAAATTATGTTTCCAAACCTGCTTTGAAGGTCCATGGTCGTCATGATGAACCGTTATGTTTCTTTCGCAGGGATCCTGAATACGTTGGCTGGGACGGTGAACAATGCTGAGGTGAACGGCAGTTCAGTCAATGAAGAAATGACAACACAGGTGGGTAAATTTTTACGTTGTCATTAATAATGATTACAAAGGTACTAAGATACCAACTTTAAATGTTTTAGTTGACTCCCTCTCTATCAAGCCCTCATATCTAATAGGCCCCACACTTCTAAGTGAAAATTTTGAATAAAGCCCCCCCCCCTTTGTCTATTAAGTCTCCAACTTATATCAAACACTAAAGTTACCAAACATATTGCTTTTATTTAGCTAAACAAGTTTGCAGGCTAACTTCGATATGGCTCGAGATGAAGACTTCGTCGAATTTTTTAAATTTGACTCAGAAAATTGTCTGCTAATTGCACAAAAATATAGGATGAAAGAACTAAAGAGATACCATTTATATCCTTACGTCTGACATTGTGAATACCATAAAACAATAAGAACGACACTTTTTACGTATACTCGTTGATACTCTGTTAGTAGCTTTTTATTTGTAGTTCGTAGTTAGACCATGTATCTTGTAATGATATTGAGTCTTGATTGAAAAAAAAAGAATAAGCCCCCTTTCAAGATAAGCCTTGCTTTCTTTCAAGCTTCCAAATAATTACTCTAGAATCTCTGAAATTGACCCCCCACTGCCGACCTCCGTGGGATAAATAGAGCTTTATGGTATATCTACCGTATTGTTGTTTATTGCTATTTTCGTCTATCATCTCTCTTTGCCTTCGTCATGGGCAATGAAAAATTGTGACAACACAAGCCAGCAAAGACATGCCTCGTGCAGGGCATGCTAGTTGAAACATGCCCTTCAAGATTTGAATATTTAACATATTAATCAATTTCTTTGTTTCTTTATACATTCAATTATACATTCGATTTAGATTTGTTGCATAATAATTAGGTATATAGTTAAAAATCCCCGTAAAACTCAAATTAAAGGAAGATGATAAACAAAAAAAAGGCTTCAAATTGGGCTTACCTTGAGCATGTTTAGTCTGGTCACTCGAAAAACTTTGACGTTGTCATATGTGATTCATACACTTGATTTCTCATCAACATTTCAGACCGTGAGTATCTTAGAACAAGCAACAGACGACACAAGACCAGGCATTCTCTCTACCCTCCGTTCGACGACAAAGCCATCGTCAATTGGCACTGGATTACAAGGTGGCACCAAGGAAAGCGTTGCAAAAGCTTTATTCAAAATATTCGCTCCAGAAAAGATAACACAATCGGTAAGTTAAATTGATTCATGTGTTTGGTAGCTTAACTTTGATGGTAGACTTGTTTACAGTCAAAGCGGAAGGAACGTACCATTGAAATTCAAAGGTTATTTGAAAATGGATTTTCATGATTGGATGACTATTCGAATATTGCTTTGTTATATGCTTCCGCTCTATTTGAATATTGCTTCCTTGGACGAAAAGTTTCAAGGATTACAATAGGACTTCTTTCCGTTGGAAACAACAATGAATAATAATTCTTAATGATTTCTTCTTGGCGAGAAAACAAAATCCAATGAAGATACAATTCTGTTTTGAATATCGAAGACATAGGTGGTATGCTACCTCCGCTTTGACTGTAAAAATGAAATTCATTTTTTCTGATTGAAAATCTAATACAATGTGATTGGCGTTGCAAAAAAAGGGTTGCTCCGTCTGATTTGTAAAATTGCACATTTAAACCTTCTAATTTTTGGTAGACATTTGAAGCAGTGTGAACACAATTTGACATGGTTGAATCTGCAATGCCGTCACCATTCCAGCGTTAACTACGTATTTCATTGTTCAATGATTGATAGCTCCAGCATAGAGTCACATTATATCTCCAAGATAATGTGCGACAATGAAATCAAGCATTTTTACTGTGATACGTCGTACCCAAACGAAATTCCATTTCGATAGAATGTATCATATCCCAAATATTCATTGCTTTACCTCAGACAGTATAAGCTTTTCGTCAATTTATAGTGCCTGAAATAAAGTGATTAACATTTCAATTATCCGGGGAGCAGATGAAATCATTAAGTGTGTATCAATTTATATTCTATTGGGATTTCCTTTCTTTAAGTCATCAAAGAGAAAGCGAAGAAGTGTTGGTGTCACAGTGACAGAAACTTTCACTCCAAAGACTACAGAAGAGGTATAAATGTTATTTGTTCTCTTTATTTTCTGTTGATTGAGAATACAAAAGTGATATTACTGTAATTTGTTTTTTGGGCTCCTGAAAGTCTGCATTACCTTTTTTTGGTCTCAAATATGAAGAAAAGTGAAAATGCTGGGAAAAAGGTACTTTTAAAGTAAGACTTAAAATCAGGCGACGTTACTAATTTCAAAGTACGCAAATATCGTACTAGATTATGCACCGTCTATTGAGTTAAGGCACTTCCCAAAGATTTTATTACACTTACTTTATGTCCTTTAGGTATGTTGGCTTTGAAAAGTTACTTTTTTGGGTCTATTTCCATGCCAGAAATTATTTTTTGGGGTTCATGCTTTGTACCCCAGCCTGAGCACCATTATCCTAAATATAGCCAAGTAACTTTCCGGGTCCTGTGCCACAGGAAAGTTTATCGAGAAGATGATTCCTCCATCAGGATCATCTAAAGTCAGTCTCGAATAATTTGATGTCTCCTGCAAACGCCCGTGAATAACAACAATAGAAATTTTTTGCAAAGGAATTTTGCGTTATCACAAATCTCAGATGAGATCTAATTTGAAACGGATTGTGAAATCCTTTTTCTGACTTTTGCTAACAGCCTTTCTATTCTAATTCTACTCTAGGTTGATTCTTCCATGGAAGTCTTTGACAACATCATTGATGAAAATGAAATTAGCAGTTTCCAAGACAGCATGAAGAAGAATTTCACAGACACTGTCCCTTCATTACTTAGATCTCTGTGTGCCGGTTTGGTTTCAAGTGACGAATACCTGATCTCAAAGAACAACCTTTCTACGATACGATCTAATCGACTCACCGCTGCAACTTTCAATACAGCGAATGTCAATCTTACCGATGGATCTTCTACGTCCACATTGCTGCCTGGTTCAGAGTTGAAGGAAAAGTATGAGAATTGGAACTGCAGTAACAGTGGGTTGCTATGCACAGAGCTTTGTGTTGGCACTGTCCTCGTAAGTGTTGCACTTCTTCAAAGTTTAATATCAACATTGGTACAACGCACTTACAATATGATTGTTTAGTTCAAAGTTTAATGTTTACATGCTTCGAAAGTCTTAGACCTTTGAAAGCCCTTAGCTGTTACCCAATGTATTGCTTGCTAAATACCTCTATCAATGTCCATCCATTTTGAAATGCCAGGAAATTTTAAGAGTCGCTGTGTGAGACCAAAGTTGTGGCAAAATGAACAAAGCTTAACGTAACGAGTGGACAAGCTAATATCTTGTATACTTCAACATTTGTAAATAGTTCAGGATACTGGTTTAGAGATCAGATTCGAGCTCTTTTGAATTCAATGCAAACCTGGGCTCAAAAAATATTTTCTTTCCTGGGATCAAGCAAAGCACCTTCGTTTCGGCTAACACACTTTCTTCTTCTTTCCTTCTATGCGACTCCATTCCACCCTTTTTCCTTTCTTTCCCTCCTCCTCCTTTCTTTCATTCCTTTTCCTTCCGTTTCTATCTCCTTTTTTCCCTTCTTTCTTCCTGGGAAATGGGAGCATTTTGAGCTAACTTCCTTGTAGTGCCGCTACCATGCTACTTCGCTTTTTTGAGCCCTGATTGCAAACTAGGCGAAGGAATTTTAAGACAATTTTTCTATTCTTCACAAACTAACTCCACCCTTAAATTTTTTTATTCTATTCTCTTACAGTATCATCATAACATGTATCCTGGAGAATTTGCGGACCGTGTGTCTGACATTGCTGATGTAATACTTGTTCATCCAGAGACGTACGCCCTTGAAACACCAAGCTCGTTGACGACAGGAATGCAGTACGATTTAGCATTGAACGAAATTCCTGATTCACAACACACAATTGAGGTAATTTTTTACAAATTTATGAAGTACAGTGAACAAGTTAACATTAGATTGGATAAGACTTGAGACAAGACAACGAAAATTATAAATCGCATGATGAGAGCTTTGCAGAAGTGGCTTTTAGGGCTTTTAGCTCGGGGCAAGAGGCTGCAAGTCCCAGCGGAAGTAGATCGTAAACAAAGAAGTTATTGCAAAGTTGAACAGAGGCGTCGTATCTTTATGAAACTTCAAAACTGAACATGTAAGATGTTATTGTCCGGTTCTTTCAATTGAATTGATCGGAGGGAATTTCGTGTAATTTGCCTTGATCTCAAAGAGAGCAATATTCATATCATGATTACTTTCAGAATTACAGTCTGCTAGCTTCGAAGTTGTGATGTCATCAAATCGCTGAATCGTAAACGATAAAAGCTACAAACTGCTGCTTGCTACCGTCTTGTTGACCTTCAAAGACTGAGCATATTTTGTGTTGGTCGTACTGAGTTTCCTTGATCAGTTTAGAATTTATGCAGCTTTCAATGTTTTTCAAAGCTTCTGTACCTCCTTTCGTAAGACGATGAAGTTCTGAAAATAATAATGATATTAAAAATGCTCTCTCTTTGGTATGGCAAAGTACACAAAGCTCCCTTCGATCAATCCAGCTGAAGGAATACGCCATGACATTTTACGCATTTAACTTCAAAAGTTTCCCAAAAGATTCAACGCATTGGCTTGGCTGATGTATCTTATTGCAATTATTGCACCTGTTATTAATTTCTGCTATTTTCTCATTGCAGTGTAGAACATGGAATGCCGCTGGCTCAAACTGGACAACTGATGGCTGCGTCACAACGTATTCTGCTGGAGCCTCAGTTGTGTGCAACTGCACAACATTTGATAGCGTTACTGCCTTTAAAGTTCAGAAACCTATTATAACTACTCTATTCCCACCAGTCACTACAAATGGTAAGTCGATGGAAATTGACTCTTACACTCTTGTTCGTGTTAACTGAATCACTGCAAATTCTGTAACGTTTCTTGGCATGACAATACTACGTACAGCTTCTCTGCCTGCTTTGTCATATTTGGTTGTGATAGGCTCATTTTTCGTGTAGATTTTCGAATTTTGAAGTCAATTTTTTGAAATTCTGCATGCATAGACCTCTTAGCTATTCTGAAAAGAATTAGAATCGAACCATATTATGCTACATACTGTAGAATTTTCGAATATGTACAATTGTGATAAAACCTCTAGTACTCGATCGAACCTTGTGTATAAAAATGTATGAAAATAAGGCTCGATCCAGGCTCGTTTGTAGAATAGCTGAATTCTCTACTGACGTCTCATGAAATCACAATGATTGTTATGGAAACCATCTGGAACATTAATAATCTCGTAGACGAGTGAATTACGTCGGACGGAAAAGAATGGCACAAAGCTGAAATTTACATCAATAGATGCAGAATTTCACCCTGGACAATATATGAGGGACCTTTAGCATCTAGGACGGCGATTGCAACGACAACGCAAATGCTCCCTTTGTTTCCAAACTTTGGCTTCAAAAAGACTTTTTGTTTTCCGTTCGAATTTGCTTCCCTTGAGAGAGTCTGTGAAGTTGTCCTTTTCAATTGCACAACTTGGAAATCCTATTTCTAACGTGCTGCTCTTCATATCTGGATCTTCAAAGTGAAACTCAGTAATTTTAAATGTTGATTATCAAGGAAGCAGAACGTTGCGAAGTATTTAGATGAAGAAGGAGATTTTGTCTCATCTTATTTTAGAACATGTGAAGGTAACGTGGGAAGGTAAAGTGGGAAACTATATTCAGTTTGTATCATACAAGATGTGGACTTGCTACAAGTCTCTCTCGCGGGAAAAATGGGAGAAGGAATAAAAGTGAGAGAGACTTGTAATACTTGGCAGCCTGGGTCGTTGGCAGGACAGAATTCTGTCCAGTCGGCATCCTTTTACAGAAACCAATATCCAATCATATGCTTAGAAGGGACAATGATACAACTGAGCGAGGCTCTGCGATATTCTTTGACAATGACAGACTCAACCTTCAATGAAACAGTTGACAATAACCCCGCCATTTTAGAAAATGTAAGCAAGGCCAAGTATTACAAGTCTCTCTCGCTTTTTTCCTTCTCCTGTTTTTTTCCGCGAGAGAGACTTGTAGCAAGTCCATACAAGATGACGTTCTGGCTGGCGTTGCCGTCCTGGCTGCTAAGGGTCCCTATTCAAAATCCGCTTGAAACGGCGTACCATTTCCTTTTGGGATTATTCTATCATTATTCATCAATTACTATTATTTCAAACGATTGCCATAAACTTCTTTTTGACGTCATAACAAAATGGTGTGGAATTTAAAAAAATGACATGAAATTGTAAGTTCTAAAATCAATTTGAAGTGGTAGATTATTCTCACAAAGAGTTGGATCGAAAGTTCTTCTGGTGGGCAGTTGAATCATGTGTTCAATCTACAAATTAAAGGGGCACTTGCAACAGGCATGCTCAGCCTATGTCATCGCTTGTTATCGCTCTTTTCGTGAACCATGAAATTGCGATTAAAAACAAATGCATCCACTTGGTACTCTCGAGTACCGAATAATCGTCCCCCCCCCCCGCTTATTAATTTTTGAAAAATTTTCCAACCCCCCCCCGCTCTTATTTCAACCCCCCCTTTTATTAATTTTTGGAAAAATGAAATGATATTAGACATAATTTCTGAATAAACGCAAGAAAAAGTCTCAAGAAGTGCATTCAACAGAACCAGAGTTCAAAAGTAAATGTATCAGTAACATCACTGTTCACATAAATATATAACAGATAGGTGTTTACCTAAGAAAAGGGCTGTTTTCTATTTCTCCAAGCAGCCCTTCCCGATTATTCCAACCCCCCCCCCCGATTATTGTTATCTCGAACCATTTCCAACCCCCCCGATTATTCCCACCCCCCCCCCCGTTTATTCGGTACTTGAGAGTATATCAGTTGCAAAGGAACCCCTCAAAAGTTTATAAGAAACCATTCTCAAACTTTTTTGGTAAAAGCATTCAAAAATAACTACACAGCTGTAGTTCTATTCATTTCATGTACGTAGCTCAATTGTTTCCAATGCCAGTCTTATCAATTTTCAAACGCTTGGTTTCAGTCCTTCGGCTTAAACAAAACTATGGTAAATTCAATATTAGTTTTTGACATCAGAATAACATTTTTTCTCTCTTTAATTAGCCACATCTATGCAATCCACATCATCACCCGGGAATGATGGCTCTAGCAGTACAGGTATCACCCCAACACAATCAACGTCATCATCTACAGGTCAAAGTGGCAGTCAAAATGCTGTTGTGGTAGGTTTCTATGTCTTTTTCTATCAATGACTTAGACCCTGCTTACACAATGCCGGTAGAATTTGAAAACTGCTGAATTTTATGCCACCTTGGAAGATGCGCTCACGTCTACACGATGCCGGTAGAATTTGAAAACTGCTGAATTTTATGCCACCTTGGAAGATACGCTCACGTCTACACGATACCGGTAGAATTTGAAAACGACATAAAAAGTTCTTTTTGACCTCCCATCTGCACGATCGCCGTAGAATTATACCCATTCTATTGACAATAGCAACTGACGTTTCGATTCGAGTGATTTTCTTTAGTCATTTACCTCCATCCAATTGCAAGCCACCCAGTTATGTGACTTGTTTGTAGGACCTGTTGTGAAGTTTAAGTAGGTTTGTTTCTTCTATTATCTTTAGTTAAAGGCTTTGGGTAGACGCAGCCATTTGCTCCCGGAGTGTATCGACCTAGTAGTAGTATTCTACAGTAAATTTGTAAGTAGTGTAACTTGTAATGTTTATTGTAAAAATTCATAGGAATATATCTATAAAAAGTCCTTTAATTCGATAACCAGAAAAGTAGATCCATTTTTCTTGAGTACTATTCCATAATGTTATATAATTTAAGCCCAGAGAACTTTTTTGCCAAATATTGCTCTGTTTGTCAAGAAATAGTTTGTAGTATCATTTTTGCATCCAAAATATATGAAAAAGAACGAGAAGCTTTTGATCATAAAATAGGGTATGCGATGAGGTGATCTAGGTGTCTTTTAAGGCAGACATAGACAAATGCTTGCAACTTTTCTCGAGGGGAGGATGCCAAGACTCTTGGGCTACGTTCACACTGCTCCGTTTTCATTTCTATCCGTTTTTGTTGACGAAAACGCTGCCCGTTCACATTGCTCCGTTTTCAAATAGATACGCTATGAAAACGATAGGCGTTCACATTGCTCTAGCAAAACGGTGTTGTTAATCCCCTTTTCAAAACAGAGCCTTTTGTTAATAGCTGTCAACAAGGCGCCAATCACGACTTTGAATGCCATTGTAATCAAAAGTCTATTAACGAAGGAATGTACAGCGTCTTCAAGTGTCTGCGTTTTTGGTGTTCACACTGAAAACGGATCGTTTTCAAAACGCACCGTTTTCAAATTTATGCGTTTTCATTAGCGTTTTTGAAAAGGCCCGTTTTCACAGCGGAGCAATGTGAACGCAAGGCAAAAACGGAGAAGTTTTACTCCGTTTTTATATGAAAACGTAGCAGTGTGAACGGGGCCTTGATCTGTTTCAATGCTTCAAATCTTATTTTCATTAGATTTTTACATTGTTGGGTTACATGTTTTCACGTGTCTGAATCATCTTACTTTCAGGTAACATTCAAATTCAATGTTGATTACAATACGTATGCGTTTGGCAGCAAATACAACACTCTTAAACAATCCATCATCGATATGCTCGTACAAAAACTGAACATCTCTGCATCACGTATTGTCAATCTTGAAATGAAATCAGGCAGTATCATTGTCACCTTCACACTCCTCAACAACAGTGGATATTCTAACGAAGGCAATGTCGCCAGTATCCAAGCACTCATAACGACCCTAGCGCAGAATGGAAGCCTGGTCGTGACACTGCATGATGGGACTAAAGTCGCTGTGGATGCAGCTTCACTTGTATTTGCACCTCCCACAACAACAATGCCACCCAAGCCCCATCCCAAACCGAAGAAGAAGGACCATGTTGTCATAATTATTGTTGTTGTTGTTGCTGTTATAGTTGCCATAATAGTTCTTGTTCTTGTCCGTTATTACATGATTCAAAGAGCTAGGAAAACAAAGATGGACGATGGAAGGAACCAGAGTTCCACCATGTTGGTGACTGATAACATCAAGCTTCAAGACAGACAGCAAACACCTGAGTCAGATATGACCTACAATAATCAAGCGTACGAGAAGAGCCCGGCTCTTGCCCACCGTAAAGATCCATCTCCCCCACCAGCTTATGAAAAACCAAGGACACCAACAACACCATTGCCAGAAAAACCAAATACTCCAGGTTAATGGGTTATTTACTAGAATAAACACAGTACATTGGAAAATTTTTTAAATTAAGGGGCTATCTTTAAAATCCAGAATCTGGAATTTCCGGCGGAACTTTAGAAAATCCGGAATTTCCGGATTTTTTGAGCAAACCCGGAAATTCCGTCGGAAATTCCGGATTCTCCAAAACTCCGCTTCCGGCTTCCGGGTTTTAAAGATAGCCAAATTAAAGTGAATGACCTGAGAAATATAGCGCTTTTCTAAAAATAGGACAAAGAAGTGCCTAATCCCTGCATTATTTTCGTTGACCTTGCTTTCTTTCTCCACGAGCTGAATTACCAAATACAATGGGCTATTTATAAACCTATGCGATCTCATCTTTTAACTCAGGTCATTCACTTTAATCAATGGGAGGTGCCCACTATCACGTCTGCATCGAGTTTCTGCTCTCATCATCTGTTAGACTGACAGCATTGTTAGAATGCAGTAAATTTTCAAAGAAAGGGTCCTAGCATTGTATTTAATCCTTTTCCAAGTATCTAAAAGGGTAAATAGTGTTGTTCGTCTTTGAGAATACATTGTCGGTTCTTTTAGAAATGTCGAGAAAATAAAAATAGGAAGATAGAGCCCTTTCTTTCAGAAATTACTTGATTCTAACATTTAGATTTGCTAGCAGGCCGTATACAAGAAGCAAGATTTTCAGGCAATGCTTGATTGAAATTAAACCAATGAGAGTTTGTTTATCAAGTAATTTATATGAAATTTAAGTAATTTATATTTATGTCCATTTATATGAAATGTGAGAGTTAGTCCTTCTATGTTTCAAACAGTAAATGCACAGCAGAAAGCTTACTTGGTATTCTAGAAACATTCCAATTTTCTGATCATATCGATTCTCTCTCAAAAAAAGCTGTGGGAAAAGTTATTACTGACTCTGAACTGTACGTATGAGTTTGAGGGTCTTCAAGTATGTTTTGATATGATATTAGATCTTAATCTAAAATTATTTCGTCGTAGGTGGAACAGTAACAGCTGGAATTGGATCCTCCGTATCACTGAAAGATAAATACTTCAATTCATAAGTGCAAAGAAGTTTCAACCAATCTTTTCTAACGACAAGACTGCTGGGTCTGTGAGACTATTTTCTCTCTTCTTTTTGCACTAAGTGTCTTCTGGCAGAAAAGCATGCATTTCTCTAAACTCGCTACAAGACTGGCAAAGACATACAGCAGTTATGCTTGAGATCGTATCTAGATCATTTTAAACCTTTCTCTTTCTTTTTGTGCGAAATGCCTTCTATTAGAAGAACTAGTATTCCTCTGAGTTTATCAACATGAGTGTGGAAGTTAACATTCCGTGATGTTTCGTGTTTTCTTTCGTGCACTAAATGTGTTTTGTCATACGAACTTATTTCTCTAATGTTTTCAAGGAGAGATTAGTGGCTAAATTGCAACATTGTATTTTTGTAGTTGGGCCATATTGTAGCCTTTTATCACCAGATGGTAATAATGAACGTCGTTTTACGTTTAAGAAATCCACATAAGGAAACTTCTCCGCAGCTTGATGTGACGATAGTTTTTAAGTCAATTAAATTTTCCAGATAAGTTTTGTTAGGCATGTGAAGCAAAGCCTCTGGACCACACTTACCTCTCATTGGTGCAGATCTCTTGAGAATTTGAGGCATAGATTTAGGTTTAAGATAGCAAGCACCAATGCTAGCATTATATAGATATATGAAAGTTTCCTTTACGGGGTTTTATTGCAGGCCTAAACTGCGATTTCATATGGCATGTTTTCTCGAAGAGTTTGACCCAATGCTGAACGTTTCTTGAAATTATCATGGTTTTGAATACTCAAAGTTTCTTATGGGGCTTCATTTAAGGATTTCATTGAACTCTTCGCTTCGTGTTTACATTCTTTGCCTTCTCGAACATTTCAAAACTAAATTTAGATATGCTCAAGTTTAGACTTTCTAGACGTTACTCAAATACTTTGCGAGTGATACGATAGTCAGGTGAAACTGAAGTGGAAACACGTTTCTTATTTCATCCCGTGCCTTCTCGAACATTTCAAAACAAATTGCTTCTCTAGTCTATTTCATCTGACTAGATAAAAGGGTTTCTTGAATTTCTTTCCCTGCGAACATCTAAAAAGCCGAAGCATCTTAATCTTTTAATTAAGTGTGCAACGGAAATAGACTCACTTATAAATAGTTTAGCTCTTATTTATACTTCAATACTTCACAGTTGTATTTATCGAATATCGCAGATGTATTTATTTCAGCTTTCTTTTTAGATTTTTGATAATTTAGAAGCAAGATGTTAATAATATTTCAACCTTTTGAAAACAGTGACCATCAGAACTAAAATTTCTTAGGACTCCCCCCGAAATGCATACTAAACTTCCAAGGTTTTCATCAGGAGTGTAAAATGATTTCCA
The DNA here is from genome assembly GCA_964019985.1 of Aurelia sp. 4 Dawson et al 2005. Taxonomy (NCBI): domain Eukaryota; kingdom Metazoa; phylum Cnidaria; class Scyphozoa; order Semaeostomeae; family Ulmaridae; genus Aurelia; species Aurelia sp. 4 Dawson et al 2005. The sequence continues at coordinate 3,850,707 of OZ026497.1, forward strand.
TGATTGCTTGGGGGGTGATGTGCCTCTCTACTTGTACTTCCTACCGTATCCCAATCTGCAAAGGTCCCTCCAAGTCTTCAAATCATTGTAAAAAGGTGGGTGTGAAATGCAATGAACTATTTCTTTGAATTATATGACATGAAAATAGCTTAAACTACCTTGCTTCAATTTTACCTTTGGACTTTTCTAAACACTGAAATATTTTTCAATACAGTGTATTTTTTTCAACTCATTTTAGGATATGACGCCATCAAATGTTTCAACCTTAAACTGTTACAACAGATTGACGGATTTCTGCTTGATACCATGTTGTAGACATTCATGAACTATTGTTTTTGAAAATTGTTTCAAATTTCTTCGAAAATTGTAGAAATTACGATGGTTTTAAAGGGTCTGTGCAAGGCTATAAGCCTGCATTTGCACAGAGCAGAAAAATCTAAAGATAACCCATTGAAATTGATGGCCCACACGTGTTGTTAATAATCCATAGCTAAAGAAACATTTTCTTTGCGCATTTTCTTTGTTCTATTTATAGAGAAGCCCATTTACACTTCCTTGAAGTTTTTTCTATTTTCGTCAAGTTTTCAGATAAATCGAACGACAGAATTGAGTTTCTTTGAAGCCATTCAGTTCACAGAAATAGGTCATAGAATTTTCAACCAACCTTTTCAAAGATTTGGAACCTATTATGTCGTAACCTTTGCGTTCTCTCATCTGTCTCGACCAAAACTTTTCTAGAAAGAGAGTGCTTATCTCATTCTCCCAATGAAACTCCTCTCGGGCATAGGATTGTGCATGTCGTCTCTCTCTGGGGTGCTTTATCTCACTTCCGTTTTACCCCTCCCCCTCAAGTCGTACATCTTCTTCTTTGCAGGCTGTTTATCTTTACCTTACGAGCAGAGTTCCTGCATATCAAGGCTACCTCCTTAAGGAGCCGTTGTCACTCACAGCCCTTTGCGGGCACGCTAACCTTTTGGACTATCGGAAAATCAAATTTGGCCTAATGGCTTTAGCGGAAATTATGATTCCACGATATGATAGTTGAACCAATAAGACAGGTTTGACTTCATGTGACTTTTCTATCAGTTCAGGTACTGCAGTGTGCATCACAGGAGGCCTATATTACATCATATTTAAAAGACATTTTATTCAAAAAATATTCTATCAAAAAGTATTTTCATCTTTGCCTCACTATTTCCCTCTGTTGTTTTCTGCTCTTTTGCCTTATGAACGAATGCTGTTTACGAGAAAGCGCACAGAAACGAGGGAGCGAAAAGTAAAAACGAAGATTTTTACTTTTCGCTCCCTCGCTTCCTTGCGCGTTCTCATAAACAGCACTCGTTGGGAAGGCAAAATAGCAGAAAACAACACTGGATGAATAATGTTTTTTTCAGATATGATATAATATCGGCTCCGGTGTATGGATCCTAATCCATGGTCAAATTTCATTACAGACAGACAATCTGAAATGATAGCGTGCCCCCAAAGGACCCTTGGTCACAATTCCTTCTTAACTCTAAGGCTCAGAGGTTGTAATGTTTCACATACCGTGTATAGATACTGAACCTGTGTTAATTTCTCAGCATTTGTAAATTTGCACTTCTACGTGGTAGGGATCCTTGTACAAAAAAGTATTTGATTGAAACTGGTTTTCAGTCAGTAGAGTAAAGATTTATTGCGTTCTATCTGAATCGTGCATTTGCAGACATGGCAAAATTTCCGAGGCATCCTACGACAAATGGTTATTGAATTTATGCAGTTTCTATCCGCGTGTAATTTGCAAAAAAACTTTGGGGCAGCGCAACTAAACATAATTTTGTGAAGGTTTGTTGAGATGTGAAAGTGAAATTTACTCTTCACTGCTTCAAAAACTGCAAATCATTCGTGTTATGACTGAATAATGACAACTGAAATGAAACGTGGGTGAGAACATTTCCCCCGCCGTAGAAGAAACAACTTTACACCTTTCGTTCTGTCCTAGAAAGTTGTGCTGTGAATTGTTACAGTACATCTGCAATCTTTTGTCGACATTTCTCTAATCAATATAACAGTTTAATCAATCAAGGAACTTTTAAGGATAGGAATGAAGGAATATTAATGGTTGATTTGACTCACAACTGCGTCATTTTGCGCATTGATATATAGCAGCATAGTTCAGTAAGTGTCTGTCTTAGGCTGCCTCAGAAATCTTGCATGCGTAAAGGAACTACTCTGCGAATAAACACCCGATTTGAACATGTGAGGTCCTAAAATCTAAGTATGGTACTGAGAACTTGAACATTTCTTTGCAAGGATGAACTTACGCAACGGCATCTAAGCGTTTGGAAATATTCTTTCAGTCCTTTCTTCACCTAGCTGCACAGCCTGACAATGTCTTTGAGAGCGTAGCTACAATATGTCGGAAGAAATCTGTCTCGGATGCAAGACCAGTTGATGGAAGCCTTGACTCGCTACTGCTTCTTGATCACAGATTATCCCTGCACTGGAATATAGGAACCAGGAATCTCTTGCTTGATTGGCCCTTGATTGGCTTCATTCTGTTGAATTTGGGAGCTCATTTGAAGATTTCCACTTCGCGTACTAAATTCAGCCAATATTTGTTTCCCTTGTCGTCTCCTTTTTTGTGCAGATTTCTCGACCAGCAATTGTTATACAAGCGATCACTGTCACCGTTTGACGTCCTCGAAGATTGTTCGCTGTATTGCGAAACTTGACAATGCATTTACCCCCGCACATATGGGAGTGGAACCAAGGCCATTGTAAGAGTCGTTGGAGAAATCTACTCCTCGGGACACACTCCACTTGAGATTCAAACGTTGCGCCAAGTCCTCTATTAGATAATTGTTCGGTCCTTCCTATCTTAGTTTGAGCAGGTGCAGTGTGTAACTTTTGACTCATGTAACAAAGGCTGACAATTAGGAATGAGATCTTCATTATGCTGTCAAATGGTTGTTTGATGAACTGAGGTGAATTGAATTGTGATGGTCTGAAAGAGAAAGAATTCTACAGAACATGAGCGATAGGGCACGAAGCATGTATCAGTGCGAAACTTTTATCATTAGCAACTCACCTTAACCATGTAAACTATGCCTTAACCTATTATTCCTTGTGTGTTTAGAACTGGACTTGCCCAAATCTCTTCCACGTCAAAATGCAAAATGATGGCCTCTGTGAAGGAGAGGCACAAAGCCAGCTTAGAACGCATTTCTACTTGACAGTGAGTCACCTCTAGGCCGTACATAGTGGGGGACAAAGGGAGCAATTCTTCTCCAGAAATTTTCCCGAAATTTTCAGAGTAAAGTCTTTTCTAATGCGAATATATTTTTTTATTCATATGAAAATTTTACAATAAATCTTACATTCTGCTATACGTTTCTACTATACGACACTACAGGGAGGATACCAAGGGGAGCGAAAGACCATGACTACCCCATGGCCAATTTGAAACATGAAGTTATGTTAAATGCAGCAACACAAGGAACGATCGAAATATCTAATGAATACTATAACTAGATTCCGTCCCAAATCAGATGTATGTCAAGGTCTCAAATTTTTGCGAATATCTATGCGAATATCTAGAGGGGGTAACCGGGAAAGTCTTTTGTACTGGTATCAACTCATAAGGTATCACACACATTGAAGGTGTTGGTGCCACCAATTTTTTGGGGGAAGGAGCTAATAGCTGATAATCAATACACACGTATTTATTATGAGAAGCTAAGAATTTCGGCAAGTATTGAAAGTTTCTTAAAATCATCAGATATTGAGTACTCGGAGTTTCTTACGAGTTTCTTAAAGGTTCCATAACAGATTTCATGTTCACTCAACTGTGCCCTCGTGAACTTTTCAAAACAATGTTATTTGAAGCCTTGCCGATGTTTAGACAGCACTCAACTACATTCCGAGTAATATGACGCTGAAAACACGTAAATCTAAAATTTGAGCCAGCACTGAAAGTTTCTTTGGAGTATTAAATTTTGAGTATTCAGGGTTTCTAGCGAGTTTCTTAAAGTTTTACACAAGAGTTTTCAAGCCCTTAGTGTTTGGACTCAAGATAACGTGGAAATAGCTACGTCGAGGACTTCCTTTATCAAATCAAATAACATCATGTGTTATATTTTCCCAGAACTGGAGTTTCTTAATTTATTGGTAATCTGAGAGCTGAGATTCTTACAAGCGCTTTCTAATAAAAGTTAGTGTTTTCTACTGTGCTTACGACAAGTAATTGGCTCAAATTTTTGATACTTATAAAAATATGCATTAATTTCAACTTCCTTACCTGAGATGTTACTTTTATTTATAAAACAAAACTTCCCTGCAAACGCTTCAGACGTGTCTTGCCACTTCTAAATACTGACCCCGAGGCAATTTTTGCTCGACAATAAATCCTTTGACCAAGAAAGTATATCGTGTGTTGAACGGTCGTTGTCGAGAATATGCAAAGACCTCTTATTTGCACTTCAATTGACACTCAAAAGTTTTAGCAGGTTCACATTGCAAACATTTTCTTGCCAGCAGCTGAGATGATCCCCATATACGAAAACCATACGAGTTTTCCGGTTTTCAAAAGATTGAAATATTCGATAACTATCAGTTGGTTTCGCGTTTCACAGGCCACTGAATTCACCCTTGTGGCTTTCGCCATGGTGTAATGTTTAATCCCTTCCGAGTAAGCCTCAGTTCATCCAAGTTATCCGGACAGCTTGTACTGATGTTGTTGTTAGGAACAAATAGCCTTAGGCAAATACAAATAAGCTTAGTAGAGGCTCGTGCGGTCTGGCAAATGAATTCAAACAAATAGATATGGACTGACGTAAAATAAGTTGGCTGGAAACTGCACTAAGGGCGACCTGAAATTAGCAAATTCTGCGAAGGAAAAAGATAGCTGCGAAGTCTACTCAGTCAAACTTTAGCCAAATAAAGGGGAAAGATGATGTTTACAGAGCTGTAAAGACAACAAATGCCATAGAAAGTTTTAAGGCACTGCCAGTAATCTATTAACAATTGCACCGATCCCGCACCGATGCATGTCGAATTCGAACTAGAAACAAATGCTCACCTGATGATCGGGCCTAAATTTATATTGAACTGTCAAAGGAACTGCACATTTCATATTGCCCATGACTGCACGCCTTTGAAAGGAACTTGGTTTTCGAAAGACAAATGCCTATGTAATTAAGGTGATAGAACATAGTGCAACAAAAGTCTGAAAATAATTCTTTTCAATCAGTTGAACTGCTGCGGTGTAGATCTGTGCTCTCCATTCAACCCCATATTCGATTTTCAGACAATCTGAAACTTCAGTGTGCCCGCAAAGGATCCCGGGTGACGATAATTCTTTTAAAGAAACAGATAATTCGGCCAAGAGTGAAAACTTTATACCCTGAGTACAATCGCGCCAACTAGTCACACAACTGCGCGACCAATGGCCTGAGCATGCGTATTAAATGATTATTGCAGAATTAAAGAAATTCGATTGGTTCTGTTGTTGCTGATCTCAAAAAAGTTGAAGTCAATCCAAGTTCCAAAATCAGTCGCGCAATGGCGGAAGACTGGGGAATCTTCCTCTGTGAAACAAACTACGCATGCCTAGACAACTGGTTGCGCGATCGCGCGACAAATTTGCACCAGTGGAAACCCGCCTTATTACTGATGCTTTCTTGGCAGTTACTTGGAGCGTTCCAACATTCAAATCGTATCACAGGCTACAGGAAACTATGAATTAGAAGTAGTGATACGCATATGTTATGTTGAGCCTGTCCATTTCATTATTTCATAGTTTCATTGGTTGGTACTCTCAAGTACCGAATAAACGGGGGGGGTGGGAATAATCGGGGGGGGGGGTTGGAAATGGTTCGAGATAACAATAATGGGGGGGTTGGAATAATCGGGGGGGCTGCTTGGAGAAATAGAAAACAGCCCTTTTCTTAGGTAAATACCTATCTGTTATATATTTATGTGAACAGTGATGTTACTGATACATTTACTTTTGAACTCTGGTTCTGTTGAATGCACTTCTTGAGACTTTTTCTTGCGTTTATTCAGAAATTATGTCTAATATCATTTCATTTTTCCAAAAATTAATAAAAGGGGGGTTGGAATAAGAGCGGGGGGTTGGAAAATTTTTCAAAAATTAATAAGCGGGGGGGGACGATTATTCGGTACTCGAGAGTAGTTAGATCTTTTAAACGTCGATGCATTGTTACGTTACTATCTAAAGTTTCTCATAAACTTCGTGCATTTTAATGTTCTTAAGAGTCCTTCTTGCTTCTTGACTAGTCAAATTCTGGTAAATTTGTAAGGAAAACCGAATCATGACCCGCGTTCTCGGTATAACGAAGCTATAAAGCTGGGAAGAAGTTGCTTCGGATTTCAGAACACTTTTCATCACCAGAGAGATAATCAACGATCTTGTTTCCACTTAGAAGAATTTTCCAAGCGAACTGAATTTGACACAATAAATTGCTACCCACGCGTAACATTCTATTAAAATTCAAGGCAACATTTTCACACGTAAACAAAGGAATTCCTATCCAATCGGAAAATTCTACTGAGTGGAAATCGCCCTTAAGGGACTCAGAAATAATTTACTTCATAGAACCGGTATTTCTCTCTGCTTTTTGGCTTCGTTTCTCTTTGTTTTCGTTCATAGTTTGCAGCTCAAAAGTGCGGGCATGCAAAGGTTTCTCTTTGCGAGTTGCAAATCGAAGTTTGCTGTTTTCAACCACCGTTATTCAGTTGAAAGGAAAGTAAGCCAAGGATCATTTAAAATAACTAGAAATAAAGTAAAGAAAACCATTAACGGTTGCCTCAGTGGAAACCGAACTATTTCTTACTTACTTTGCGCAAATTTGTTGATAATAAACTCTCCGAAAAGTGTGCCAGATTTGATGCTCGATCCAGACCCCTTTGTTGAGAAGTAAAAAGGTAGTGCACGCATAGAATCATGAAAAAGGTCGATGTAATGTAGAATTAGATTTATTTGTGTTAAAACAGCCTATTGTAAGGTCGCAGAACAAGCATATTACAGCGCTCCTGCCTAATGTTGATTGCCGTAGAATTTATCGATAGCAGTCGCGTAGCAGCTTACATCTATAATTCTTGCACCCTGAAATAAGAAGCATATTGGTAGATTTACACTACTATGGTATGATCCAGTTTTCCTGAACAGAAAACGTGGATATGAAAATTTTACTTACACTTTGATGAAAAGTGACCTTGAAATGTTAATGCTTGAATGCAGAGCTTAGAGCCCAGTGCTCTGAACTCGAGACATTAAATTCGCCAATGTATTCCGCAGAAGAATTGTCTTTATCTGTTAACAAATAATTTTGAGTCTTCCTTTGGTCTGGCATTTGCAGAAATGAAGCGAGTTTTTATAGCAGTTCATTTCCTTCCTTGTCTGATTCAGTTGGCTGGTCGTTAGGCGATGGGGTTGTTTGCTTTTCTGCTTTCTTCACACGATTTCAAGGCATACTGAGTTTTCAACAAAAGTTTTGTTTAGCTTTTCTGCTTTCATGCTGAGCTTTTTGACATGAAACTTTGTCAAAGTGTGTGATTACGTGAATGCAGAACCCAGAAGTAGAATAGGGGCGTGGCAACCCTCTGATGCTCTCCTCCGCAGCAATAACACCAAATATGGCAGCGGCTTAGTTTCCAAACAAAATTGTTTACGAATTGAGGACGTAATACGATGTAGCTCGTTGACATGTTGACTTGTCATCTGTGTTCCGAATATGGTTGAAAGCTTAGTGAATGACGGACTTCCTTGTTTATAGAGCAATGACTTGCATGAATTAGTAGTGTGAGGATCGTGACCAGCCCATGCTAGCCTTTTCTCCAAAATTTTTTGGTCAGTTGCTCCTTGTGTGTTTTAGCCGTTATTCTAGTGCGTGCAGCTTGTGGCACCAGGGGGGATCTAAAGGGCTAAAGCCTAAAGCCTCTCGCTGGAAGCATCCAGTTGCATAAAGTTTTAGGTTTTGTCGGAACAAATTTGGCAAAATGACGTACGAAGACAACCTCGTCCCCAGGGCCTTTTGCCACGTTTGGATGGAGACGAGAAGGCCCTGGGGACCTACCTGCCCACGTTAGCCCTTTCATCTCCGTCCCAATATGATTAAAGGCCCTAGGGACGCGGTTGGTACGAAGACTGCATTTTATAGCCATTTTAGCACCCCTGTTCGACATTCCAGCCTCTCTTTTGGAAGAATTCTTGCACCATTCCAGATGGCTTGAGACTAGACTGATTATATGGCCGTAGTTATCACTAGCAGTCTCGGTTTGGTGTAGTAGTCTCGTTTCGGATAGCGATTCTTGGAAGTCATCGTAATCAGTCTAGCTTTGGACGTGATAGAGTAGACGGAGAAGCACTTGTTGAGCGCGTGGCCGAGTGGTTAAGGCGTCTGACTCGTAAACCAAAGGTCAGAACGGCCGTAGGTTCAAATCCCACGCTGGACAGTTTGGTCGCTGTCCGTAACTCTAGCCCGGGTCGACCAGAGCCATGTGAGGGAAATCTGGTAGCTGCGGCGGGTAGCTGCGGCGAACTGATGGTAAAACATCCGTGGCCCCTGCTGGAAATAAGTCTCTCAGACTTTCGCGGGCTAGGCACGTTAAATATAAATACCTACCTTGTTATTCTTTGATTATTTTTCTGTGTCAAATAGCCAAAATCGGCTAAGGTTTGTTTATACCCATTCCAAGTCACGTGATCAATCTCTTGATAAAACATCTTTTGATTTTTCTAACATATTTCATGTCATGCAAAGTTAGGCCATGAACGCGAAACCTTAGCCGATTAAGTCCATTCAGGTGCAAATATGATACCCTTGTCTTGTTAGGGAAGAATTGAGAATTCAGTGAGAATTAAGAATTCACCTTTGGGTACATTTGTCATAACTGCACAATAAACGACTGAAGGTAATCTAATCTAATCTCCCTTGTGGAGTGCACTTCTCCCTTCTCCTACAATTGAAAGTCAAGTGCCTCTCCCTCCCTATGGATTGCTCATTTTATCTGTGTATCATCGTGTCCTGTGTTTTAAGGGCCTCGTTTTAAATTTGAGCTCTTTCCACAGTTATTTTGCAAGCTATTTGGCCAAGCCAATATAATTAATGTATTTCAGTAAAAAGACCTTGCTTGCTGCCGCAATGACGATCTCGGTTTCTTTCCCAAGATTCTTCCTTCAAAATTTGCCGTCACCATAGCGCTTGCTCTGTGTTTTGTTGCAATGCTATCTAAAGCTGAAAAATCTCGTTTACAAATTAAAAAAACCATTTCTTGATTCTGCTGTCTTTCTTGATTGTCCAATGCTGTATTGAGAAGGCGATCGAGATGATCTGCTTTGCTATCGACATTGATAGTTCGTTTAGAAAAACAATATATTATATTTATCATCAAATCAGCAAGATCAATCATTTGTCAGAAATTCGAATCTTTTTTTTTCAATGTTGCTATAGTGAGTTTTTAAAACAAAACAGTTTTCACAGCGTTGTATCAATTTTTCATCGATAACCCCTCCCGTTTCCCGCAGCGCGGCCCCAGAGTACCCCGAGAGTACCAGAGCACCTGAGTCTTGGTACCAAATTGTACAAAACGTATGAAATGCCAAAAGGATAGAAGACTGCGTGAAAATATAGATTTTTAGAGTATATTTCTATGGCATTTAAAATATTTTGTCGATAAAAGTTATCAACGGATGAATTCTGCTGTTTCAGGCCTCTTCACATCGGTATACCGGAAAATCCAGACCCTATGACCCTGAGACCCCTATGCCCCTAGGATCCTCAAGTACTGTGTTTTGAAAGGACCCTTACCATTTCCATCCCGAAGTAGATTCACCTTTAAAGTCAAGCTACATTGAGAAACAAAATTTAGCGTCGTTTAAGCCAATCTGAAGGGCGTGGTCACAAGCTTTTCCGGGGAAATGGCCCCGGGGACCCTTATAGATTTTGGCTTGCTACTCTTGTCATCCAATTTGCTCATGGCTCCCTGAAGCAAAAAGTTGTATCTCCGTCCTAGGTCAAATTTAACAGTTATTATGTTAATCACAGATTGGTTTGTTGAAGACATCGATTATTGTTAAAGATATTGCTCTCCCCAGGCAAAATACGTTACATTGTTGAAATCACATCCATGGTCACGGCGGCACTGCAATCTTTTCCACTTCAGGAGGTAGAGTTCGTGGAAAGTTTTACTTCTGGAAATTTTGATTATATCTTATTTTGAATGAAATAACTGGAGATTCGAGAATACGCATATTCTTTCTTACGAAACGAAGAATTTGGGCCAGTACTGAAGGTTCCATATAATCATGAGATTTTCAGTACTCAGTTTCCTTTATCAAAAATGAATAGTTTTTCAAGTTATTCTTCCAGCACTGGATTTTGTAAATTTTTTGACGATCTGAGGGTTGAGTTTCTTATAAGCAGTTTCTAATTAAAAAAAATACGTGTAACGATTGAGCAATCAGATTGAAACGTTTACACAACTGCCGTTTGCTAGATAATGATTTTTAGGCCCGTTTAGAAGGATTTTGAGAGTGAACAACTTTATAAAACCCCCCATAAATGGGTAACAACATACCCCATTTAAACCAATTAAATCTGTTAGTTATTTAAGTTCACGTGTTACCCACTCAGTAGTGGTAACCAGGTTTTAAGGAGCTTGACAGTGGCGGCGACAGCTCTGACAAATCCGACAGTGAGGGCGGGGACATATTTTTTCAGTCTTAAAGTGGTAGTAGTAGCAATTTTGTTGAGTGATCTTGTCAGGCTTTGCGAAGAACGCCAAGATGAGTTGCGGGGTCAGCCCTCCGAGGTCACACATCAAGAGTTTCACCTCACTCGACCGTGTTTAACTTCAGTCACCTGGTGAAAACTGTATAAGCCGCTTGGCCACACACCCTGGTAGTAGCAGGTTTACTCACTTAATTATTTTTCATTTTCTTTGACAATCTTTGTTGATTTTTGGGATCTGGGGGACAACTCCCCTATCCACCCCCCCAAGGCACCCAAATTGCCTCAGCCTCAGGTAGGAAGCTGCATACTTTGAATGTCATAACTTTTTGACTCACCCCAACTCACCCGGTACTGAGGCATGCAAGTGGATTATGACCTACATCGTACTCAATGTTGCAATTTATACAACAAACTTTTGCAGCGTCAACTACATGTGCACAGTATTTCAAAACAATCAGCGAGCTGTGACATCTCTAGCTCTTTCTTTCTTTCTGTCTTTCTGTCAGTTTGTGGAAACATCGCAATTCTCTGCAATTCGCTTTGGTCCAAATAACCTATTTCTATCACACAATAACGAAAACTGCAGAGGCAGTGTCATCAAAGCCATCTTAATTGTCTCATATTTCATGGAATAAATTGAATGCGTTTGTCTGACTGCGTTTTGGTCGGCAGACAGTGGGCGGGGAGAATGGCACTCATTTCGTGATGCAATGCCAACAGAACTGAACTGACTGCAAGAATGAATGATTGCGAGACAGAGGGCAAGGGCATCTTGTAATCTCAACAGAATGAGAAAAGCCTATTACTTTTATTTCATATGATGCTGCAGTTTGTTCAAATTTCCCAAAACGCTGCTCTCACTAGCTAATGTTATTGCTAGTTTGAAATAATTGATTGCCTATTTAACGATAAGATGGTTTAATTTTGTAAGATAATTAGCCTAACAAATTTAAAGCAACAAACTTGTTAGCTTCCAAATAATAAGACTGCTCGGAATGATTATAAAGAAAACTGAAATGTATTTTGTGATTGTTCAGATTAAATCTAGCACGAGAAGAGGAAATTGATAACATGATAGAAGGAAGATTTGTTGTCTGACTTTGCTTCGAAAGAAGCCAAATATTTTTTACAGCAATGAGTTAATCAAACAAAGCATTACCTCCTGAAAATCTCCTGGTGTTATCTTTATTTCACGCTCCCATTATTCATTTTTCATCAATAGGACTTAAAGGCTGTTTTACAGACGAAAATGCCAGACAGCATCTTGCTTCTCATGCTGCAAGGTTCTAGCATCAGAAGGTAAGTTTTTTTTGCAATGTTTGTATTTTCTACGAGAAAGTCTTGATGAGAAAGTCGACTCTCGGACCATTATTATTTGTACTTTTGTATCTTGTGACTTTTTGTCTTAGATCAAAGAACAGATAACGTTTCGATAGGAGCCGGTAGATTTAATTGACATCAAGCATAAAGCTATTACCGTTTGCAGACTAAGGAAATTCTGTGCTCAGTTGGTCGGTCATAATCTAAACAAAGCAAGCCGTTGCAGTTGCTCTGAAACTCAGCAGAGTCACTAGACTCTGAACCCTGGCAGCTAGCTCACACCAAGTGCATTCTGGAGGTACTTTTGGGGTGAAAATGAGCATCTCACGCAAGGATATGGTGGATATCTGCCTTGAGCAGAAGCAAAGCAAAGCATGAGAGACGGATGATTAAAGAAATTCTCATCAACAAGCTTTCACTAATAGGTAACACTTTCCAAGCAGTTTCAAAAGCGCAGTTTCCTGTCTTGTTTGATAACATATTTAACAAATATCTTTAAAATCTAACACCGATTTTCTCATCTTAAATGGTCATTTTTCTTTTATTGAAATTTACTTTTAGAATTCTTAGACAAGAAAATGGATATCTACAAGAGTCTCATCGTCTGCTTTTTAAGCTCTCTCCTCCAAGGTGAGTTAAAGATATGTTGAACAATCGCCATGAAAGCTTATTAATGATAGCACTTATAGTGAAGAGTCACTACTGAGTGGGTCAATAGAAAAAGCCAGAACCTGTGAAAAATGCAGTATCTTTTGATGTCATACAGCTCAAACATTTCAAAATTTCCTGGAAAAATTTCAATGAGTCATGATTCTTTGCTTCCTTCAAGGACGGGTTCCCAAAAACTTAGGGCACTTTCCAACGAGCCCCCGCAGGGCAAGCTCCCAGACCCTCACTTTTACTCGCTTCGCTCGAACCTGGTCTCAGTCCCCCTCAATATGAACCTTGTTCAGACGACTTATTGTAAGCGTGTTGTACGATGTAGATTATAATATTAACGTTCAAGAAAAAAAATAATCGTACTTTGAGCAGAGTTGTTTAAAGGTAATGTGTCCATGTAAGTACAGCAGCTTTGCGGGGGGGGGGCATGGCAATTTCACGTGAAATTTTATGTGATCACTGAAGAAATCGCAATTCAGCGATAGCCAGTTCTTATTCAAGCAAAGTGATGACTTACTTGCGTTTGCTTTTCCAGAGCTGAACCACAGCAGGCAGCCTCACTATGAAATTAGACTTTGAGTTTGCATGTGATCAGTTAAATTCTACCAATCACAGTCTGCTGCTTGAGCTTTCTTCGTCAGCGTCTTGTCAGCATATTTTGACAATGTGTATACGCAGCTGTACTTACATGGACACATTGCCTTTAAATTATGACGTTTCGATCTGAGCCCGTTATCAAGTGACGTTAGATTAGTAGAAGAAGAGGTGTTCAGATGGGCCTGATATGAGAAATATTATTGTTCTTAATAGTAGTTGCATAGCCACTATGTGCAGTGATCCACATTTCGAAAATTAGGGAATAAACTGACAAAAATTATATCTAAACATCCAAAATATACTTAAATCTCTGCATAGAGAATTAGAGAATATCCTGAGAGCATGAAATGAAAAATTTTGAAATCGGACCACTGAGTGAGGAGAAATGCACTTTCAAAGTTGGCCTGCGCTTAAATTTTTTGCTTACAGTGACAAGTCCTGCACAACTGTTAACAAAATGACAGTTTCAAAACGTAAAAAGAAGACCTTGCCTTTGCCCGAATTCAATTTTTCTCTCAAATGAAAGGTTATTCTCGCTTCTTTAAAGATTTTTAGTTTCTTTCTGGCTTTTCACCGTTTCATTACGAGTCCCTGCTGGGCAAGGTTTGCTTCAGGGATACAAGAGACTCATCATCTTAAGTCATCACTGCTCCCTGAATATCAAAGCAACGATATTGAAAACTTTCTTGTTTTATCCCTGATATGTCAAATTCGTTTCAGTAATTTACCCGGCTTTAATCGGTCGTTCATTCCTGTCGAAATTGGATATTTTCTGAAGAAAGCACTTTCGGAAACCTGCAGAAAAACGAGTGAAAACAGCAAGCAAAATTTCCCTTCGTTCTCCTTACTAGCAATAATGACTCTTGGATGTCTTCATGTATTTTGGCCTCATGGGAGAATGGAATCCCCCTGAATAAGTCATTCACACTAGGGGGAAGACTTTTCAGCCCGCAAAGAGGAAAGCATGTGCTAAAGGATGCTGAAAGTCATCGCTGTGGGGTAAACTCATGAGGGACTTTTGCTTGTAATTTTAGCACGTTTTTTAAGGTTTCTCAAAGGGATTCATTTTAGAATATCACTTACAGAATCTGAATAAGTAACCGATTTTAGTCAGAAAAATTTCTAAAGATAATTGAACATGGTAGCTATTCAGTCAGGTATTGCAAAATATCATTGCTTTTATACTTGGGAAGCAGTAGCCTTTCAAACGCCGGGCATCTTTTCTTTTGACTCACTCGGTATGACATTTTACGAAAGAACGGTACCGCACAACAAATGAAGAGGGACCCAAAAATCTACATGGCGCATTTCAGACAGTTTTATTACTAGAATCTCTTCTGCATTACAGCTCTTGTAACTTGTGACTGTGGATTAAAAGTGCAAAAGCTTGGATGCTATGAAGACAAGACATCTGATTCTGTAGCCCTCTTGAATGACAGAAACAACATTGATTGGAAAAACATCGCTGAGTACAGTGAAAGGTATATGTTATGTTATGTTATGTTATGTTATGTTATGTTATGTTATGTTATGTTATGTTATGTTATGTTATGTTATGTTATGTTATGTTATGTTATGTTATGTTATGTTATGTTATGTTATGTTATGTTATGTTATGTTATGTTATGTTATGTTATGTTATGTTATGTTATGTTATGTTATGTTGTGTTATGTTATGTTATGTTATGTTATGTTGTGTTATGTTATGTTATGTTATGTTATGTTGTGTTATGTTATGTTGTGTTATGTTATGTTATGTTATGTTATGTTATGTTATGTTATGTTATGTTATATTATGTTATGTTATGTTATGTTATGTTATGTTATGTTATGTTATGTTATGTTATGTTATATTATGTTATGTTATGTTATGTTATGTTATATTATGTTATATTATGTTATGTTATGTTATGTTATGTTATATTATGTTATGTTATGTTATGTTATGTTATGTTATGTTATGTTATGTTATGTTATGTTATATTATGTTATGTTATGTTATGTTATGTTATGTTATGTTATGTTATGTTATGTTATGTTATGTTATGTTATGTTATGTTATGTTATGTTATGTTATGTTATGTTATGTTATGTTATGTTATGTTATGTTATGTTATGTTATGTTATGTTATGTTATGTTATGTTATGTTATGTTATGTTATGTTATGTTATGTTATGTTATGTTATGTTATGTTATGTTATGTTATGTTATGTTATGTTATGTTATGTTATGTTATGTTATGTTATGTTATGTTATGTTATGTTATGTTATGTTATGTTATGTTATGTTATGTTATGTTATGTTATGTTATGTTATGTTATGTTATGTTATGTTATGTTATGTTATGTTATGTTATGTTATGTTATGTTATGTTATGTTATGTTATGTTATGTTATGTTATACTTTGCATTTGTTCAATATCCCCAGTCCGTCTTAATTCAACTCAACTCAATGATAGGCAATGCTGAGATTTGTGTAACTAGTCGAGGAGGCATAAGAAAATGTTTAGAGAAGTCTGCAGCAACGTTGAATTCTGTCTAATTGGAAGGGGATTAGAACAATGCAACTTGACAGCCTCAAGAATTAATTTCACACCTTCATCGCAATCTACTTTCTTTGTTTATTTTCATTTGATTGAGTGCCATCGAAGAGCTATTCTTCAGACAACTAAATCGCTTTGTCCTTTCAGAAAAATTCATGTTTTGTTGTACAAAATTTACGCAGCTTTCTTTCATTAGGCTAGAACATCTTAAGCTCAGTTTCAAGTGAGTTTTCTTCATCTCAATCCCGAGAGACAAGAGACACAATCTCAATGGATTACCTGTTTCCTCTTTTTCTACGAATTTGTTGCCACAGGAATACTATCTTAAAAGTTACCAAATGACTACAAAATACTTCAATCTTGTAGCTATCAGAGAAATTAATTTTGATGATTTGATCATATAGTGCAAGTTTGCTGTGATGATTTTTTGAACAGGGGAGGGGGGAGGTACTTTAAAGCTCCATGTAGAGACTGTGCAACGGCGACCAATGACATGTTTTGAGTTCGCAGATTTTATAGAACCATCTGTGATTGGCTGCAAGATTTAAATTTTGTTCTTACTTGGGTTCTTCGTGGACTGACTTTAACAAATTATTTTAACAATTTTTGTTACACGCAACATACCCTGAACACAAGTAAGAACAATAGTTAAATCGCACAGCCAATCCCAGACGGCTCCACAAAATCCGAGCACAGAATTGATCGCCGTTGAACAGATTCTACAGGACCTGGTAAACATTTATGATTGTGTAACATGGTGTTTTCCACTATTTTGTGTGCATTTTCCTTAAGCCTTGCATGTAAATGTGCTGCACTTGCAAAAGAATTGGGTTTCCCTGGATTTGGACTGGAATACTATGGTGAATGTTATGCTAAAACACAAGAAGAAATCGATGCTCTAACAAAAGGAGCAGATGCAAAGAAACATCTTTGTGTCGGGGATCAAACGTACACTGTTTGCGAAGAGAGTCATGACTTCTGTGTTGGCAAAGACAATGCACAAGCAGTGTATGTTTTTGGGAAAGACGAAGAACCAAGTACGTAGATCATTTTAATGTTTTAGAGGCCTATTGTCAAGCATGATCCTTGAGGAGGGCTTTGGGGGGGGGAGGTACTAGAACCAGCAAACCTGGACTAAGATCAGCAAAAACCCAAAATCCCGAAATATAGCCAAAACCCAAAAATCCACTTCTGAACAATGATCTTCAAGTTTCGTTAGCAATCTTCGATTATTTCCAGCATTTTCTAATTTGTCTAAATTTTATGAAAAATAGGTTAGGAAGGAGGTCACCCTTTCCTTCTCAGGGATTGGTACTCGTTTCCCCTCGTTTACAATTCAGTGATTAGTTGTGGTCGTTTGGCTTGTGTAGTAGCTTATAACCAACCATACCGGATTGTATTTCTTTAGATCTTTAGAACAGTCACCTCCTATATACCTGTAAAGTGAAGGTAATTCAAGATAGATGTCAAATTTTGCCTTTTTACTGTCCCGTGCATAGTTTGAAGTGAATTAGGGCTGGCAAATGAAGTCTACTGTAAAATCAATGACAAGCGAGGATTTATCTCATCTTGCAAAAGGTTCTCCAGCATTCTAACGGGTGGTCCTAAAAAGTTTTTGGTGGCAAGATGGTTTTATCGTCGGAAACTTTTGGTTATTATCTCCCTATGTGGGAGAAAATTTCTCTGAGTCGTTAGTTGTTTCTCTACTGTTAACAGTTTGTCATAGGTTAGTTAAAGAACAAAGCATCCATTCGCTCGATAAGTTGATTGAACGTTTAAGTTAAGGTAAATGTTAAGTGCCAAGAGTTGAGCTCAACGAAGAACAGACCTAATACTAGTCCGTAAGCTCTTCGCCATGACGTCTACCTGGGATTGAGCCCTGTCTTTCTCACTGTTCCAGCTGCAGAATTTTAGAGGACAGCACTACTGCAGCACTACAGACAATACTTAACCTGAGTGAACCATCCCATCTAAAATAGGAATTTATGATTTCTAATAACTAAATTCTCTTTTCCACAAGGCATTGATGGTGGACTTAGTGAATGGAATGCATGGACGAAATGTGACAAAGCCTGTGGACCAGGTTTCAGACATCGGGAGAGAAATTGTAATAACCCTGTGCCATCAGGAAAAGGAAAAGATTGCTCAGGGCTTGGACCGCTTCTGGAGAACCAGGCTTGTAAGATAAAAGATTGCCCGCCTGGTAAGTACGCTCACATCTAGGCTGAAAAGTTTGAATTAAAATCATATCTCCAGGGGTCTCATTGAATCCTTTCCTAACAGGAATCCAGCCCGGGGGGGGGCGTACTTCACCTAGATTTGTACGGGGATGTGCCCTCGAAAAAATTTTTTTACCCTGCTCCAGAATTTTTGCCTGCAAATGATACCCTTTACTAGAAAAAATCAATGAAAAGTATACTCAAAACACAAAAATTTGACTAATTGATAGCCCGTTGTAACAAAATTTCCTCTTTTGACATGTTTTGACAACCTGCTCCAGAAAATTTGCCTTCTTTTGATACCCTGTTCAAGAAAAATGGGCGAAAACGATACCCTGAAAAACGGCACATCCCCGTCGGATAAATATACTAAGTACCCCCCCAGGAATCCAGGCTAAGAAGTGATTCAAACCAAATACAGTCGGACTATAACGTACATCAGATGTCACTATTTCTCTGGTAACGTAATACCTGTCCACCTACCATGATTCTACTTTCCATTGATCGTATGCAAAATTGCCGATTGATCTACTAATCGAGGGCCTGATGCAACAAGTACATCACATTCAGGAGCATAAAATGGTTGTGATAGAACAGACTTCTAGTAATAAAGGTCCGTTATTGACAGAAAATTGAGTAGTACTTCCTTCAATGATGGTCCATGGGAAATCGATCATTTTGTCATAATAGATCATGAATGAAAATCGACTCAAATCGATTATTTCAGCAAATTTGATTATTCCTTATAGTTGATTAATCAATTATTCGGCACTATTCGATTAATCGACCTGGTCAAGTGGAAATCGATTGTTCAGATCTCATCCATTAATCAATAGACCTTTTAGCTATTCTGAGAAAGAATCTGGATCGAACGATATTTCATTACTTTCATAGAATTTTCAAATGTAAACAATACTGATAGAAGCTCTAACACCACTGAATCGAACGTCGTGTATAAAAATGTATGAAAATATCGCTCGATCCAGACTCTTTTGCAGAATAGCTAAAAGGTCTATTGTCTGTGGACAGGCTAGACTTATTAAACGAGTCCTTGTTTTGGCTCCATTTACCTCAACGATACCCCTACATTACCCATTCTGCTTCAACGAAGTTTCAGCGGAATGACTATAACAGTAAGAAACAATTCAATTCAATGGTGCAAAACTTAGACGAAAATCATCAGTCTATGGACAGGCTTTGTTGAGATGGATCAGTTTACTAAACATGATTCGGTACATGTCACGATCAGGGACTAAATTGTAGGAAT
Source organism: Aurelia sp. 4 Dawson et al 2005 (assembly GCA_964019985.1). Classification (NCBI taxonomy): domain Eukaryota; kingdom Metazoa; phylum Cnidaria; class Scyphozoa; order Semaeostomeae; family Ulmaridae; genus Aurelia; species Aurelia sp. 4 Dawson et al 2005. Next base: position 3,870,049 of record OZ026497.1, read on the forward strand.
TAATCTAACTGACAGACTTTAAAACTTTTGCTGCATTGTCATAGGAAGGTGGTGAAAGAAAATTTAAAGAATAAAGTTAACTTCAATTACTATGCCAGAACAATTTCTTGAAGGTGTACTGGATTTTGATATTGCTGGAGAGCAAATGAAGTACTGTTCTTAAGCAATAATCAATCAGCAACAAATTGGCAGAATGACTCAAACAAAGTCTTATACTGAAAGTTGAAGCCTACCCTTTGCAGCTGTGTAAAAGACTGCCAAACTGAAGAGACCCTCCTAACCAGCCAAACATATGAGGCACAACTTTTTGCAACACCCTATGATGCAAGTAAAGTGCATTTGTGCTTTTTATCCTTTTAGTTGTAAATCCTTGCTCCAGCCATAGCAGTTCAATGGGAAAATATTCACGCAAATGGAGTTCACTGTATGTTTTTGCTCTGAGCAAAATTCCAGTTAAATGCCTTGACAACAACAAAATCTTGACGAATTTTCAAATGGAGCATAGGACAGCAAGTAGAACTATTCGTTATCGCTATGGATGCTGTAAAGTTGAAACTGGTACGTGCACAAAGAAGCCAACACGATACACTCAAGCCAGGAAGATTTCCAGTGGTCTTGCAAACTCTGTGTTGGCTTTACATTCAGTCGATTGCGGTGTGCAAGGCCTCATTTGTGGCTTTGCCCTTCAACGCCTTTTGAAACCAAAGAGAATCAGGTATAGATACAACTGCTGCGATGTCAATACCAATCCATCCTGCTACTCCGGCCATACAGAATACAAAGGAAGAGGGAAGCGTGGATTTGCAAATCTCAAGTACCAGAATGTTCAATGCAAAGCGGGGTATGGTTTGTCCAAAATCAAAGTCCAGAATGGTGCTAACGGGACATGGAGATACAATTTCAGATGTTGCAAGATCAAATAATATTTAGGATACAGTCAGCTGCTATTGAGCTTGAGACTTACGATTATGATAAACCATAGCTAGCGTATTAATGATTTTTGTTGATTAGTGATTAGTGATTAGTGATTAGTGGTTAGTGATTAGTGATTAGTGATTAGTGATTAGTGATTAGTGATTGACTAGATAAAATGCAAAGCTCAGTTAGCTGCTATTGACTTCCGGACCTCAGATTGATAATGAAAGTTATCGTATTAGGAATCAGTAATCATATTTGTGATCATTAGTAATCAGTAATCAGTAATCAGTAATCAGTAATCAGTAATCATATATATTGACCTATATGTATCAGAAAGTTAAACATGCAATAAAGTAAGCCAGTAATATCAATATTCAGGGAGTGTTGGGTAAAGCCTACCGTGTTTTCTTTGTCAAAATGTCTCCAGTGTGGTCAGTTGCAATTTCGTGCAGTCATTGGGTCATCATGTTAAAGAAACCTCCAAAGTTCAGAAATCATGAAACTCCAAAAGTAGTTGTATTTGCGTGACAAATGGGTGGGTATGTTATCATTAAATCAAGTCAGTTGATCATGAATGCAGTGCTGTTTTTGCTATGTTACAATTAAGATTTTGATATAATACATATTTGCACATACGTTAATGCCTGTGATGACGGTGAGGTGATCCACAGTAATATCATTTAACATCCATCATTAGCTCTGCAAAAATTTGTCGAAAAAAGAGAGACAGCAAACAAATAAACAAACTCCATGGCCAATTTCCGTCCATAATAATATCATCATGCCTCGCAGCAATAATAGCTTCTTAACCAGTCTGGTTCCCTGACGACATTTTCGACTTGGGAACTGGGCTCCACGGAAGCGGTCCAAAATAACGTCTGGACAAAAACCGTAACCACGCACCGTGACTATGGCTCGGGCTTCTGTTGTAATTGTCATTGTGGCATGCTTGTTTAAATCAAGCATGCTTTAAATCTTGCCGCCAACAGAACGACGCTTAACCAGCCTGCGTGTAGTCTTTCTTTTGTAAAACTGAGGGAAGGTAAAGTTCTTTCAATTTACACAAAACAATTCAATTTACACGAAAGAAAGACTGCACGCAGGCCACGCTTAACCGGTTTTCCAAATAAGGATTGAGAAGTTTGAGAAGTTTCGCTGGTTTTTGTCCAGGCGTCAACAAATCGCTTCCCCGGCGCTCAGTACCCTCAAACGAACGCGGTCAAGTTGACGCAGGAAGCCAGGCTACTTCTTAACTTGTTACTTGACTTCTTAACTTGATAGTGATTAGTCAATAACAAGAATCCGTCATTACGGAGAATCAGAATTGTTTCTCTGATCTGTGATCCTTAGCTTTCGCATTGAACAGTCATTAATGTTCAAACTGACCAATAGGATATCAACATTTCAAATTATTCCAACAATTAGCATCTCTTTAGCTTTGAGGCTTCAAAAGTTATGAAACGTGCAAGGATCACTATCGATTGCTGTGGTGAAATGCGCAGAATAATTGGCTATTAAAAGAAGGTTTCCCATGTCAGAGTGAGGGAATCTTCAAGCAGTTCACGGAAGAACTACTCATCTTGACTCAAATTGGTTTGGTTTTCCTTACAACCTCAATGAAATACAAATTTCAGGCGTTTTAGGTTTGGTGAGTTGTGAACGTGTAGAATGGGCCTTGTTTTGGAAGCTGACATTAAAACAATAGGACAATAGCATAGTTTAGTACAATAGAATAGTATAGGAACACGTGACTTTTAGAGAGGGAAGTTGAGGATGATTAGAGTTATGGAGACAAGCATAGCGAGCATGGAGTCATGCAATTTGTTTCGAGGCTTGTAATTCTTGTTGAGATATCATCGTTGAGATTCGACGAGGTCGGAAATTATTCAAACGTTATTGAGACAGACATACCAATCGTTTTGTACATATTTCGTCGTTTGTAAATAGTTTCGCTGGTAGATTTTTAGAAGCTGTTCTTTTTTGCTGATTCACGCGGATTCGTTCAAACGTTAGGACATTTTCATTCGATTTCGCGGAGCACGCAGTCTTATTCGATAGTTCCGTCGAACTTATGCTTTCGTAACATGGTGCCGTGACCCGGGAACGAGAGAGACAGTATCAGATCCAGCAACGAAAATGTCGACTACGTTGAAAAGGAAAATTAACGTCCGTAATGGTATACGCGGAAGCATTGAGCAGCTTGGCAAGAAATCCAGTGATCTGTTGAAATCTTACGACGACGATGTAAAAGAGGAACTCATTACAAATTGTAAAATATTAAAAGAGCAACTTGACAAGCTGAAAGATTTAGATGTCGAATTATTGGAATATTTAGAAGACGATGACCTGGAAAAGGACATAATTGAAAGCAGTATGTTTGCTACCAAGTTCCAAGTTTTGGTTTCTCAAATCGAAGCCAAAACAAAAGTTTCGTCAGATCCGCCGCCGCAAAATCCGAGAGAAACAACCAAGAATAAAGCAGTGAGACTGCCTTATTTGCACTTACAAAGATTCGGAGGAAATCCAACAGAATGGGCTCCTTTCTGGGATGCATTTGAGTTAGCAATTGATAAGAATGAGGAGCTGGAAGAAGTGCAGAAATTTCAATACTTGAGATCATATTTGTATGGAAGTGCCGCGCGGACTCTAGATGGCCTATTGTCAACAAACGAAAATTATCGTGATGCCATTAAAAAGTTGAAGGACAGATTCGGCGACAAACAAGTAATCATATCTAGTCACATGAACAAGTTCAAGGAGATAAAGCCTGTGAAGAGTATAGCTGATATTACTGGCCTGAGAGAATTATACGATAAAGTAGAATCGAACGTGCGAAGTTTGGAAAGTGTCAACGTTCCTGCCTCATCGTACGGAACTTTTCTGGCGCCTGAAATTCTGCAGAGCTTACCAGAAGAAATGCGGATTACTTTGACAAGGAAGCTCCCGAGTATATGGGACTTGGAATCACTTTTAAATGAATTAAAGAACGAAGTCGAAGTGAGGGAAAAATGCGCCTTTGCATTGGAAGCTAATTCACGAAAGGAAGAAGAAACTCCGCACGAAACCAAATCAGCAAGTCGATCGTACAACAAACAGAGTCACGCCACAGCCGCAGCTCTATTTACGGATACCAAGAGAAGTCAAAACAGCTCAAAATTTGTTTGTGTTTTTTGTGAAAAGGAGCACTTATCAAGAAATTGCGATGTTGTTACCGATCATGCGGCAAGGCGAGAAATCCTACGCAAGAAAGGAAAATGCTACGTTTGCTTAAAGAGCGGTCATTTGGCGAGGAAATGCAATTCAAGATTCAACTGTTTCAAGTGCAGAGGCCGTCATCACGCAACGATTTGTGACACTTATTCAAAGCCGCGCGAAGAAGGAAACCCACCACAGAGTCAAGTGCAAAATAAAGAAGCCGAAGTGCAGACAACTGCTAATTATATGCACGTTTCGTCAGGAAATTCCGTGCTGCTTCAAACAGCGAGAGCAGACGTTTATTCGCCAGGAGATGACAGTAAAGTACAGAATATTCGCTTGATTTTCGACACGGGAAGCCAGAAATCCTATGTAAACGAGAGTTTGAAGGACGCTCTGAAATTGAAAGTAATTGGGAAGGAGCGCCTTTTGATCAAGACTTTTGGAAACGAGATCGCGCGGGTAAAAACTTGCGACATTGTTCAACTTGCAATGAAAACCATCGATGGCATGGAAGTCAACATTTCCGCTTATGTGGTGCCCCAGATATGCTCGCCCATCACGAAGCAAGGTTTGAAAAAAGCAGTCAGACAGTATAAACATTTGCAAGGGCTGCAGCTTGCTGATTTTGAGGGTAACGAAGAGGTGAGCAGTGATAAGCAAGTTGATTTGTTGATAGGAAATGATATGTACTATCTATTGGTTGAAGGGGAAATTGTTAAGGGAGAAGAAATGGATGGCCCTGTAGCTACCAAAACGAGACTGGGATGGGTTGTTTCTGGCCCTGTAAAAGGGGTGGGAAATAATGAAAATGGTTCCCATGTTTTTCATATCGAAGCCGAGACTTTGATAAACGATGACCCCCCAGTCGATCCTATTTTGAAAGAACTAAGCAAATTTTGGGAAGTGGAGAGTGTGCCTGATAGAGAATCGGCCTCTGTTGATAAACAATTTCAGTCAGACATAGCTTTTGTGAGTAATAACTATGGTAATAGCTATGAAGTAAAAATGCCCTTCAAAGAACAACACCCTTTGCTACCCGACAATTATGATGTAGCGAAGTCGAGATTGAATTCCTTGCTAAAGAAATTAAGAGTAGACCCAAAAATAGCAAAGGAGTACAACAGAGTTTTTCTAGAGCAATTAGAGCGGGGAATCATTGAAAGAGTTGACCCTAATGAAAGCACTGAAGTAGGTTAAGTCTTTTATCTGCCGCACAAACACGTTATTAGAGAGGACAAAGACACCACAAAACTGAGAGTGGTCTTTGATGCTTCTGCGAAGAGGGATGGGCCAAGTTTAAATGATTGTTTGTACCCAGGCCCCTCTCTTTTGCCGCAGCTTGTGGATATCTTAATGAGATTTAGGTTGAAGAAAGTGGTATTGATGTCTGATATTGAGAAGGCATTTCTTAATGTATCTATAGATCCCGAGCAGCGCAATTTCTTGAGATTTCTATGGGTGGATGACATAGAGTCCCCAGATCCACAAATCATTGTCTTCAGATATACAAAGGCAATTTTCGGCGCGGTCTGTAGCCCGTATATTTTGTCGGCTACAATAAGACATCATTTGAGCCTTTACGAGGAGTCTGAGCCCGAGTTTGTTGAAAATGTCAAAAGCTCTCTGTATTGCGACGACTATGTTTCGACATTTGACAGTGAAAGCGAGGCCATGAGCTACTACGAAAAATTAAAACAATGCTTTATGGATGCTGGTTTCAATTTAAGGAAATGGAAAACAAATTCCAAAGATTTAGAAGAAGAAATTCAAAAAGAAGAAACTTTGAATTTTGCAGATGCGAAACCAGAAAATTTGCAACACGAAAGCGAGGCTAAAAGCGTACCTGATCCGGATTCAAGTATTCCAAAATCGAAAAATGAAAAGGTTCTTGGACTTTTATGGGACAAGGACACTGATAAATTGAAGTTTGAATTCGACGAAATCTTTAAAGAGGTAAAAGATAAGCCTGTGACAAAACGATCTATTTTGAGTGCAACGGCCAAATTGTTCGACCCCCTTGGTGTTTTATGTCCCATCATTGTGCCATTGAAAATCTTGTTTCAAAGTCTTTGCAAGGAGAAAGTCGATTGGGACAGTCCAGTTTCGGATGAAATAAAAGAGCAATGGCTCAAAATCATTAATGACATGGAGGCACTAGGCAAAATTGAAATTGAGAGGCCCTATTTGAGCAATCTTGTACCACATGAGTTAGTCGAATCAATTGAATTACACAGGTTCGCTGATACATCAACAAAGGCCTATGGAGCTTGTGTTTACATAGTCTATCGTCTCAAAAATGGGGAAAGCAAAGTTTGTCTTGTAACAGCGAAATCACGAGTTGCCCCTCTAAAGGGAGAGACTATCCCAAGATTGGAGTTGTTAGCCTCATTGATTTTGGCTAGGCTTATTACAAATGTTTCAGAGGCAGTCAAAGATGTCATTGACATTCAAAACGTAACCTGCTGGACGGATAGCCAAATCGCATTGTTTTGGGTTCGAAACACACAAAAATCATTGAAGCCTTTTCTTCAGAGTCGAGTAGAAGAAATAAGGAAATTAGTTCCACCAAACCAATGGAAATATTGCCCGACGAAACAAAACCCCGCTGACCTTTCTTCCAGGGGGGCTTCAGCCTCGAAGTTAGTCAACCAGCAAATATGGTGGACTGGGCCCGATTTTTTACAAAAGCGTCTAGAGGAATGGCCTGTTCACGAGAATTTCGACAATTTTCCAGAAATTTCGGAGTCAACAAACCAATCTGATTTGGAAACCAATATCATTGACGTAAAAGATCATTGTTTTCATGTTGACACGACCGTTACAAACGCGCCTGATGAGATTATCGATGTTGAAAGATTTAGTGATATCAACAAACTTTTTAGAGTGATCGCTTATGCGAAACGTTTCATTGCTAATTTGCGAGCTAAGGCCAGCAAAATTGAATGCAAAATTGGAGATCTTGAATCTAGCGAAATTGCTGATGCAAAGTTATCATTAGTGAAATTAGAACAGCAAACACTGAAAGAACAGAAAAACTTCCACGATTTGACACACAAATTAGGGCTTTTTGAAGATGAAGAAGGCATTTTGCGATGTAAGGGCAGGTTAGAAAATGCACCCATTTCATACGACGCTAAGTTTCCGATGCTCCTGCCCAGGGACAGCCATGTAGCCAAGTTATTAGTATTGGAGGCCCACGAAATTGTCAAACATAACGGAGTACAAGAAACCCTTGCACAATTGAGAAGTCAGTATTGGGTAGTGCGAGGTCGTCAGCTGGTCAGAAAGCTGATTTCTAAATGCTGTACATGCAAAAGGTTCGAAGGGAGAGGGTACAAAATCCCACCTGCTCCTTCTTTGCCAAAGTTTCGAGTCGAAAACGACTTTGCATTCATGAAAATAGGAGTAGACTTTGCCGGTCCAGTTTTCGTAAAGAACGTTTACGGAGGAGCTCAGAATACATACAAGTCTTACATTTTACTAATTACGTGCGCATCTACAAGAGCCCTACACTTGGAACTTGTTCCAGATCTAAACGCTGAGTCATTTAAGAGGGGGTTCAGTAGATTCCAAGCTAGGAGGGGGGTTCCTGGGCTAGTTATTAGCGACAACGGCAAAACTTTCAAAGACAAAGGGGTAAAAGAATATTTAGTTCGAAATGGAATAAACTGGAAGTTCAATATCGAGGCTGCTCCACACACAGGAGGGTTCTTTGAACGTTTGGTGCGATCTACAAAGCGATGCTTGAAGAAGTCACTGAGAAATTCGAAACTCAATTATGAGGAGCTTTTAACCCTGTTAACAGAGATTGAGGGAGTAATAAATTCGAGGCCGTTGACGTATTTCAATGAGGAATCCGGAGAGCCACTCACCCCTTCCCATCTCATAATTGGAAGGAGAATTCTAGACAGACCTAGCCCTGTGTCTTACGAGCCACAAACAATTATCAGTCAAGGAGAAGCGACAAAGAGGGCTAACTATTTGAGGAAAGTTCTTGACCATTTTCGAGGAAGATTTAGCAGAGAATATCTCACGGAGTTAAGAGAACACCATCGATCGAGAAAGAGCAAAAACAGACAATTGATAGCCGTGGGTGATATCGTTACAATTTTCGAAGATAAATTGCCCAGACAAAGATGGAGGATTGGACGAGTGGAGAAGCTGTTGACGAGTAAGGATGGACAGACGAGATCAGCAGTAGTACGTGTATCAAAGGAGGGACAAAAGTCTGCAGTGATCAGGAGACCATTAAGGAGACTATATCCTGTGGAGCTTGCAGAGAAACAAACATTTGAAGAAGACGAGGACACTGGTGAGCCAACAATCAGGTTTGTTTCTGATGATCACGTGGACAAAATCAGAGGATAACTGTAAGTGACCACATTTACTTTTTGTAGATTCGTTAGAAGTCATCGTACCTTATCTCGTATTCCGATTGGCCTGGATTAGCCAAGCTAATCATTCGGGGGGCGGGAGAGTGTTTTGGAAGCTGACATTAAAACAATAGGACAATAGCATAGTTTAGTACAATAGAATAGTATAGGAACACGTGACTTTTAGAGAGGGAAGTTGAGGATGATTAGAGTTATGGAGACAAGCATAGCGAGCATGGAGTCATGCAATTTGTTTCGAGGCTTGTAATTCTTGTTGAGATATCATCGTTGAGATTCGACGAGGTCGGAAATTATTCAAACGTTATTGAGACAGACATACCAATCGTTTTGTACATATTTCGTCGTTTGTAAATAGTTTCGCTGGTAGATTTTTAGAAGCTGTTCTTTTTTGCTGATTCACGCGGATTCGTTCAAACGTTAGGACATTTTCATTCGATTTCGCGGAGCACGCAGTCTTATTCGATAGTTCCGTCGAACTTATGCTTTCGTAACAGGCCTAAGCTATTAGCTTCCGGCGTAAAAGCTAGGTTCATCAATCTCTGGCTAAACTTTTGATTAGTTTGATTATGAGTCGTAGTTGTAGATTTTCTTACACAGCTCTAAAGGCTTGGAACGAGATTCCTATGAATATTAGGGAGCTCCCTACCTTGTATCAATATAAAAAACAGTTAAAAAGTCATTTGATGAGCTGAAAACCAATACAAACACGGCCCCCTGGAAAAACAGAAGTAGTTTGTTTTCTGTTTTAAAAATGATTGTAATTAGATTTATGTATTTTTGCTAAAGTTATTTGTTGCTGAAGGGTCTCGGTGTATAAAGAATTAGAAATAGAAATAGAGATTATCAGCGTATCAAGGAGCGAAACTACGACAATTTTCATCAGTCTACAGCGCTATCTGATATTCTGTAAAGCAAGCATTGTTTCAGTTCGCTACCTTTAATATATCACTCTAAAGACAGAACCGAAGCCTCCTATAACTCAGAGATGCCTGAAAACTATCGTTTTTCTTTGAAGACGAACATTCAAGATGACTGCATCTTACTACGGAAGCCTAGATCTATAAAAGGGGTGCCTATCAAGCGTCTGTTCAACTTTTATATCTAAGTACCGGATTACCCCCAAGTGGAAATGCTTTTGGCAAAGACATATGTGAAGTCTATTGAGAGCGAATCCTCATGAGGAAGAAAGCTATGCAAAACAGTTTAAAGCCCAATTTCCAGTCAGCGGAATTTTCCGAGCGGGTGGAATTTTAGACAATAGAAAGTTGCTCAGGCGTAACTATCTATTCAATATCAGAGCGACATTTTCTCCCGCGAACAATAGAATTTCCACCCGCTCGAAAACTTGCACCGACTGGAAATCAGCCTTTATGCTCTAAGTACAGAACACCAGAAATACGGTTTCCAACTTATGAAATTGAAAAGAACAACTTCAGAGTCTCTCAAGGGAAGTAAATTTGAAAGAAAAACAAGGAATTTTTTTTAATCTAAAGTTCTGAAACAAAAGCAACATTGTGTTGCAGTTGCCAATGCCATCCTGGTTTCGTTAACCCCCTATTCAAGACCTGAAAATGAAGATGTTTGGAATAATTAATTCAGAATTTTTCCCTGTTAAACTGAGCAATTCCATTGAAGAACAGTCATGCAAAATGCTGACGAGTCATGCAAAAGTCTTGAAAAAACGACGTTAACTTTCTCTCCTCTTCGGTATTAAGAAGATACGAAATGTCTGGCCCCTTGTAGTGGAATTCTATCCCAGAAGCCCCTGTAGGATGGCCCGAGACGAGATATTGATTTTTGATGTGCTTGCGATTAAAATAAGTTTGACCCGACTTTGCGCATGGCTGCACCCGAGGGGCATTCTTTAGCAAACGCTTTTCGTTTTCCTAAAACTCCATCCGATGTCCGTATAAATCACTCTGTACTGGAGAGACTTCGAATGATTTCGAATCTTGTTTTGAATGAGTGAAATTGCCCCTCGGCGCCGGACGAACCAAGGCAGAAGTGCAACGTTCTGATGGCATTTCATGGTTTTACGAGCGGAGTTAACGTCCATCTGGTTTCTTTTATTTTGACCCTGTTTGCTTCCTGAGCGTCGTTGACTGGCAGACAAAGACATAAAAATTACTCAAGAGTTGTGGGGAATGGAGGCAAGTTCTGAAGGCGGCAAGGATCCCGTGCTTTTAGCTTTGTAAATATCGAAGGAGGAAAACATTTTTCTTTATGGGCTTCTTAAGACAGTTAAGAAGCCTTTTGATATGCTGGACATGCGATATCTATCGGGAGTGCGAGAGTGCGGTATGGCGCGTGCGGCTCCCTCAAGAAATACCCGGTGCGAGATAGGCTGTTCTCGGCGGGCTGTGCTCAGACCAGCAATCCAAGTGGCAGTGCATGTATATCAAAGAGTTTGCGACGCCCCATACAATATACATGTTGCTCCTTGGTAGGAAAAATTGACTGAAATTTGAGTCGTTTTGGTGAGATAAGTGCTTGTACGGGAGCACTTGCTGCCGACAGAATGTTGCCCCAGATTTTTGGTCCAACAAAGCAATTGTGTACAATATATTAAATGTCTTTAACAGTCCATTATCACTTTGCAGCTCGCAGTAAATTACTTGTAAACAGAAAAATGAAATTTCATAGGATGTAAACCTAGTTACAAATACGTACGCAACTACTGAAAAGTGGGATTCAAAGGCTTCAGCAGGGCTTGGTTTCTTTTCGAATAGGGGTGAGGTTTGGGTGGGTTTTTTGTTTCAAATTGCGATCTGCTCTTGTCGGAGTGAGACGAAGGCTTGAATGCTTCTGGCGGTTCCAGGACACGTCTTTTCGCGGTAATGCGTTGTGTTCGTTTGTGATTGGTTAGAAATGTCTTCACGTGATTGATTTCTCCAATGCAATATCGATGCTGATTCCATTGAGGCATTTATACGCATCTTGACTTCAGTTGTAAGCTCTTTGTAACTTCTCTTTGTTGGCAAAATGAAAGGGGTTCTAAAAATACTACGGTTCTTTCACAATGTTCATGAGAAATTTCAGCTTTCGAAATGAGGAGGAGATGTAACGTGCGATAAGGGCGGAAGAAAGTTAATGCACAAAGCCTTTGAACCACGCAAAGAACCATCGGAGAGAAACCTAACCCCATTTTACGCTTTAGGCCTAAAATTCTGATATGCATGAACAAACACCTACCTCCACAACCCCGACCTTAGTTTTTTATGACAAAAGATGAATATTCAGCGAAGCCTTTTTTCACATCAAAGAACTGAATGTTTCATCGAAAGATCTCACCGTTGTTTTCATCAACAGTAACTGTTTGTTATTAATTTTGATAACGGATGAAACTGATTCATAGATAATTATAAGCAATCTTTATGAATAAGGATAGTTTGTTACTAGGAGAGGTGAGTAATGGTTGAAAAATTTAACATCCTTTTGATATGACGAATCGAATTATTGCAAACTGATTCCAGAGGAATCCTTCAGATACGACGGGGGTGAGCTAGACAGCACAATCATATCGAAAAGTAATTACTACAAGGATACCGGGTGAGTGAAAAAACGCCAGGCGTTTGAAAGGCTACTGCTCCCCGAGTATGTAAGCAACGATATTTTGCAATAATCATTAAATAACTAACATTCGCAATTATTTTTAGAATTTTTTTGGTTAGAATCGGTGTCTCCGTTCAGATTCTGTAAACGATTTTCTATAATAATTCCATTCGAGGAACCTTGAAAAACGTACTAAAATTACAGGCAAGTTTCCATAATGTGATCACCTCATAGCGATGACTTTCAGCATCCTTTAGCACATGCCTTCCTCTTCGCGGGCTGAAAGTCCCTAGTATGAATAACATATTTAGGGGTTTTCCATTATCTCAAGAGAACAAAGTACATGAACATATCAAAGTATCATTAGTGCTAGGAAGGATAACAAAGGGAAATCTTGATTGGTGTTTTCTCTCGGTTTTGCAAGTTTTCGGAAGGGGCTTCCTGTAGAAAGTCTCCCATTTCAACTGGAGGGAATGGCCGCTTAAATCCGGGTAAATTACTGAGCCTAATTGGATGTACCGGGAATGAAACAAGACAGTTTTTGATATCATTACTATGATATTCAGGGAGCACAATGTTTTCAAACATCATGCGTTTTTTTACTCAACCAGTAGAAGGTGCTAAGATATAACGAGAGGCATTTGCATATTCAAAGATCTCGTTCGCGTTTGGAAATTCATTTCTTTTGAAGAAAGATTCTCAACAAAATCCTTAAACACTTAAGCTTACTTTCGTGCAAGTAAATAATAGATCTGGTTGAACATGGAATTCTTTTTCATATAACAACTCTTTACAAACATTTTCATAACTTCTTGGTTTGAAAGATGAATAATTCCACCAAACATAATTTTAACATATAAGTTAGCATTTGACTTATATATCAAAATTTTAGTTTGAATATTACCCGCATAGTTTTTATTCCACACTCCGCCAAACTTTTCAACTATTTTTTTACTCTTCCGATAAATGTGCGGAAGAATACAACATTACGAAGGTTCTTTTAGATTGGACACATTATAATTCATTTCACACCAGAAGATAACCGAGACATCGTTCATGAGATGCCGGCACATTTTGAAAACTGTGAAAAATGTGACGGATAGGCCTCCCGGTCACATCTTTTGCCAGCAAATTCTAAAACAGTAAAGTTTGGATCTAACGGCACATTTTGGAATGGACATCGGATGAATACCAGAAAATGACGAAAATAGTTGCTGCTTATTGAAATGCTTAGAAAAATTTTTTCGATTTGATGCTTTGTACCCCAGCCTGAGCTCTCCTATCATTAATAGGCTGTTTTAGCAAGAAGACGCAAGTCAAGAAGACGCCAGCATAATTCTTTTGTTCGAGGATGTAAATTACAAAGAGAAATCAACTTCGAAACTTTTGCGAGCCTCGAGAGACTTATTGTACGCTCTATTCTGAAACTGACAACCTAAAAAGTATACTTTTGAAGGCCACACTACAAAAAATAGGACGTCGAGAAGGGAAGCAAAATACAAAATGAGCACATTCACAAATGATGTTATTGCGAGAATGCAATCTGTTCTGAGGGAATTTGTGTGTCTGTGAGCAGCTTTCTGGGAGGGAAAGGGCAGGAAAATTAGAATGCTTTAAAACATGAAAAAGTAGCTGCGTTTTCAAAGACGTCCGCGTCTTGCTGCTAAAAGAGCCTAATATACTCGAGTAACCCCCTAGGAAATTCCTTCGCTTCGCAATGCATAGAAGATGATCGAAGGTTTTATGCTTCCACAATGCTCAGAAAAGTGGCAGAAAAGCTGAAAATTACTTCAGCTCTTTGGTGTATGAAGTGACTTCTGATTTATTTCAATATCTCGAGCATTCTCTGCCTGACAAATTTTCAAACATATGAAGTTCTTTTTTGCCCATCCAGTGCATCCATTAGCCTCACGACATAGTCCCAGATATCGCAACAACAGCAGCAACAACAACAACAACAATATTTTTTATTTTTTGCTAAAAGTTTATCTGTAGCTGGAGCGTTCATCAGTCTATCAATAACGATTACTACGAACATGTCATCAGGCTATGCACCCATGCCCCCTGGTGGTATGATAAGTAATTTTTTCCTCGAAGGATGCAACAAGAAGTTAATTAAGTGAAATAAAGTAGATTTGAAAACAGCGAAATTAATTTCATCCACTATTCTTTAGAAAGTGCGATGCTTCGCATCAGTCCTGGTATCCCTTAGCTACAATTTCATAGAAAGAAAAACATCGATAAATTAATTTTTTTCTATGAATTTATTTCCTTCTCTTGATTATGAAAAATTAATTAATCTTGCATGATATTTGATATTCACCATCTTTTTCAAGAAAACACAGTACCTTCAATAAAAGGGAGGCATTCCATCGCTCCTCCACATAGGAAAAGTCTATCAGTTCGTATAAATAGAAAGAACGAGATGTATTCATAATTAGACGCTCTTTTCTCTTGAAGAGATTGGTCGAACCGGCGAAGGTAATGTACATTTTAATCTTAATTTTTTCATTTTAGAATTATTCACTCAGGGTCAACCTCGTCCCAGGAAACTTTTGCTATGTTGAGAATTCATAGAAGAAATTAATCTGATCAATTTTTTCTTTCTATCAAATTGCAGCTAAGGGATACCAGGACAGATGCGAAGCACCGCACTGCCGAAAGAACAGTGGATGAAATTAATTACGTCTCCGTCCCAATACGATAAAACAAAAGGCCCTGGGAACGAGGTTGACCCAGGGTACAAATTCAGTATACATACTGTTTTACAATTGGCCCTGCAAGAAAAACTACTTACAACAATAAACAGTATCTATGAAAATTGACATTAAAAAGCAAGGGAGCGAAACAAAGATTTGTATATGAATTTATAGAAGTCCATACAGCGATGTGAAATGTATCTAAATGTGCAGTTTATTTGCTCTTGCATTTATGTAATAAAAACTTTCGGGGTCACTACTCTTTGATCCTAAGACAAACGGGTCGCATATTTTATTCAGGTGAATATGTAAGGGCAATAACCTTTCATGAGTTCTCGATGAAATTTGAAAAATGAAATCATTTATTTCATTGACTTATTTCCAAATTGTGTATATCAAATTGAGAACTGCTTTGAAGAGATATGTTTCAAAGACATGGAGCATTTTTTTTGCTTTCAGATCTCCATTCACAATGACGAAGATGATATTGTTATCCCTCGCAGTCTTGTCAGTTGCAGCTACTGGTGAATGCTTTTGTTTATTTATATTTCTATAAAACTCACATAAAACAAACATTTCGATCAAACAAAATTTCATGTCTAAGTTAGCCTCTCTTTTTTGCAATTAACTTTAGAAAATAATTTGCAAAGTAAGCAGCATCAAAGGAAATTGCAAAGGCCCTACATTTTTTGTGACTCACCTGACGTAGTTACTGCAGCAAACAGTAACCACTTTTCGTTAAATTCTCCTGCAGCTGTATTTGGCGCATCTTGTGAGAAGAACTACGATATGTTAGGATGCTACGAGGAAAATAACCCAACAAATATCTTAATGAATGATCGACACAACATCAATTGGGGAAACATTGTTGGATACATGGAAGGGTAAGGACAATATTAACAAAATTCTACAGCGACATCTACAATCCCCCCGGGGGGAGGGGAGTAACTTCAATAGGTGGGTGACGAGATTGTGCCATTAGACGTCTGAAATCACACCCTAAAATTTATAAATTTCCGCCAAAGCTGACACCCCAAAATTTATGACTACTTGTAATTCTTGCAAAAATGATACCCCAAAATTTATTTTCTACTCGAAAAGGCACCCCACCTAAATATTGGCACATCCCGTACCAGTATAGGTGGCAGTTACCCCGGGCTACACTCTTAGGGCCTGTTTATATGAGGCGGGCTGGCCCGTTAGTGAGCTGGCTCACCTTCAGGTGAGATCCTGCTCACCTGGTCGCAACTTTGTAAACATCAGTTTACGTTTATATGCATGCCGGGCTGGCCCGCCTTGCCGAGATCTCGGTTATCGACTACCGGGATCCCGCCTCAAGCGGGCTGACTTTCTCATATAAACAGAAGAAACGGGCCAGCCCGCCTGTTAAGCACGCGCAGTATTACATTAGGCGCCGTGAGTCAGAGAATACTTCCTTGTTCTTTCAATTTTACACAAAAGAATGACGGCACGTGGCTACTAATAGCCAGGCTGGCTCACTTTCAAATCTCGCATATAAAACCGGGCTAGCTTGTTGGCGAGCCAGCTCGCTAAACGGGCCAGCCCGCCTCATATAAACAGGCCCTTAGACAAGGATCGTTGAGAAAAATCCACCCTGCGTTGTAAAATACCTTCCTTGGCTGCAAATTATTATTTTCCATTGTTAAAGCCCCCACCCCAAATTCAATGTTGATTTGACTGAAGAAAACTCAAATGTGAACAAATCCGCTACATTTCTATCGTCTTCCAACATTGCACTGGGGAGAGGTGGTTCCTTAAATCGCAATTTGTCCTGATAGCAAAGTGTCTCAACACCCCTGTCGGACATTGTAGCTTCTCCTTAAGACTTTAAGATAACAGTTGTTAAATGTATTGTGCACTCCTTAAAGGTGTTGTGGCCCAGTGGTGTATAATCCTCTGAATTTGCAGCCAGAACAGTCAGATAGACTTGATTCTATTCCAGGTAGGTGAAGGTGAAGTTGCCGTTATTAGCGGCAAACTCTGGGGTCACAGAAGAAGCAAAATGCTATTTCAGTCCGCGACACCTTGGCTTGACGCTCAAGTGATAATGATAATAATGATATGATATAATGAGGGATAAGGAGGCCATTGGCCTATTAAACCCTTCAGTGTTCGTTTTTAAGCGTATTCATAGTTGTACTTCTCGTTGCCGCAAAAATCGTCATATAATCTCTCAAACTCTATAACTGACTTAGCATTGACTCTGGTTGCTGGCAAATTGTTCCATTCGTTTACTACTCTGTTTGAGAAATAGTTCTTCCTCGAGCTCGACGATCAAGCATATTTGAAAAGCTTCAGATTGTGTCCTCTTGTAAATGAAGTACTTCGTTCAAAAAATGGGACTCTACCGGGTATCAAACCCTGTCCGCCTGACTGTTCTGATAGCCAATATTTTTACTCTCCAGGTAAATCCTTCCGGCTTTCTAGGGGTTTCTAGGATTTATAATCACATAGTCCTGCCATTGTATCACCCATGGGCTTGACTAATTCTTTGATTCTTTCAAGCCTTGCATGCAAATGTGCTAAAAAAGCTAAAGAAGGAGAATTTGCTGGCTTTGCTCTTCATTACTGGGGAGAGTGCTACGGGAAAACAGCAGCTCAATTGGAAGCTCTTACTAGCAAGAGTCATCAAGAGCATAGATGTGTTGGAGATCAAACATACACGAAATGTGTAATTGGAAGTCATGCTCATTGTACAGGAAGTGACTACGCTGAAGGTGTCTACAAGTTCAAAGAAGCTGCACCAGAGAGTGAGTCTTAGTCTACACTCTTCTTTGTAAGAAGATAAGGTCTGGGACTGGTTAGCCTTCATGCAAATGGGTCTGCACGCAGGCTAGGGGCTGGTAGAGCCACCAAAAGTTTCTAATGAGTTTCTTATGTCCTCAGGGCCGCCGAGATGGGAGTAGGAGGGGTAATTTGCTCAAAGGCCTAAGGTTCTAGGGGGCCGCATAATTGAAAATTTTTAACATTTGACAGCATGAAATGCTCTGAAATGCATCTTAAGCCAATCTTAGAGCCCTGATCGAAAAAGTTTTCTGCTCGCTTCGCTCGCAAGGGGCCCCACCTCGCAGTTCTGTCCCTGGGTCTCAAAAAGCTCTTGGCGGCCGCGTATGTCCTTAATGCCAAAAGTGTAGCGTTAGTTTGTTTATGCTATAAATAACAGAGCTCTGAAATCACTTAGTAAGATCTCGAAACAAGTATCAACATAATTCACACTGTCAAAATAGTTGCTATTACTGCACAATATCAAAACATTTTGATACAAATTGCAACGGTATCTT
Source organism: Aurelia sp. 4 Dawson et al 2005 (assembly GCA_964019985.1). NCBI lineage: Eukaryota > Metazoa > Cnidaria > Scyphozoa > Semaeostomeae > Ulmaridae > Aurelia > Aurelia sp. 4 Dawson et al 2005. The sequence goes on from OZ026497.1 coordinate 3,888,112, forward strand.
AGGCCCCACTCACACTGCTACGTTTTTTTTTTATGATGCATCAAAGCTACCTGTTCACATTTCTCCGTTTTTGCACAAAAACGGAGGGAAAAATATCCGTTTTTGTGCGTTCAAATTGATCAAATGCGAGTTCGAAAACCTCCGTTTTTGTGGATATCCACTTTTGATGGCTTTTTTGAAAACCTCCGTGTTTGTGGCATTTTTGTGTAGATCAGTGCGAACGCTTTCACAAAAACGGAGGTTTTTCGCTCCGTTTTTGTACAAAAACGGAGCACTGTGAACCGGGCCTTAGCTGTAAGGTAGGGTAGTTTCTGAAGTCTCGATAAATCAAGCCTACCTTTCCTAAGCAGCCTGTTTCCTAAACAGAAAATTGTGCATAAGCACCGTGTTTCCAAGCGGTGATTAACCAGTTTTGATTCCATTCTATCAGACATCGATGGAGGATTTGGGCAGTGGGCACCATGGACAAAATGTGACAAAGAATGTGGAACAGGAATGAAGCACAGGGAGAGAATCTGTGACAGCCCTGCACCTACAGGAAGTGGAAAAGATTGTGGTGAAATTGGTGCCTATTCGGAATCAGCAGAATGCAAAATCAAGGAATGTCCAGGTATGGAACCGAATGAACGTGAGCGTGTGGCGGAGTGGTTAAGGCGTCTGACTCGTAAGCCAAAGGTTAGAACGGCCGTAGGTTCAAATCCCACGCTGGACAGTTTGGTCGCTGTCCGTAACACTAGCCCGGGTCGACCAGAGCCATGTGAGGGAAATCTGATAGCTATGGCGGATAGCTGCGGCGGACTGATGGTAAAACATCCGTGGCCCCTGCTGGAAATAAGTCTCTCAGACTTTCGCGGGCTAGCCACGTTAAATATAAATACCTACCTACCTACCTACCTACCTACCTACCTACCTGTCCAAATAAAAAGTACTTCCGTTTGAATAATTGCAACAATTAGATCATCAAATTTATCATAAGAATTTCCTTTTTAATCTCTTGTCAATTATTCAAGATTATTTACAGAGGGAAAAGTCTTCTTCTTCTTTGCTGAAAGGATATGAAATGACTCATTGAAAAAATTCATTTTTAGCTACAAGGTGTTCCATAAGAACATGTAAGCCGTTTAGTTGGCTACTGTGGAGGAGCCATAAATCCAAATTTTCCATTTTTGTAATATTTGAATGTACGTGATTTTAACTTAGAGTTTGGCACCAAGTTTGATCAAATCTGACAAGTTAATGCTGATTTATGGAGCAAGAAAATCAAAGTTTTTTTTGACTCAAAACCAGAGGATTTTAACTCAGTACTCAACCTTAGAGCTTGAATATTAGCACCAAATGGACCCTAGCATTTCATTTTTACCAAGAAATACATTTAAAAGTGATAAATGACAAATGCCTCAAGAACATTCGCACAAAAGCCTTTGTTAAGCAATATTGTTGGTTTCAATCGATTTTGTGACTTTGGAAAAACAAAAATAACCGATGGATGATTACCATGGCCCGCAGCAATATTGCTGCAAATGAAAATTTCTAGCAACCCTAGATATGTTTTTCCATGGTTTTTCCCATTAGTTTTCCCAAAATATAATCTGTAACTTCATTTGAAGTTTTCATTCTATCATATTTAAGCACAAAACCTTATCTAAAAAGGAAAAACTATACAAATATCTGTTTACATATATATAAAATTTTATAAATTTTGCTGGTCTTCCTAGGGATCGTTCTTCGGGAAGGAAGCTAATTTTGCAGGAATTCCTTCAGTTTCCTTTTGAAAACTACCGGATTCACTTATGGAAAGCTAAAAAATTGAGCTAAGCTAATTTTTGTCAGTGACTTCTCTGATTTTACCGTTGATTGAGTAAACCAAATCCTCTGGTTGCATGGCAATCAATAATTCTGCCTTTCTTGCTTCATAAATCAGCAACTACTTGTTTGCTTATTTATTCTTTATCGTTTCAAAATATGTTATCATATCTATTCATTAAATATTACTTACTTATTCAAACTCGATTCCAAACTCTAAATTGATTTCTTTTCTGCTAATAAATCTGAAAAACAGGAAAATTAGATTCATGGTTCCTTCACAGTAGCAGTTCAAATGCTGCACATGTTTCGGGGACACCCTGTATACTCTGTGAGCAATATAGTTTATCTCGCCTAAAAAGCACTGTAGAGAGAGCTTTTGTTTTCTTCCCATTCAATGATAATAGTTTGTATTCCTTTCTGGTATCTATCACCAAACTAGAATCTTGGCTGTTTCCAGCATGAATCTGGCACACCTTAAAAAGAGCCAACTTTACTAACTTCCCTATCGATTACGAGATCAGCTATGCCTTATCCCTTTTTCCCCATTACTACCTATTCCAATTATTTCCCACTACTTCCCATTATTTCCCACTACTCCGCTGATATCACTTTGTCACTAGGGACTCATAATATTACTCTTAAAAGGGGGCCCACTTTTCAAAGTGGCCTAAATTAGCGAAGGTTCTCGTACAGTCTATAAAATCAAAGAAATCACAAAATACATGCCTTTCAGGCAGTAATCTTTCTCTGTAGAAACAAAACAGAACCTTTAAAGGTGCCAGAAATATAGGTCTCTTTGTATGCAACAGCAACCACTGTCTAAATAGCACCACATGATTGATTAAAGAATTAAATTCTAGCAATTTTGATTGATGAATACGGAATCACTCTACATTGGCCTAAATTGGGTCCACGTTTTAAGAGTAATATCATGAGTCCCTGTTGACCAAGTGATATCATCACAGCAGATCAACGAATAAGGCAGGGAGACAAGGGAAGAAAAATCTACTATGGCTGTACAAATTATTTGATTATTGATCTCCTTGTCAAAAGAGAATTTTGAATATCAGTGTTATAACATAACTTAAGGTGATTTTCAAACGAGAATACTTCTTTAGGACACATGGTATAAACATGAACTACCAGATGCCTCATAGAAGTAAAAAGATTTGGTTGTACCTTTCAATAAAAGCTTAGCTTCAATCTATTGCTAATCATTTTGACAGTTAGAATGTTTCTCCACAGTCAACTTGCACATGGATACTTTGTTTGTTGGTATTCGTGCCCAGGGACTTGAAATATTAAAATGTTTGTGTAAGGTTAAACTTTGGCTTTCGCCAAGTGCAAAATCTAAAAATGTCCCCTTCAAATCGAAGTTGCACATGCACTGTGAAGGATCGAGCGCCAAAGAAACAGTGCTGTGTCTGAGTGTTTCTTCCCAAGTCCAATTTACCGGCATACCTAGGGTTTTCTGGGGCAAAGTGGTTAGGCTGGGGGTAACAAGGCTGGTGTTGATTGCTGAAAACAGTAGACCTGGAACTGACAAATCAACATTCACTATGTAAAGGAAGGTAGTTTGAGAGGCTCTAGCGATTGAAGAAAACTCAGAAAGAAGATTTTAGTAAAATTCATCCAAATTTTCACCTTACCCATTTTCCCCCAACTTACCCCTTTTGCCCCAGTAGACCCTAGTTCCTCTCGCACGTTCCTTTGAGTCTTTAAAGTTCAAATTTGCCTCCATCTCGAATTTAGAGCTCCTTTTAGACTGATTGTTGGTTTTCTTGAAGCGTAGACAATTAGTGAGTGATAGCTTTTTTTCTGGTAAAGGAATAATTCTCTTTACTGTACAGTTGATGGAGGCTATAGCGGTTGGTCATCATATGGAGCTTGTAACAAAGCCTGTGGAGCAGGTCTGAAGACAAGAACGAGGACATGCACTAACCCGGCGCCACTCCACGGTGGAAAAGACTGCTCTAGCCTTGGATCTGCCAATGAAAGTGCAGCTTGTACCGGAACCACATGCCCAGGTAGTCACGGCTGTGCTTAATCACAGGGAGACAAGGAAACGATTGTTGCTAAAAATTGTCTTTCTTTGTCCTCTATGCTCTTGGTAATTCCCCTAGATTCTTGCGTAGCACAGCCTAGGGTTAGGGCTATCGGGTTATTGCCTTAAAATCTCCATAAAGAAATGACGATCTGAATCAAAGTCACAAGTGTATAGAGAGTATGAACAGTCTTAGTTCTGTGTAGCTTTATGTTCTTTTCGCTCATTTGTTTTATGTTTTATGTTGAATGCCATTTAGGTAGACATAGTTTTTCGCTCCCAGTGGTATTGTCTTAGTAGCAGGGTATTGTATCATGTAAGTAGTGTAGTCGTGTAGTCAGTAATATGTTTGTAACTTTTTATTGGAATGTGAAAAAAGAGGCCAGTCTATCAGGCCTGGATAGGGTGTAGGCGAGCCAGCCCGATCAAGATGAATTAGCTCACTTGAGAATTTGCTTTAGAATAGAATCAAATTCCTACCCTTGACAGACCCTAGGGATAAGTCCTTTGATCAGATATGTTTGACGATAAATAAGAACTCTCTCCTTCTCAAAACTGCTGATTTTGCTTGAAAGTTTCACTCTTTTCGAATTGCAGTGAATGGAAATTGGGGTTCTTACGGAAGCTTTGGATCCTGCACCAAAAAGTGTGGAGGTGGAACCAAAACACGTACACGAAGTTGCAACAATCCAGCACCAAAAAATTCAGGAGCACCATGTTCTGGTTCAAGCACTGACACACAGAGTTGCAATACTGAGGGTTGCCCAGGTAAGTGACTTTCAAATCGTCAAAAAAAATGAAGAACCAGTACTGAGAAAGGAAATATTATTTAAGAAGCTACTTATTCTGATAAAAGAAGGATCATTACTTGGAAGGTACAGTATTTTGAGTGAAGTCTAAAGATTGGAAAGGCATAAGAAACTGGCGAAAAATCACCTTTGGGAGTTTTTGGAAATTGGAATGTGTTCAGCAACTCATCCTGACAATGGAAATTGAAGGCCACCTTGTCCTAGGAACTAATTGTCAGGCCATGAATGTCAAAGTGTAATAGCAATAGACGATTAAGCTAAATATGGTGGCGAAGTAACGTTTCCCCAAGATGGCACTGCATCCTTTTTACGAATCTGTGACGATTCTATACCATTTCGATCAAAGTACATCTTGGTGAAAATTTCCATGCCACCATTTTTAATGCAATAGTCGATTTGAAACTTAGGCAAAAAAATACAGCAGGCCTAGACCTAGGCAAAGCACGAGATAAAAGATACAAAGATTAATTAAAATTCATGGTAACCAAAAGACCTATAATGTCTGCCCTGTCCTATCAGTTGAAATCAAGGATCAGAGCTGATGCAAGCCTCCCAAATTTGCCGTCGGCAAAATCATCATGAACATCAAAAACAACAACAAAAACAGCTAAAGGAACATACGTTATAAGCATGCTTGTTATGACTAAGACAGCTCTCAGAAACTAAACTTTAGCTTTATTTGAATAAATGAAAGAATTGTGCGAATAAATCAATAAATCTGCAAGCAAAAACACCGCAAAGCGACTAAGAAACAACTGCAAATGTGTTTGACTTGATACAAGTCTTTGTTTCTTTCCCTTCACATTGTCAAGGTGAAGTGTGTATGAATTTAAGCAATTGCTTGGCCTAAGCCAATAATGGAATGAGGCCTGAGGGTACAAAGGCCTGAGGAAACTGTTGGTCGAATATTTTGCTCCACGAGTTGAACGTTTGTGTTTTGCAGACCCACTTTGAAGGGTTTGTTGGAGAAACGATGCATTGAAAATGAGTTCATTAAGGCTGATAGGATTCTTTGCTGTGTGGGTTGCAAGGATAGATCTAGCCTGACTCACGGACCAAATGAGGCAATCTTACTTCATGCAGGACTTCTTCAGGCTTGTTATGTGATAGTTATTTGATATTGTCAGGGCTATTATGTGATATAACTATCACAAAAGCCCTGAAGAGGGCCAGCATGGCTAGACGAAATATTGGGAATATACATATTCAGTATCATGAATTTACTCATGCAAAACTCATCAGTTGATTTATACGCGAGCATTTTCACCTGATATCCAATTTGGGACTACCCCTGGTAACGATAATTTGAGACAGTCTTGAATTAGATTGCCCTAGGTACCAGACTTCTACAGAGTTTGGTACCCAGGGTACAATTGGATAGACCAACACAAACGGTGTCCAAAATATCGAAAATGCCCTAGAACCAATGAAATAATCTACTTCTTCATGCAGACATCATCAGCTGTCAGACCAAATATACGAGCTACGACACACACAAAGGTGGTGACATGGTGTATCTTGATCGACACAGGATGAACTGCGGAGGAACAGGCCACATTCTATCATATTTTCATTTGCAACGAAGTGGAAAAAATATGAGATACCAATACAAGTGCTGCCAGCTCAAGGATAAATCCACCTGTACCCTTCAATCCAAATCAACCACCTTCAGCTCTGATGGCAATGGCAAATTTACTTATCTGGACAGGCATACGGCTAATTGCGGCACCACTGGCTTCATCAATGATTTCAAAATTGAGAGAAACAGTGACCACAACAAAGTACGATACAAGTACTACTGCTGCAACTTGAAAGACCAAAGATGGAAGAACGCTGCCTCATGTTATTCCAAGTACACGTCTTATACAGACGATGGAGACGACAAAGTGTACTACCTTGATCGTCAAACCGTGTCATGCAACTCTGGCTACGCCCTGTCTTATTTCAAGCTACAACGAAACAGCAGCCACAACAAAGTCAGATATTACTACAAATGTTGCAAAGTCAACTACTGAGATATGACATTACCTTAACATAACTAAGTGTACACATACATTAATCTGAAACCAGCTTTATGCAGGGAAAGTAATTGTCATTAATCAGTGCATGATGTGATACCTGGAGTAAAAAGTTGCATTGGGCGTATTCTTTCGTTGGTTTTCTTTCCATTTATCAGTCATACTTGGTAACGTAAAAATGAGAATTTATAGGTCTTTGAGCACCGGGACGCAACCTCAAAATGTGCAAACCTGTCTGGTCTTATAAATCGTGTTTTGTACTTAAAACAACTACAGTACCTTCCTATTATCTTTTCCTTCATTTTTAGTTATTGTACCAGCACCTCTGAGGGGACCATTTGTGGAAATAAGGTCAGCTTGGCCCTTTAATGCTGTCCCTGCCATGTAATTTGGGGGTTACTTCCTTTTACGTTTTTTGCTTTAATGTTTATATATTGTATTGTATCTATTATTATGTGTATTATAATAACTTGTAAATTTTTATTGTGGCAAAGAGGTACATATATAAACCAAGAGACAGGGAAGATATACTTATGCTAGCCCTCCACAGTATTGCTGATGTTAGCCCTCCACTGTACTGGACCGCCTCCATTGTACTTAACAGCCTCCATTGTTCTGTACAGGCATTACCCGCGGTGAAGATGAAAATATATTTGGAAGATGAAAGATTGGCGCACAAGAATGAAAACGAATAGATTCATACTAAAACTATAGATGCCAGATCTTCTGTTCAACCATAGTCTAGACTTGCTCCAATTCTATTTCTTTACTTCATTAGTATCTACAGGGGAAATGATTTATTTTTATATATTTATATATATCATCATCAATTAAAAATTTACAATACAAGATACTTGCTACACTACTTACATGATACTCTACGATACTACAAATACAATACCACGAGGAGCAAGATATCATGTCTACCCCGTGGCTAATAATAAAGCAAAACTACATAGAACTATACTAAAAATGAAAATTCAGTAGAAAGGGGACTTGGTGGCTGCTTGACGGGTGGCTAAAATTTGAACGAATTCAATCAAATCGACGAGTTTCATGGATAAAACGTAGAGTTAACTCAAGGATATTTCTATTGATTTCATCAGGAAAGTCCTTATTACCATACATTAACAGTTGCGTTAAAACCTCGTTTGAGGGGTTACTGAGTCCAAACGGTCGTACTAATGCAAGGACTCCAGCGAGAAGATCTCGTCGTTGGGTGTCAAAAGATGGACAGAGCAACGAAAATGTTCCGTATCCTCAATACCATCAATTGAGATGCACATTGGGTTTATAGTATCCCTAAAATTGTGCTTGAATTTGTGAAAGTTCAATTTGCTAAGACCAACCCTAAGTTGTGTAAGATACGATAATCCTTTTGGGTCATGAGCACCAAAGATTGATTTTGGAAGGGGGCGAATTTTCTTGAGCAATTTTCTCTTACATACGGAAGGGAATGCGAAGGAGCAATAAACTGAAAACGATTTATGGAAGGGAATGAGAAGGAGCAATAAACTGAAAACGATTTATGGAAGGGAATGAGAAGGAGCAATAAACTGAAAACGAGGCGGGACGGGGGAAAGGAACGGAAAGAAGGGAGAGGAATTCCTCAGTTCCTTCCATAAAATGAATTCTTCTGTGGATACTGATGAAGAAAAGACATAGACTTGGAGCAAATCTAACCACAGTCTGTCTCAAACCAGATGTCACGCGAATAACAACAATGGGGGTATTTTCCAAAGGAATTTGCGTTATCGCAAATCTCAGGTGACAACTAGTTTGAGACGGACTTTGGTAACACAGGACTTTCATGTTGATTGGTCTTGATCTTGCCTTTAGGCCAAATATTGGTATTTTCGAAAAGGGTCTATTTTGCAAAAACAGCAAAGGGATTAACCTTAGTTTTGCCCTAGAATAATTATATTCGAAAGGGCTTTTTCGCTAAAAACGCAATGGAAATTCAGTATATTCGAAAAGAGCCTATTTTTGCAAACAGGAAAGGAACGAGCCTTACTTTTGCCCAAATATCGGTATTTTCGAAAAGAGCCTATATTTGTAAAAGAGCAAAGGGATTAACCTTACGTTTAGCCCAAAAGACGGTATATTAGAGAGAAAGCCTATTTTTACAAAAAAGCAAGGGGTTAACTTTGGGGGTTATACTTTTTGCACAAAAATAAGTCTTCTCGAAAAGCCCTATTCTCGCAAAAAAAAACAAAAGGGCAAAAAAATCAGCCGTACTCTTTGGCCAAAGCAAAGGATCTTACGTTTTGTCCAAAAATCGGTTAACCTTATTTTTCGCCGGAAAATCGATCTTTTTAAAAATAGCCTACTTTTGCAAAAGAAAAGCGAAAGGGTTAAGACTACTTTTACACTGTAGCAGTAAAGTTATGACGCATGAAGAAGTCATTAACGTTCTAAAAGCATTTACATTGCACCAGAATAAAATAATCAAAATGATACGATAGGCTTGCAAATCGAGTCGCAGATCCTAATAGTATTAGCTTTCCTGGCTTACTCTGGAGTACCGAATAAACGGGGGGTGAGAATAATCGGGGGGTTGGAAATGGTTCAATATGACAGTAATCGGGGGGGTTGGAATAATCGGGGGGGGGGGGTCTTGGAGAAATAGAAAATAGTCGTTTTCTTAGGTAAACACGTCTCTTATATATATTTATGTGAACAGTGATGTTACTAATACATTTACTTGTGAGTTCTGTTTCTGTTTAATGCACTTCTTGCGACTCTTTCTTGCGTTTATTCAGAAATCATGTTTACTATCATTTCATTTTTCCAAAAATTAATAAAAGGGGGGGGGTTGGAATAAGAGCGGGGGGGTTGGAAAATTTTTCAAAAATTAATAAGCAGGGGGGACGATTATTCGGTACTCGAGAGTACTTAGGCCCTTAAGCGATCCTCCATTAGGTATAATTAAACTCTCTGCATCAAGAAAGCATTCTTTTTCCATATTCAAGTCCAAGAACTTTGAGAAAGTGCTCATAGCATCTGTCTTTCGGTGAAGTTGAGTAGACCTGTAGAGTCTGTAGATGGTTGTCGCCTCGGTCGTCGGAACATACAGTGAGATCACGAGTCGTAGTTATGAAAGAATGTCAGTTCTGGCAGCAGCGAAAATACGACGATGCATAAGTCATTGCTGCCTGAAGCACACAAAACGATTGAACTCATATAATGAAGCTACTGGCAGATCAGCAAAGTAAAATTAATACAATCCACCCTCCTTGTTCAGTGAAAGTTAAAGTTTGTAGTTCTCTGTACTTCAATCATCAGCAGCAATAATCAATCAATCAATGAATCAATTTATCATTCATTCATTCAATCAATCAATCAATCAATCGACAAAATCAGTCAATAAATCAATAAATCAATAAGTTGATAAGTCAAATATTCGATATGGCAGACAGCAAGTAAGCGAATCACAGAGGCAATTAATATAACGGGTGAGTCAGAAAAACGTGTGGTGTTTGGCGGACTGTGGCGTCGCATTTAGCAACTCACTATCTTAAACTAAATTTTTCTGTGTAGCCAAAAGTCCTACTTAAATCATGAGCTTTCCCATCGAAATTGGTCACTTGATGCATTTTTAATAAAGACTTTTTTCGTAAGGCCTTGTATGGGAGTCTTGCAAAGTGGCTAAATATTTAACTCCACCAAAATTTAAATCAAGTTTAAACGCGACGCCACAGTCGGCCAAAGACACCAAATTTTTTCTGACTCACCCGATAGTTAGTTAATTCGTTAACTAGCCAATCAGATAATCAACCAATCACGTGATAGATAAAAAGCAACAAATGCATTGGTTACAAAACTTGACCTCATTGAGCAGTTACATTTAATGCTTATAGAACAGTTCTTGTATTTGACTGTGTCTAGAAATTGACTTTACAGCAGCGATATCTGTATCTGTATTTGTCTCCATTACCATGATTTCTCTCCAATCTGTAGTAGGAAATTGCATATCCTGCTCTGCAATTGACTGTTTGTCTGTCCAAGTAGTAAATACGACCTCTTCCATCATACGTGTACGAGGTTGTACCATCGTAGCATGCAGACGAGGCTTTCCATTCGTTTGCCAAGTTGCAGCACTCATAGTTGTAACGGACTTGACCGCCTTGAGAGTTACGTTCAACTCTAGCGCTGTTGAGGAAGCTTTTCGTCCCACAGTCAGGACCGTGCCTGTCCAAATATATTGCATTGCTGTTTCCATCACTGCTGAAGTCTACAGAAGAAAGGTATGAATCTCTGATAAGATCAATTGGAAACACAGATTTTAGCCCTGTTTACCGGGGAAGGGGGGGGGGGGGCTCATTTGACTTTCATTAGCAAGAGAATGTGTACTCCAAGGATAAATCCTTTGACGGGTTCAGAATTTTTTCCTCCAAATGATAGCTGATTTTAGACAGATTAGCGAATAATTACTCAAAAGCGTGAAAATTACACTTGGAAGGGATGCAATAACAACTTGCCAAAATATCCCGTTCGACAACTGGTTCTAGAAAGACTGAAAACTGTCTTCTTCTTTCGCTAATCAGTGATAGAAAAACAGAGGCAAAAATGATACTTTAAAAGAAGTGCACACCCCGTCAACAAAGTATACCAAGTGACCCCCTCTAAACAGAAAGGTTGTGGAAAAGGAAAAATTGGGTCCGAAGGCTTTTCAAAGAAGATGGGTACCTACTAATAAAGTCTGAGTTTGTCTCTAATCAGTCAGTGGTCACGTGACATTTCCCACGAATAACAAAACATGAAGACGAGTTTAGCATGAGCAATTATTGCAGATCTCCGGTGAGTTCTAACTTGGAATATGAATTAGTTATGATAGCAAGGGCGACACAGTGCACGTTGCTGTGCCGTGTATTTCCTGTAATATTTTGATATTCCTACGAACTTTCCTACCTGTATATTTTCGTTGATTTGAACAATATGAGGCACTTCTGAAGCTGCAGCATGTGTATTGGTATCTGATATTTTCTCCAATCCTCTGTAGATGAAACATCGTTAAAACATGACCATTTCCTCCACAATCAATTCCGTGTCGATCGATGTAAATCATTTGGCCTCCCCCATGAGAGGACCAAGTTGTGTACTTAGTACTGCATCCAGTGATATCTTGTAAACAAGAAGAATTTAACGCAAATTCTTGAAGCACATCGAAAAAGAAAACCAGAATTAAAGGAGGTATGCAAACTTGAGCTTTCAAGATTCATATTTGTGCTCTCACAGCACCAACAAAGCGAGGTATCCGAGGTACCTATGTTATGGCATGCTCAAATAAACTATTGGGCAATATTTTGAGGGTAATTACCCATTGATTGAGGGTGAGATAGCGTTCATAGGATATCGGCACATTTTGAAAACGGTTAAAGATGTGACAGACAAGCCTCTTGCTCACACGAACACGGCAAATTTCTTTGGCCAAAGGCCTCTAGGCGGAAAATTTTGAAAACGGCATCTCGTGAACACTCGAACATGATGAAGGCGGAAAATTCTCCAACGATTTCGAGGCGAGGCTGATCGATTCTTCAGGTGGGGCTACATTTCTGCAATGTAAAGTTCTTCAAGACATTGCAACGTGGTCGTTGCGATCAGATTTCCTATCGTTTTGAAATTGTTCCGGTATCGTGTGTCTGCTAGCTAAAACCTTATTACCATCACATTTTTCACCGTTTTCAAGTATGTGCCGGGCACGTGTGAACGCAGTCTAAGTTTACATCGCTGAACTGTTTTGGGATTGGGCATAGCCAGTAAAACTTTACTTTGCTTGCATGCATACGATGTAATTTTACAGTCTGTATTAGGGAGTGCCGGGCCTACAGACAAATTGGCTACGGTTTGTTTACATCCATTTCAAGCCACGTGATCCATGACTCTAACATACTTCTTGCAATGCAAAGTTGTGCCATGAGTGTAATACTAAAACACCCCAAGAGTGTGGTCACATGACTTGAAATAGGTAAAACAAGCCTTAGTCGATTAGGTCTATTAGTAAATTTTGAATTGAATTACATTGTATCAAATAATGACAGACAATACCTGGGCACACATGAGTGTTGCAAGATGCTGATTGGGTCGTTGGTCCAGAACATGATTTACCTCCATGGGCTGGCTTCGGGTTTGTACACGTTCTTGTTCGATACTTTATTCCTCCTCCGCATACCTTATTGCAAGCACCATATGCTCCGTAGTTACTAAAGCCACCATCCACTGATGAAAGAGAATCAAGGAGCTGTGAATTCAGGTCTTAAACAGTGGAGGCCCAATCGTCTGTTCGGTTTTGGCTCACGAAGAAAATTTATGCTGCTGATGTTATTAAAACACCCCCCAGTAACGACCCTGCCGGACATTAAAATCACAGCGGGGAATGATGAAACTATACATTTTCAGCGGGGATTGAAAATATTGTGACGGGGAAATAAAACCTTTTGGCTATCATCTATGATGGAACTTGTATGATTTTTGACGGGGAAACATAAATTTCGACAGGGAAGCAACGGAAACAAGACGGGGAGAGTGCTGAGAACTCAAACTTGGCGGGGAAACGCACTTTCCTGGCGGGTCTTCCTTGTACTTTGGCGGGGCAGCGTTTCAGCGGGGTCGTTACTGGGGGGTGTTATTAAACTGCAATATCAAGACACCAGAACTTTTCCTTTCAAATTAAGGAAGAATGAGTTTATTCATACCATAAATGATTAACTGTTAATCTTTGTGTTGCTTCTTTCGCTCTGAGCTCATTGAATCATCCTGGCGCCATGACAACATGCCACGGTTAATGTTGCTGCTGTTGTACTGCAACATTATGGGCTACGTTATGTTGTACAATACGTTAATACTAAAGATACCTTCTTTTAGCATTCAAAATAAAGGTGTCCGCAATGTTGCATGCTTTAAGCCATAAAGATGGACTTACTTTCACATTTAAGAGAACAAAATGTGATACAAATATGCTTACCGCAGCTGGAAGAAACACAAAAAGTCGTTTAGTTTCCACTAAAAATTACAGAGTCAGTATTTGTTTTGAGAACGAATATATACCTGGGCAAGTGGCGGTATTACATGGGACAGTTTCAGATGATGCTCCTTCGCAATTCGCTCCTCCATGCGCAGGAGCAGGGTTATTGCAAAGTCTTTCTCTGGTCTTCATTCCTCCACCACAAGACTTGCTACATGGTTCGAATGAGCCCCATTTGCTGTATCCTCCATTCACTAAAACGGTAAAAAGAAAACAACATTCAAAACTTGGAAATGGGAGGCACAGAGCAATTGTAAATTTACGATGAAAATGGACGTATCAATGGGGGAAATTTAGTAATCATAGATCATAAGTCATCAGTCATAAGTCATAAATCATAAATCATCAGTCATCAATCACCAATCATCAATCATCAATCATCAATCATCAATCATCAATCAATCAATCAATCAATAATCAACAATCAAGCTGCCCTATTGCTTCCTTGCCAAAATTGCAACGATGTTGAGCTTAAATTCACAGAATGTTTAACTTCCTTCAGCTGCTACGAACGTCAGAGTGTGGAAAGAAGTTTACAATTCGCAGCAGCAGTTGATAACATAGACTTCTAGCATGAATAAAACCAAACCTGGACTTGTCCTTTAAAAGATACCTGGGCATTCCTTGATTTTACACGCTTTCGATTCTGTCAATTTTCCAAGTTCTGAACAATCTTTTCCTGTCCCTTTTGGTATTGGAGAATCGCAATTCCTTTCTCTGTGCATGAGTCCGTTTCCACATTCCTTATCACATTTTGTCCACTGTTCCCATTCACCAAGACCTCCATTAACATCTAAATTTATAAAAGGATGAAATCTACAAGTTATACCGGGTGAATCGGAAAAAGTTGACATGTTTGGGGGAAGTGGAATAAAAAACACACAGCCGATATTCAATCAAAAATAAATGTTAATTCATCAATCATGATTACTGGCTCTCAAGTTGCAAATGTTGACCGAGTAAAATACCTGAGTGTGATAATCGATAAGAACTTAAATTGGGAAGAGCACATTAGCAATGTTCATACTAAAGTTTCTCGTGCAATTGGGTTTCTGAAATACTCCAGGAAATTTTTACCTCAAAACACATTGAGTAAAATGTATTCAGGTATCGTCGAGCCCCATTTTCGGTTCTGTTGTTCGGTATGGGGGTGCTGCGGGGTGACCAAGCTGCAAACCTTACAAAAGTTGCAAAATCTAGCGGCTAGAATCGTTACCAAAAGCAATTTTGATACTCCTTCCATAGGTTTGATACAAAGTTTAAATTGGCCTACTGTAAGCGACATCATTAGAGGCGAAACCGCAACTACAGTGTACAAATCGCTAAACGGTCTCGTCCCGGAGTACCTTTCCAGCTTGTTTGAAAAAAGGTCGACTCGAAATGTCAGGGAACTCAGAAACACCGAAACTGATCTTTCGATACCTTTACGAAAAACTAACAATGGGCAGAGAGCTATATCTTTTCGTGGACCTAAGCTTTAGAATAGCCTTGAACTTGATGTTAAACAGGCACCATCTCTTGCCACCTTTAAGAGAAGAATCAAATCGTAAACTAGTAACATTTGTGCCACGGCCCCCTGAAAAGCAGTTCTCATGGACTGACGGGGCTACCGTGCCTAAATAAATAAAAATGAAATGAAAATGAAAATGAAATGAATCAAAAGCAACCATCAATGTGCAAATTCGTTCGGTAGAATCACATATTATTTAGACCATGGGTCGCAGGAAACGAAGTAATAGTTAAAAATGTAAACGGAAACATACCAGTGTCTTTATCGTGGTTTCTTTTGCCTTTCTCGGCCTTCCTTTGCTTCCCTGCCTCAGCTCAATTCATTGATTCAAGTTTGTAATGGCCTAATTCAGTTTCTCTGCAAAGAACGAGGGCAGCCTTGCTTTTGCAGAGAAACTGAATTAGGCCATTACAAACTTGAATCAATGAATTGAGCTGAGGCAGGGAAGCAAAGGAAGGCCGAGAAAGGCAAGAGAAACCACGATAAAGACACAGGTATGTTTGCGTTTACATTTTTAACTATTACTTCGTTTCCTGCGACCCATGTTTAGACTCGAAAATTAGGGAAATGCTTATAAGGACTTTGTACGGAACAGAGAATTCCATGCTTTGATTCTGAATCATGATTTACTTGCAAGCTATTTCACGTTACTTCAAGTGGAGTTCAAGTTTGAGATCATTGCGTACGACGTTAAAGTACAGGAGAAATTGTTCGTCATTTTGAGCGTGGTAGGTTACGGCTATAACATATGATAGGGGGCTGAACTGAAATATGGCTGAGAAAGACTCCCAATGCCAAGAAAGAGAGACTTATAACATTTCAAGATAAGCAAAAATCTTTATTCATCCTAATGTAATCTAATTTAATCTTGTAACTCATAGTATCAATATAGGGCCGTAGGAAGGTTGGGGTAAGGACGACACTTCAAGCTCACACTTTTCATTAAGCTTCAGGGACACCTTCTGAAAATAAAGAGGCCACTTCCTTGTTAATTGCAAAATCTTGGGGAGGGGGCATGTGCCCCAGCGCCCTCCGGCTCTTACAGCTATGTATCAACAAATTCCCTGGCCATGCACGGAAGGAACACAAAAACCAAAGCATACAGTTTTTAGGACTAGCCTTTTATTGATAACAGCATTACAACAGATGTTCTTTGGAACGAGGGTTTTACAAGTTGTCTACTAGCGGAAATTTTCAAACGTAAAAAGCACTTACTTTCTTCTTCCGATGAAGTTTTGAATTTATAGATGGCTTCAGCAGCGGCTCTTCCTGTGCAATGTTGATGATTCTTGTGATCACATTTTACGTATGTTTGATCTCCAACACATTTCTTTTCCTTATGGTTTGCAGCATTGATATTTTTAATTTGCTCTGCTGTTCTTCCATAACATTCTCCCCAATAGTGCAAAGCGAAGCCTTGGTATCCTTCTTCTGCTGCCTTAACGCTGCATTTCTTCGCCAGACTAGAAACGATTGAATTTTTAGGCTGCTCTAGTTTTTTTTACATTTGATAAAATACTTCTTAATCTGATACGTGAGGTAACAATTAAAGGGCGGTGCCATGGGGTGGACTGGGGTAGACATGTCCACCCCACTTTCCTCAGGTTGGTATATATTCCGAAGCAAAAAGGATGTGAAAAACATTGGGTATACCTTCTGACAATCAATTTTACCTCTTGTCCACCCCACTTTCTCAATGCTTGCACCGCCCCTGGGTAACATAAGCATACAATCCTTTGAAATAACTTCGACTACGTGGACAAGATACCGGCATACTTTGAAAACGGCTTAAAATGTGATGATAGAAAAACCTTAACTCTAGTTAATGATTCCCGCACAATTTGAAACCGTACCAATCCCATTCTAATCTCGGCAACATGGAGGCTGGAAATGCCAAGAATCAATGGATCATCGTTGTAAAGCATCGAGATATATTCCGTTTTCAACGGTTTCTGGTGTTCAAACGAAGCTGTTTTCAAATTGAATCTGTTAGCGATTGCTTTCAAATTTTTCCATCTTGAAATTCTGCTGGCAAAAGTAAGCCGTTTTCGTGCGAATGGGAGGCTTGTCTGTAACAATTTTAAACCACTTTCAAAGTGCGCTGGTATCATGTGAAGGTAATCTTAGCCGTAGATCGTCATAATTTTCATCTAAAAATCATTTTTTCAAGTAGGGTATCGCTGGCCACCGGCAATGAGGAATGCATTTTTTAGACTGAAATTTTTTGAAAGACGAATTCCAATGGATACAAACGAAATGAGCAATGCCATCGACCAGTGTATCCATGTTAAATATATTGCATATTCTTTCAGCGACATAAAAATATTTTAGTCAAGGCTATTTTATATCTACAGCCGATGAAATGCAAAGAACTCTTTTTGACTTGTTCACTAAGTGAGTTTTGCATCCAGAATATCCTAAGCTATCATTCCACAAATGGACAAAATCATATACGGTAGCATTATTTTAAAAAGACAGAATTTAAGAATGGTAAAACTATTACCTCTCCATGTAACTGACAATATCTTTCCAGTTGATATTGTGTCTGTCAGCAATCAGTATTTTGCCAGGATTATATTCTTCAAAACAGCCAATCAAATCATAGGATCGTGGTGTAACCGCTGCAAAGGAGATTTCATTAATTCAGGAATGATTTTCTTGTTTCAGGACTCAAGTTTCTACTGTGACTGTAACAAATTGAAATTTTGTTGAGTAAGAAATAAATATGAGTAAGAACCTATCTAATCTAATCCAATCTCACATAATCTAACCTAATCTAACCTTAACTTACCTAGTCTATTCTAATCCAATCTGATCTAATCTAATCTAGTCTAATCTATATAATCCAATTGATCTGATCTAATCTAATCTAACCTAATCTAGCTTAATCTACAGAATGAGTTAGAAAAATTTAAGATGTTTCGCGGGCTCTAAAATAGGAGGTATGTGGCTGATATTCAAAACTGAAAGGTTAATCTATCAGTAAAGAGCTAACTCAGATGTAAAAATTTTGTTTAGTAAAATAATTCATATTTCAGACCTAGAAATTAGGAAAATGCTGGAAAGGTGTCTGCATGGAACAAGAATTCAGCATTCGATTCTTGTCCATGATTTATCTACTTTCCGTTAAAGTCTACATTCTATTTATGAAACTAACAATCTCGTTGAATTTAGATGAGGAATCAAAATCTGAATGATGTTGCATAACTTGTTGCTAGCTATTGCTGGAAACTTCAAACAAAATCAACTCTAGGGTGCCCTTGATGATCGGCGTGTACAAATAAAAATGTGAGCTACGAACGAAAAAATTACGCAGTTGTCATTGTAATAAAAGAGAGTTTACGAAACCAGGACGGCAACGCTAGCCAGAACGTCATCTGAAATTCCACAAAGCAAGTCTTGTTTCCGCACGCTACCTTTGATAGATCATCCAAAAGGCCAAAATGAGGCCCCTTATAAATCAGAGATGCCTGAAAACAAACATTTAAAACGACCGAAGCCCTGGTCAAACTGATCAAACATTTCACAAAACATTTCTCAAACTTTATACTTTGATTTTGTTTCATGTTGTGGGTTGGTGTGGTCAAACAGAACTAATATGTCACCAAACATTTCACCTAATATTTGGTTCGAAGCCTGTGATCAGAAGGTGCCTGTGCAGTCAACGAGACACTGCGGAGCAAGCACAAAAGCATTTTGATGAAAACAAAAGAGAATGTTTGGTGAAATGCTTGTTGGAGTGGTCAAATATATCCAACATTTCACACAACAAGGAAAAACAAAATTTGTATTTGACCTAGATCAAACTTTGCCCAACACTGCCAAACAAATGTTATGAGACCAAACAAGGTGGTCAAACAAGCCCAACATTTCATCAAACATTTGTTTTTGAAATGTTGGGTGAAATGTTTGATCTGTTTGACCAGGGCTTGAGTTTTACTTCGCAGGCTCAGATCTGCAGAACAGAACGCCAGAAATGCGGTTTCCAAGTTATGAAATTCGAACGAAAAACAAGTAATCCTTTGAATCTAAAGTTCTGAAACTAAAACAACTTTGCGTTTCAGTTGCCGTTGCCGTCGTGGTTTCGTAAACTCCCTAAAAAGAGCTATACATACGAGAGGAACCTGCCAAGGCCACAACAGCCAGCGCCACCAGTACTGACTTCAGCATTTTGAGAGCTGTAAAAGTAACAAAATTTAACATAATGTTGAAACCATGGCCAGATTAACGGTTGTTTTAAGTTTTGATTAAGGTTAGCATTACTAAGATCAGATATATTTCGAGATTATTATTATTATCATAGTTAATTTATTTATTGTTGGATTATAATGAATTAATTCCAACGTTAAAATATTACAAAAAATATATATTACATAAAAATATGGATACTATAAGAGGCAGATGCAAAAAACGAAAACTTTTTTTAGCACACTAGGGCCTTTCAAACTTAAGTTATCATCAGTTACAGTCTAATGATAACTTAAGTTTGAAAGGCCTTAGTGTGCTGAAAAAAGTTTTCTTTTTTTGCATCTGCCTCTTATAGTATCTATATTCCAAGTATAAATTTTTACTAGTATTACATAAAAATGGTGAATAAAATATTTACAATCATAAAAAATATACAATATAAAAGGAGATATCTAAAAATGTTTATTATAAAAAGCCTAAATTCGGAATAAAAATGCGGCATAATCTGAAAGGACAATTTTCTCCGTACAAATCGGCTCTGAGTTTGAGACGAGTTTGCACTTGCATAGCTATATGTCTGAAAGTGTCACATGAGGTGCATTCAAAAGCAACTTAAGTTTTCTAATACACTAATAAAAATCGTCGAATAATGCTTCTTAAATAAACGACAGAGAGAATTTTTCAGACGTCTTACTTACCAAGTGAGAGAATGAGAGAATTCTCTTCTGGGGAAGCGATCTTCAGCGTCTGTTCAAAATTAATTAGCAAATCTCGATTTAAATGTAAAAGTAACACAAATTAAATATTGCAACAACTGAAATTTCATTTGCAGTTATGTCTGCTTCTAATTGGTCAAATCACTGTTTCTTTGCTCTTAAATCAAAGAAATGCAAGTTGATAACAAAAGAGTAAATATTACGTTATTCTTTATATCAAGTAATGTCAAAGGTTTCATGGTAACAAAAGGCGAATCGATTGGAATTTTATGATTAAAAAATTTATCATTCTAATTATAAATTTGCAATTACTATTTTGTAACTTACTGCTATCGTGTAAGATTCATTAAAAAGTAAGGTAGCATAGTAACAAAAGAACCAATCGCTTGCCCTTTTCAAATTGAAACATTATTCAAAAAAGGAATTATTGATTTGCATTCCATGACTTACTTTTACTCAAACTTTTGATTTGCTTCACTAAACCAGGCCTCAAATTTTTCAAATCTTTAGAAAGGTGGGTGCAAAATTGTATAAAATTTCTCTAAGAATTGAATAACTTGAAAGGAATTTTGGGTAAATTGCTATCAATCTCCCGTGGCAATTTTTTGATGTCTTGATCATTTTCAAAATGATGGCATTTTGATTATTTTTGCAAAAGTTCATCGAGAATTTTGAAAAACTGAAATGATCGTAAATCCTAAATTACTTGAGGAAAACTAATACAATCTTCAAGATAGTAATTGTTTATAAAGGCCTACAGTATAATGAAAAGCAGAATTCTGTAACTCCTCTTGTTGAGGATTTAGAAATTTGATGACGTCACAGCCTCAAAATGAATAGATGCCGCCACTTTGATTTGATCAAAATATTCAAAAATTTGCTACAGCAGATGTACAGCAAATTACCCAAAGTTCCATTCAAGCACTTTAATTCAAAGAAACATATAATAGAAGTTTACATCCATTTTTTTAAAGATTTGAGACACATGCTTACTTATTACTCTGAGATTAATTTTAGTCTATTCGGCAAGCAATTTTTATTCCCTTATTTACATTTATTGCGATGCTAAATTTCTCATATCGGTTGTACTGTTGCTACGTAACCCTGCATATCCACTTCCAACCCAATTGTAGCCTAAAGAATTTAAAATATCGATTTTCATTGCATGATTTACTTTTACTTACTTACTACACTGAGATTAATATTAGTCTATTCGGCAAGTAATTTTCATTCCCTTATTTACATTTATTGCGATGCTAAATTTCTCATATCAGTTGTACTGTTGCTACGTAACCCTGCAAATCCACTTCGAGCCCAATTGTAGCCTAAAGGAATTGAATTATTGATTTTCATTCCGTCTCTTACTTTTACTTATTACGCAGACATCAACTTAGTCTTTTCGGCAAGCAATGGACGATAATGCTAAAGATGGCGGTGAGGAATATTTTATCAAGATGCATTGCATTCGTATGGCAAATCTTCCACGGCTCCATAGGAATTCGATCAAAGAACTCAATACCTCTTAGTAAAAAGTTCCTCGCCTCTATCTTTAGCGCAATCGTCTATTTTCATTCCCTTTTCACATTTATTAAGTTGCTAGATTTTTCAAATTGGAAGTACCGTTGCTACGTTGCCCTGCAAATCCATTTCGAGCAAACTGTGGCCAAAAGGACTTGAGTTCTGTAAAGCTTCAAGTCTGCGATCTTCAAGGAAGGGGGCTTTGGGGTACCAGAATTCCAAGGAAGGATGTTCTGGGGTACTAGAGTCCATAAACGTGCGGAGAATTAGCAAAATAGTTTGACTGGCTCACTCGAAAAGTTTTTAATTACATACATACAAGAATATATACTCATGAAAAAGCTTCAGCTAATAGCAAGGCCTTATCCATGGTTCTTCCATTAAAGGCATCGAGTCCGTATAAATAGCGTGCTCATGACCAATATCAACTTCTTTTCAATCATACAACAAACGTGCTCCTTAAATCCCTACTGAAAGCAAACCAAAGGATAATGCAAGGATTAAGAAGTCTTTTGTCTCCACTACTAATGATTTTAGCACATTGTGCGATAACAAAGGGTCGTCAGCGGTTTGTCAGCAAAAATCCAAGATAGCGTTAACGCTCATCTATTTATATGGACGCAGTTCCTTCAAATTTGGCTCTTTTTGAAGTCTTTAACTTGGCTGCGCAAGAAAATCATTACGTCATCTTTAACAATTGCGAATTAAGCTTTACGCCTACCCTGGTCTCAAATTTGACCATCCATAAATATCTTGGAAATCTGCTTTCAAATTCAGATTAAATGTCCATTCTGCAATTGCACAAGAAGTTATCAAATTCGGCATCTTGTAAGGATTGCAATTTATTTGTTTTTTGTTTTATAAAGCTAAGAAACACGGTCCTTCAAACAAAGACAATTTGATCAACTTTTTCGAAATGATATGAGAAATGGTTTTAAGGGTTTCTATCCTGCTAGGATACCGGGCGATCAATGTTTAGGAGAACTTCATCAAATTAAAATCAATATGCATATGAGAATATTACGTAGAATGTAAACTGCTGTTTGTAACGGGGCGCTGAAAAGCTAAGGCGTTACAAACAAATCGTAAAACCTAAAGAGCATTATTGGATGGATCTAGATAAATCAAAATATGCTTGATAGCAGAAAAATCAAAGTATTTTTGTGATTTCCTTGCATTTTTATGAGTCAAGTTAATATAGTTGAATTCAACTTTGCAAAAATTCGTTTGTTATGAAAAGTCTGAAAAAGGGCATAAACACTCACTCGATCAATCCAGGAATTTCTCACACAGAAAATGGTGCGAGGGCATTTTATCTTTCCCAAGAGCTGCAGAAAATTCATTTGTAAGCAGGTACTGAAGGATGTCGATGCCATGGCAGTTAACGGGCTGAACAGGCATCCGATATGCTTGAATACTGTACTTTTGTCCTAATAGTGTGAGAAGTTTCTTGAAGTTTGGATTAAGTGTTCTAGGCCCTATTCTGGCATTTGTCCAAGGACGGATTTTCGCTCAGTCGAATTTACTTTATTTCCAGTGATGATAGAAACGCAAAACTCTTCTGGGACCCTTTACATGAGAAATTCAAAACCGGTTTGAAATTTCATCCCGATATGATTTGAATTCGGTATATGGTCTGACTCGGTGTCTGGTCTCGGTGCCTGGTCTTTTTTGAAAACAAAATGGTCAAAGCCCTTATAGTGTTTACATGGAAAATGTGATTTCTAACTCAAACCAAGGTGCAATTCAACTTGCCTGCTCAAATCGGTTTGAAATGTCGCCCCTGTAAACACAAATTATTCTTGAATTGGTGTGGGATGCAGTGGTGTCGGGTTCAAATGTCACATTAGCCATTGCTTTACTTAGCGGTAAAGAACATGATCAATCTCAGACCAGGGAAAAACTTCATTTGAACACAACGTAAATCTACTCATTCGCTGTTGTTTGTTGTCGTTTTGCGGTGCTTCTATCAACAAATCTTTTTCTTTACTATCAAATCAAGTGAGACAGAACTATAGCTACCTGACATGTTGAGAAGTGATATAAGAAAAAGGCGGTGAATGATAATGAATGAACGAATGAATGAATAAATGAACGAATGAACTGCTAAGTGAATGAATGAAAAGATTAATGAAATAATGAGCTAGTGAGTAAATTGTTATGTATGGTGTGAGCCTAGTGAATGTATATGATGCATGAGTATACAGCAATAGTTGATAAAGTCCCGATAGTCCCCCTATTAAGTTGTGTCCCTTAGTAATTGACTTTACAGCAACGGTACCTGTATCTCCAATGATCATGGCCGCTATTTCTCTCTAGCTTGTAATAGGACAATGCATAACCCCCTCTACATTCAACCTTCTGTCTATCCAAATAATAGACACGACCGTTACCGTCGTACGTAAATCCTGTCGTAGTAGTATAGCATGAAGCGTATCTCCTCCACTGGCTAGACAAGTTGCAACATTGGTAATTGTAACGGACCATGTTGTGTCCGGAATTGCGTTCGACCCTGATGTCACTGATAAAGCCAGTTGCACTACAATCAGCAGCATGCCTGTCTAAGTAAACTGCATCGCCGTTGCCATCATAGCTGAAACCTATAGAAAGTCAATCGATCAATTGACTAATTAATCACAATATCAATCAATCAATCAATGAATCAATCAGTTAGTCAATCAGTCAATCAGTTATCATCAGCTGATCGCCCAATCAATAAATCAATCAATCAATCAATAAATCAACAAATCAATAAATCAACAAATGAATCAATCAATCAGTCAATCAGTCACAGTGTAGGACTCGAATATTTAAAAAATCTTGAATTCAAACGCGCGAGCGTTGCTGCCTAATTCTTTCAACTCAATAGATCAAAGGGAACTGGACTGATCGTTTTCGTGTAAGTTTTGCTCCATTGAATTGAATGGTTACTTGAATGGGTATTGTATTGTGGGGTCATCGTTGGACTCAGGTCATCGCTCTAGAAGGGAGCCTTAGGTCGTTCGCCAGACTTCCAGAGGACACATTTTCGGTATATTCATTATTTCCAAAATGACAGCGTTTAAACCTCATGAAAGAATGTTAAGAGAGGAAGTGTCAAATGTTGTGACAAAGATTAGAAACAGCATAACTTCAAAGCAGATCCAGGAAAGTCAATATGACCAATACGAGAAATATTCAATTTTTGAAGATTTAAGAGATATTGTATCAAGCAAAAATCTGTAGATTTTATGATTTGCGATTAAGCAGTTTGATGACGTCATAACTTCAAAGCTAGCAGAAATTCTACAAATGCTGTAGCTCTGAAAGTAACGATGATTCCAAATATGCTCTTTCTGGAATTATGCCGACAACCTAAAGTTCCTTTGCATTCTTTTCAACTGAAAGAATTAAGCAATTCATTAAGGAACATTTAGGCCAGGTATTATGGACATGGTCGACAAAAATCGTGTCCACAATACCCAGGCATGTATTCGGCAATAATAATCAACCAAAAAGAGACCTGTCATACATACTCGTGTATCTTTGCTGGTTGGAACAAGTTGAAGCTGCTGGAAAGCGACAACATTTATACGAGTATCGCATATTTCCTCCACTTCTTCTTAACTGAAACATTGCCAATATTTTTCCAACGCCAACGCAACCCATTCTATGACGATCAATGTATTCCATTCTGCCGCCATGATGAGTTTGCCAAGTTGTTGAATAGTAACTGCATCCAGAGATAGCTTTTAAAACAAACAAATGCTCATCAACTCTCATCAATAAACTGAGGATACCTGCATTACAGCTGTTTCCCAGTTCCCCCGAAGACGTAAGAATTTGAAAGATTTTTCGCAAAACTGCAGATGATATTTAGTCGGACTCATAAGCAGTCGCATTCGCAAGAACTGTATATCAGCTGAGCAAGGTCAATTAGTTGAACTTTAGGTGAATGCTCTTCATGTAAAGACTCCGGTTTGTCGTGACCGTTTGCTCCCTTTGCTGTCGTCTTGTAGTGATGTACAGCAGTTCCTATCCAGTGTCTTGGGTAATTCGTTCTTGTAAACTTTCATACTAGAAATATACCGAGTTTGCCAATAAGTATCCGAATTTGGTTGGCCCCGGCGATTTGATTTGGCTTAAACAATGGGTAATGACTCTCAATCAATGCTTCCAATATAAGTATTTAACTTGAATATACGTAAACGTACCCAATTTTTGGCATTCGTGCTTTTGTAGCAGACATATTAATCTTTAAAGCTAAATTTGCATGCTCAATTTGTAAATTAGAGATCTGGGCTTTTTGCCTAAATAAATCCATGAGGTACAACGAATGTCCGCTCTCAAAGCACCAATATCAATACCCTAGGCAACAGAGCCAAAACAATATCAACAAACGAGGTATCTATGCATGTGCTGTAGGAAATGGAGTGAGTTTGTTGTGTCAAGAATGATATTCGCAGTGACCTTGGTCTTCATTACTCTCACATTTTGTTTGTTATTCGGCTAGAAATAATCCCCTTTCTCTGCCCAAATCAGTGCAATATCACTGCTCGTGGCCCTCTTGGATTTTGACCATATTTTGGTACTTCCTCACTCGCAGGATTATTGCGAGCCCCATTGCGAAGCCAACCAACACAAGCCAACACGAGCATTGATATAGTAGACTCAATACAAAGTCCCAGCTACAACAACAACGACATTTCCATAATTGAATAATCATTGTTGTTGTTGCTGTACGAACCGACAATTTCTATGGTCCTGAGCTACAACCTATTTCTGCTAAAGTGATCGTAAAGATGGAATGGAGTGAAAACATTGGCACGAATGGATTGAGTCTACTGATACAGCACTGCTTTGGGCAGAGAAAATGATCGAGAAAGAGGAAGAGAACATACAAATGAGATACAAGTTTACTTTGCAGCTAATTGATTTGTGTAACGGCTTTCATAAATATATCTTCCGGGAACATAACGCCATCCGGAATTTGCCACCGATATCCTACAGGTCATACACAAAAATATCTGGTAGGTAATCAGTCTACAAAGATATACCTGGACATTGTTGCGTATTACAAGATGCAGACAACCATGTCAAGCCAGAACAGCCTTTGCCACCATGTGCGGGTTTTGGGTTGGTGCAAGATCTGTAACGGTACATCACACCTCCACCACATTTTTTGCTGCATGCACCATAACCTCCGTAGCCACTCCATCCACCATTTACTGACAAGATAAGTACATCATTTGATAAAAATTAGAATTCAACATAGATCAAAGTACTGAAGAATTTTGTATTGCCAAAAGGCTGTCTGTCCCCTCGACAATGGACCTTCTAGCTTTTCTGCATATGAGTGCTTGTACATATGAAAAAGGCGTTATGACATCTTTGAAGATAAATAACTTGTAGATTCTTTCTCAAATGGAAAAAAATTAAATGGCGCTACAACCCTTTCTAATATGGGTTTGGACTTGGGGATCCTCTTTATAAATGAAATACCGGAGAAAAGGCTGCCCGAAGGGTATCAATCCCAGTAAAGAGATCCAAGACAAGACAAGATTATACTACTTGCATCCTGGTCTAGGTTACATGACAATAAAGATAGTTTCTCCCGATTGGGTCGAGAAATGAACAAAGACACTGATAACAACAACACTAGCCATTTTGCTGTATCTTATTTCATAACCTGCATCATATTTTCCAATGTTTTGCTCCAGGAGAGGGAGCGAAGCCTTTCCTACGATGGTCCCATCATCGTTCCTTTTCTTCAAGGTAGATCCCTCAGGAACAAGTCCAACAAAGCAATAAGTTTCTCAGCTAATCAGTAAGTTACTCTGCAAATGCGGGGTGAGTGGCAGAGCGGCTTAAATAGCTTTCGTAAGGTAACTGAAGTTAAGCTCGGTCAAGTGAGGTCAAACTCCGGATGGATGACCTCGGAGGCCTGACCTCACAACTCATCTCGTCGTCCTTCGAAAGGGAAGTTAAAAAAGGGGTCCCATGCCTGGAAGCGGCATGCGCTGTGGATCTAAATTAGCTTTCCTTAGCTAGAAATCCTTACGAACCCACTCAAACAAAATTGAAAAACAAAAAGGAAAAAGTAAATCAGTCCGCAAACAAAGCAAATCAATGATTCATCTTAATACCTCTGATATTGCGTGGAATCCATGTTGCATCATTCTTCATTAAGGCTGAACCATCATTTCGACTGATTCGCAAGAGATAATTCTGGTGTCTCAAGAAATATCCACGGTAATTGACTGACTCAAATGAAACTTGTCTTCCATCTGCTAGACCAACTCGTGGCAAGAAACAAGCATCCTTACGATACAGGGAACTGCCATCAAATCTATCAATATATACCATGTAGCCTCGATGTCTTAAGTAATGTGTTGGATAATTCTCTGACTTAAAACTGATTCCCTGACCACATAAACCAGCAACAACAATCCAAGAAGAATCGAGATCATATAGTTGGCTGTTGACAACGAATCTATCAATGCGAAGTCTGAAGTTTTGATGACGGAAATAGTAGTGTCGGTAGTTGTAAGATTCGAATCTCCATGTACTGGATGTCAAACGGGCCACAGAATGTATTGTTGCTGCAATTTAAAAAGGTTGAACATTTTTGGAACAGGAAAAGGATGCTTTGTGATGATTTGCAGGGAATGCTAGAGGAGCTATGGCATTTCTTTGGTTAACTGCACTTTCTTTTCTTTTGGGAGATAGATTTCATTGCAAGAAAGCGGAACGAATCTGGTTCGAACCTTTTTAAGTTTTGTACATTTTGCGTTCAGGGCTATCTGCAGAAACAACTAAATAGAAGTCTTTCCAATATGATGCCATGGTCAAATGAAATTCGGAAAGCTTCAATGCGCAAGCTACCACAATCATGAGAAAGAAACATGCCTCGTGCTGAATGGTGGCTACCGAGTTATGGGCCATCAGCCTCGTCCCGAGGGTGTTCTTACGTCATACGCTGATAATACAGCCAAATGAACACCATGGTCCACTTCCATCAAATCAGCGAACAAACTTAGCAAATTACTAGCCAGGATGGATTTGCAGTTGCTAAGCAGTGTTAATTATGCGACCTCGATTCCAAACTATAAAGCAACATTATAATGCTTATTTGCTTAGTGATAAACTGAATTGCTTTTATTCGAATGATTAGTAAGCTTTCGAGAAATAATTCATGTTTGTTGTTGTTATTGAAGAGCCAATCAAATATTAGATTGGCCTCTTATATCCCAGATTAGAGGTACAGCAACAAACTCATTCTGAGGACGAGACTGATGTTCCAATGCCTGATCGCATTTCCAAGGACCTATCTAGCCTTTTCAAGGGAAGAGATATATGCTGATATTGTATACATACATGGACAAGCGTCGGTATTGCATTCAACAGTTTGTGATGATGCCCCTGCGCAGTTCCTTCCTCCGTTTGCTGGTCTTGGATTGGTGCATGATCGGTATCTTGTTTTCGTTCCTCCTCCGCATGACTTTGTGCATAGTCTATAAGCTCCCCAATTGCTGTAGCCGCCGTTTACCGGACACGCATGAGTATTACAAGCTGCTGACTGGCTGGATGAACCATAGCACGATCTTCCACCATGAGAAGGTTTTGGATTGGTACAAGTTCGTCTTCGATACCGCACTCCTCCTCCGCATGATTTGCTGCATGATCCGTATGCTCCGAAGCTGCTCCATTTACCATCAACTAAGATAGAACAGGCACGACAATGATGAATAATTGCTTACAGTCATGGCTTGGAACGTAAGAGAAGGACTGCACAAAAAACAGCATATAAGAGTATCAACGCAGTGGAAGACTAGAAAATCACTTTGGATCACTTAGCTGATCATTTAGTTGAATAATCATGCTCTCAAGAGAGCCATTTACCGCTCTAGCAAGCAGCCGATGAATCAAATCGAATCGATGAATCAATTACTCAATCAATCAGTAAGTCAGTAAAGCAAACGATCAAAATGTCGATAAATCAGTAAACAAATATATGGATATATGGATCAATAAATCAGCAAACTAATAGATCAATCAATCAATCAACATAACAATATCTTGATCAATCACCAGATATATGAATCAATAGATCAATGAGTCAATACATCAAAAAATCAATATATATATATATATATATACATATAGATATATATAACTAAATCTTTTAATACATGAATCAATAAATCAGGAACCAGTAAGTCAATACATCAATATATCGATAAATCAATGACCACTCGACAGATTGATATATTGATCAACTGATAGGACCATCGATACATCAATAAGTGATTGATCGATATGGATTTAAAGTTACCTCTGATATCATGAGGAATCCAAGTTGAATCGTGCTTCATCAAAGTTGAACCATCATTTTGACTGATT
This sequence comes from Aurelia sp. 4 Dawson et al 2005, assembly GCA_964019985.1. Lineage (NCBI taxonomy): Eukaryota > Metazoa > Cnidaria > Scyphozoa > Semaeostomeae > Ulmaridae > Aurelia > Aurelia sp. 4 Dawson et al 2005. The sequence continues at coordinate 3,918,127 of OZ026497.1, forward strand.
CGCAAGAAATAATTCTGGTGTCTCAAATAGTATCCAGGGTAATTGACTGACTCAAATGAAACATAAATGGAATTGGCGAGCCCATGGCGTGGTATGAAACACGCATCCTTACGATACAGGGAACTGCCATCAAATCTGTCAATATATGCTATGTAGCCTCTGTGTCTTAAGTAATGTGTGGGATAATTCTCTGACTTAAAGCTGATTCCCTGACCACATAAACCAGCAACAACAATCCAAGAAGAATCGAGATCATATAGTTGGCTGTTGACAACAAATCTATCAATGCGAAGTCTGAAGTTTTGATGACGGAAATAGTAGTGTCGGTAATTGTAGGATTCGAATCTCCAAGTGCTTTTGATCAAATGTCCGACTGTGAATATCTGAGCTGCAAAGAAAAATAAGAATGAAAGTCAAGCTTTTTAATTTATGGACTGGGTGAGTAAAATATGTTTAATCGTTTAGCGGGCTGTATGAGTGACTCTAAAAGTATAAGCGTTTGAGCAGTTACTGCGAAAAATTTCATTGTCAGTTGTTTGTAAAGATGAGATCTCAACTTAGATTTTACGATCTTTCAATAACCATCTGTCTAAGGCTGCTTCAGAATTTTGCCTGTTAAGGTGAGTTACTCTGCGAATACAACCCGATTTAGACATGCAAGGTGCTTATGATCTAAAGAAAAGAATTATCAAAAGAAGCATGTAACTTATGATCTAAGAATTCAAAATCTTTGCAAACTACCGCAAACAAAAACACAGGGCTATGGGCAAGAATCGCTGTCCTCTAGAGGTAGCTTCCTCTAGAACACCCTTGATGATACCATAAAAAATCAGCCAATACTTGCGGCTTTCAAAGGGAGGATCAAAGACTGGGCTGGTGATAAATGCACCTGCAAAATATACCGCAAATTATTCTTTCTTTTGTATAAAGTATATTTTTCTTGTAAATAGTTGGTGTGAATTAGTATGCTATTATCTACTATTGTAAATACCAACTTTAAATATGTGTTCAATGAAAAAATAGCCTTAGGTAGCGGACTCATCATAATAATAAACCAAGGTCACAACATCTAAAATTGGATCCCATCTGTGCCATAAACTGAAAATAAAAGTTTTTGAATACAAGGCTCCTTCACAGCAACTACTCAAACGCCCATGCTTTTTTGGGACACCCAGCAGAAGAACAATGCTGTTGCTGATATTCAAAACTAGAATCTTTAAGGCAGTGTGTCTGTGTCCAAATATGAATGAGTTGCATGCACGAACCAAGAAACTGCTGATACGATGCTGACATGCATGTAACTGTTCGAGGATTTGATTGGTTAAGAGCCGGCTGTTTTAAGCGGATCACATGAGAACAAGAGCCTGATTGTCAAAACCTGCCTCATGGACTTTGATACTGAAATTTGGGATGAAGTTTTCCCATATCGATTTCATGACTTGATATGGAAACCATAGCAACATTGTACGAACTCCAGGCAATGGTGGATGGGCCTAAGTTGCCGGCTCGAGCCTCCAATGTTAAAACAGCTCAGAGTTCAAGTTTTCAGTGATATTAGCCATGAAAAAACCACAAGTATCCGTACGAATGTTTCCTCAATCCAAGAATCAACAAACCTTTCTCTGTGAACCAGGGGTTCCTCATTTCTAAGGCCAATTAGCTTCCATGAACTTCACCGCAGCAGTGAGAATTTCCAACTGTCGACGGTCGCTTGCCTCGCTTCTAAGACAACACTGTAGCCTCGTTCCAGAGGACACACGTAAACGTGTTCATCTCCGTCTCAAAATTTTGTATCAAAGTCCATAAGGCCCAGATTGAGCAAAAATAAAAAATGTTGTTGTTGTTGTTATTATTGTTGTTTTTGTTGCGATATCTGGGACCATGTTGTGAGGCTAGTCAAGACCGAACAAGAAATTGTGGAATGGGGGGGTAAACAAGCTTCAACTAATGCAACATCTTTGATGCTTTTCAATGATAGTGACAATACAAAGTCAGTTTTTAAAAGCATTTTTTATGGCAGGAGGGATGAACAGAGATAGGAAAGCAATGTCGAGCTAACAAAACTATTCCCAATAACAACGCAGGCGGACAGAAGTGGCAGACTCTGGGTGCGTAGCAATTCGAAAACAAAGTCAGGGCCTAAGCCTAAACAACTGGTCACATGAAAACACGACAAAGGATCACATGTTTCCTAGATACCCCACTCAGAGTCCTCTTCTTACATGGACACACTGCCTTTAATCCACCTGTCAAAGGGTTCAAGAGATTAAACATTTTGCTTGGTAAGAGTATTCATATTTTAGACTCAGAAACTAGACCCATGATTTACTTACCATTGGATTTGAAATCCAGTTTACGAAACAGACAACATTATTGAATTCATATTTCAATGGCAGGTAAACCACGGACCAGAATCGAATGTGGAATTATCGTTTCAATCGAACCCTTTGTCAGCATCTTTCTTAGGGGCAGAGAAAAGTTTATTTTATAACATGGCCGGTGCAAATCGCAACGGGGCAACTACTTTTATTGAGCTTATCAGAAATGGGTCAACACATTTTTTAAAGCAAATATCGACGGGGCAGAAGCTTTTTATGAGCTCAAGATGAAATTTGAAATGCAAAATGTCTCATTGTGGGGGCAAAGTTGTGAATCATGCAAGAAGAGAAATGCTTGCAAGGACATAGTTTCAACTACTTAAAATTTCCTAGTCACTTCCTTGCAAGTACGATGCATCAGTCATATCTGTGAATCTTCAAAGTAAACTTTTAATTGAAAAACATTCGTAAGTACAAAGATTGATTTTGTTATGGTCTTTGGCTACTTTGATACGTACCGTAGAAACATATGTTGTTCATGAATATAGGGCAGATAAATTTTTAAGGACTTTTAGGAAAGGGGCGACGGGGCAGTTAGTTTTTCTGCAATAATTTCATACGGGGTGAGCAGATTTTTTTCCAAAAAGTTTTCTTCTCCACCGGCCATGTCATATAATAAATTTTGCAGTGTCCCTTATTCTGGGTCTATACGATGAGTAATTGTACCAAAAAAACTTTCACAATCTAGATTGCCTATGATTGATAGAACACCATTTTACTTTTTAGTATTGGCCACGTACTTTTTAGTGGACAGCCTGCCAGAAATTTCTTTACCTCATCCACTACAATTTGCATTAAACAGAAAGGATAAATTTTCTGTGCAAACTCCAATAAAAAGTTACAATGTCATATTACCAGTTAAACTGCTTACTGACTCAGGGAGCAAGGGGCTGCGAGAACCAACCCACATATCATGACAGCACTTAAAATTTCCAAACAGCATTTGATAATGATGGTAAAATATTCGACAAGGAATCATTTTTATAAACGGGCTTTGGCAAACTCTGAATTGGAAATGAGATTCACTTGTAATATATAAAGTATTCTTATTTCAATATTTTGTTTCTAATATATCATGTGTGCTCATTTCAGTTTGGTCCCAGGTTCACAAAATACATAGTTTCCATGAAGGTATCAGATTCAGATTTGAACGCCTCGTGTTTATGATTTTGCATCTGACATAATAATACTATAGAAATATATGAACAAACGTATACTTACTGTGGCATTTTTTGGTATTGCAAGGAACGGATTGAGAGGATGCTCCTACGCAGTTCTTTCCTCCATGCGCGGGCTTTGGGTTATTGCAAGCTCTGTGTCGTGTTTTAGTTCCGCCTCCGCATGGTTTCGTGCATGGTTTATATGCTCCCCAATTACTGTAACCTCCATCAACAGGGCAGAGGTTAGAATTACATGGGACGGTTTGCGATGATGCTCCTACGCAATTCTTCCCTCCGTTTGCTGGTCGTGGGTTATTGCATTCTCGTGACCTCGTTTTGGTTCCACCTCCACATGACTTTGTGCATGGCTTATATGCTCCCCAATTGCTGTAGCCTCCATTAACAGGGCAGGGGTCAGAATTACATGGGACGGTTTGCGATGATGCTCCTACGCAATTCTTCCCTCCGTTTGCTGGTCGTGGGTTATTGCATTCTCGTGACCTCGTTTTGGTTCCACCTCCACATGACTTTGTGCATGGCTTATATGCTCCCCAATTGCTGTAGCCTCCATTAACAGGGCAGGGGTTAGAATTACATGGGACGGCTTGCGATGATGCTCCTACGCAATTCTTCCCTCCGTTTGCTGGTCGTGGGTTATTGCATTCTCGTGACCTCGTTTTGGTTCCACCTCCACATGACTTTGTGCATGGCTTATATGCTCCCCAATTGCTGTAGCCTCCATTAACAGGGCAGGGGTCAGAATTACATGGGACGGTTTGCGATGATGCTCCTACGCAATTCTTCCCTCCGTTTGCTGGTCGTGGGTTATTGCATTCTCGTGACCTCGTTTTGGTTCCACCTCCACATGACTTTGTGCATGGCTTATATGCTCCCCAAGTGCTGTAGCCTCCATTAACAGGGCAGGGGTTAGAATTACACGGCACAGTATGAGAAGATACTCCTACGCAGTTCCTTCCTCCATGAGCAGGTCTTGGATTATTGCACTCTCTTGACCTCGTTTTAGTTCCGCCTCCACATGATTTTGTGCATGGTTTGTATGCTCCCCAGTTACTGTAGCCTCCATTAATTGGACAAGAATTTGCATTACATGAAACACTTTCCGATGACGCTCCTTCACAGTTCTTTCCTCCGTGTGCAGGACGTGGATTATTGCATTCTCTTGACCTCGTTTTGGTTCCGCCTCCACATGATTTTGTGCATGGTTTGTATGCTCCCCAATTACCGTAGCCTCCATTAATTGGACACAAATTTGTATTACATGAGACACTTTCCGATGACGCTCCTTCACAGTTCTCTCCTCCATGTGCAGGACGTGGATTATTGCATTCTCTTGACCTCGTTTTGGTTCCGCCTCCACATGACTTTGTGCATGGTCTGTATGCTCCCCAATTACTGTAGCCTCCATTAATTGGACACAAATTTGTATTACATGAAACACTTTCCGATGATGCTCCTTCACAGTTCTTTCCTCCATGCTCAGGACGTGGATTATTGCATTCTCTTGACCTCGTTTTGGTTCCGCCTCCACATGATTTTGTGCATGGTTTGTATGCTCCCCAATTACTGTAGCCTCCATTAATTGGACACAAATTTGTGTTACATGAGACACTTTCCGATGACGCTCCTTCACAGTTCTTTCCTCCATGTGCAGGACGTGGATTATTGCATTCTCTTGACCTCGTTTTGGTTCCGCCTCCACATGACTTTGTGCATGGTTTGTATGCTCCCCAATTACTGTAGCCTCCATTAATTGGACACAAATTTGTATTACATGGGACACTTTCCGATGACGCCCCTTCACAGTTCTTTCCTCCATGTGCAGGACGTGGATTATTGCATTCTCTTGACCTCGTTTTGGTTCCGCCTCCACATGACTTTGTGCATGGTTCGTATACTCCCCAGTTGCCGTAGCCTCCATTTACTGAAAAGGAGTATGACCTTGTTTTAGACTTGAACGAAAGAGAGTAGATTCTATGCTTTCATTTGTCCACAGGTAGCAGTGTATGTATGGTTGTGACAGGGTCAACTGATGGGCCTGATATTGTGGTTGAGGGAGTTAGAAAGCACTAGGAGCATCATAACAAAGAGTAAGACGATATGGAATGAAATAAGGCTCGATGATCACTTTTATAAAACTATACGCTTCTAACTGTGATTTGTCCAAACGCTTATTTTCGAGCGAGAATTGATAAAGTCATCTGAAATGTCATCTGTATGAATGCAAAACATAAAGCAAACGAGGAGCAATTGCAATGTTAGTAAAAAGTTACGAAGTTTGTTGGACTCTGGAATAAGAAGCATGAGACCGATAATCAAAGTGGATCGATCAATAAAGGCTACCCAGAAATTAGGAAAATGCTAGTAAGGATTTGTATGTGATCGAGAACTCTTCGTTCCATTCTGGTCCATGATTTACTTAAAGTCGAAGTTTATTTCAATGGCAAGCAAATCATGGAACAGAATGGAACATGGAATTCTCGCTCCTATATAAATCCCTAACCAGAACTTTCTTAATTTCTGCGTCTAAAAGGTCAGTGATTTTACGAAACAAGATCTTCTCATCTAAACTAGCCTTTGACTGATAGATCACAGGTGGCGAAGAATGGTTTAGTAATATTTGCACGATTCAGTAATAAATACAAATGTACTAAGATTCAATCATACCTGCCAGTTAACTGTGTTGAATTTCTCTTGAATCTTGTATTAGTAACAGAGACTCCAGTCTCCACATCTCTGTGTCTTATTTGGGCCACAAACAAATTGTGTTGTGTTGTTGCAGTTGTATTGAATGAATCGTGCAAGTATTACGGAACCATTCTCCACCACCTGTGGAAAGATTAACACTTTGGTTCTCCACGCATTTTTTCATCCACAGCTCCCAAACGTTTTTACTTTGTGCTTTGACTCGTTCGGTACTTACCAGGACCAGAATTTTCATCACATGGTACAGTCTGAGTTGGTGGTTCCGAGCATTCTTTCCCCTATGTACTGGTTTGGGATTATCACTTTCAGTTTATCCTCTCTTAATTTCAGAGAAAACATTTAATGATTAAGGCATATTTACCTGGGCAATACTTGATTTTGCAGCTTTCGACTTCAGTCAGTGCTCCAAGTTCTGAGCAATCTTTACCTTTCCCTTTTGGTCTTGGGTTATCACAGGTTCTCTCTTCTTTCCTCAAACCATTTCCACATTCTTTGTCACATTTTGTCATTGTTGCCATTCACTAAGGCCACCATCAACATCTAAATATCAAAACGGAGAGGTCTTAAAAATGGGAAACTCCTTTGAAAAACTGAAAATAGTTTGATCACCTAACGTGATCACGTGTATCTATGTAATTTGACGTTACTCACTATATCTTCAAAAGAAGTTTACGCGTCTGGCGGGCTATAGAGTACAAAGCATGTGACCGATATTCAAACTAAAATTTTCATCTATCAGTCACAGAATAACTTAGATGAGAAAATTCGTTTTAGTAAGATCACACATCTTTGAAATCCGACAATTGGACAAATGCTTGTAAAAGGTTTCAATGAGAATCGAAAATTCCACGTTCTATTCTGGTCCTTAATTTATGTGGTATTGAAGTTTACAATGTCAGTTTTAGCAATAGAATTTTGATTTCGATCGCAAGTAAATTATGGACCAGAATAGAATGTGGAATCCTTGTTCCCAAACATGCCTACCAGCATTTTCCTAATTTCTGGGTCTAAATAACGAGTAAGTTAGCCTTTGACTCATAGATTAAAATTTCAGTTTTCAATATCGGCATCAAATACTTTTCATTTCAATGCCCGCTAAACGAATCAACATTATTTACTCACCAGGTACTTGCTGCTAAATGCCATTCATAGTATTTAGCCACTGTTAACTTACTAAAAGAACATAAGCCACTGTTACCATGGGTCGCAGGAAACGAAGTAATAGTTAAAAACATAAACGTAAACATCAGCTCAATTCATTGCTTCAAGTTCGTAATGGCCTACAAACCGCAAACGAGGGCAGCCTCGCTCTTGCAACGAAACTGAACTAGGCCACTACGAACTTGAAGCAATGAATTGAGCTAAGGCAGGGAAGCAAAAGAAGGCCAAGAAAGGCAGAAGAAGCCACTATAAAGACACAGGTATGTTTACGTTTATATCTTTAACTATTACTTCGTTTCCTGCGACCCATGCTGCTACTTACCTTTTTCTCCGGCGACCTTAAACTTATATACGGCTTCAGCATAATCCCTTCCTGTACAATGTTCATGATTGTCTTTGTCGCATTTCTCGTATGTTTGATCGCCAACACATTTCTTTTCATTGTGGTTAGAAACACTTTTCAATTCCTCCGCTGTTCGTCCATAACACTCCCCCCAATAATGCATAGCAAATCCAGCAAAACCTTTTTCCTTGGCAGCATTACCGCACTTGCACGCCAGTCTAGATAACAAAAGGTTCTGTCGTAATCGAAGAATGTGTGATTTCAAATTACATTTGATTACATTTAGAATTACGTAGCTTGAGTATTACAAGTGGCAAGAATAGGACTGTGTGATTTGTAGAAGCGTGGGATTCCGTGTAAAATCATGAGAGGCAAAGCACAATTAAGTTGAATTAGATTGGATTAGATTCTTTTCCTACTTTGAAATGCCATAAAATTCTCTTTATTGACAGTGGCAGCCTTTCTCAGCCATATCTTCCACCCTTGAACTAAAGAGCTCCGTCAAATGTGCCTTTCGGAATGTTTGGGCGTATTTCGCCAATTGGCATGTCCTGCGCATTATTATTCGAAGGAGTAAAAGTTCGATTTTGAGACCACTTCGTGGGACAATGATGCGCAGGACATCCCAATAGGCATATTAGGCCCAAACATTCCGAAAGTCATGTATGACAGGGCTCTGTAGTTCAAGGCCAGAAATCATGGCTGAGCGAGTATGAGTACAGTGGTGGGTGGTAACGATTACTAGGATTCAACTTAATAAATCTAGGCAACTACAGCTCTAAACACAACGACTTCTTGCAAATACCTTTTCATATATCCGACAATGTCCTTCCAATTAATATTGCTCCTATCACTGAAAAGGAAGTTTCCCGGATTATTCTCTTCATAGCATCCCAACATGTCGTAGGCCTCTGCTGGCACGCAACTGTTGCTCCCTGCAACTGTAACCAAATTGATGTGTATTTCAACGCATAGTCAAAGTATGATCATTAGTGAAATTAAAGAAAGTGTTTATTATTTAGTCAAATTCATCTACAAAACATAACTGTGTCTTTATGGTTGTTTCTTAATCCAGTTTCTCTGCAAAAGCATAAAAGCAAGGCTGCCTAAACTGGAAACGAGGGAAGCCTCGCTTTTGCAGAGAAACTGAATTAAGCCATTGCAAACTTGAATGAATGGATTGAGCTGAGGCAGGGAGGCAAAGGAAAGCCAAGAAAGGCAGAAAAAACCACGATAAAGACACAGGTATGTTTGCGTTTACATTTTTAACAATTACTTCGTTTCCTGCGACCCATGGTACGTGCATAAAAACCTTACCATAAGTAGCAAGGAATAGAGCTGCCAGCGTTGTCCACAGAAAGGTGTGCATCTTGAGAGCTGTCAAGGTAAGTGTATATAGGTGATTCAACAAAAGTTAACAAATTTGAATGAGGTGAATTGAATGAGGTGAATTGAATGAGGTGATTTGAATGAGGTGAATTGAATGAGGTGAATTTAGCATTGTGAAATGAAAAGCATGTGGACAATAGATATTCAAAATGAACTGTTAATAAATCAGTCAAAGGCTAACTTAAAAGAGAAAATTTTATTTAGTGAAATTACTCATCTTTTTGAAATTAGGAAAATCCTGGTGAGGGGTATCATATGGGAACGAAGATTCGATGTACAATTCTGGTCCATGGTTTACTTACCATAGAAATCTAAATTCGATGCAACTGTCAGTTCCAGAAATCTTTCTTGAGATTTTGATATCGGATATTCTTTAAAGTGACTTGACTTTGTCATGAACTTTTTTTGTTTTTCTTGTAAACTCATACAGCAAAGCATCAGGAGCCCTTTTGGCAGCTTTCTTCACTCGACGAAAATTCTTAGAAAATACCCTGATCGGCCACGAACGTTTTATTCCACAGCTCGCTAAAGAATGTCTTAAGGCTTTTTGACTTACGTGGTATGAGTAAGTAAATATGGGCTTGCTAAGAGAAGTTAGCTGCAAGTGTCAAGACGATCAGTTTCATATTTAACCCTCAGGATGACATGATAAAAGACTGAGCAAGTTGTGGCCAAATTATTCGCAAAGCAATTATATTTGCCAACAACTTCCTCAGTCTTTTTATCATGTCATCCTGAGGATCAAATATGAAACTGTTCGTCGTGACACTTGCAATTAAATTCATATTCTGGCTGCGATTTCCAAGATATGAGAAGTAAAGGTAAGTAACTGTGGAAGTTAATGAATTAAAGCTGGAGAATCAATAAACACTGAAGCTAGATCAATAAATACAAAATACGCGAGTTTGATATTTTCGCAGGAAATATTTCAAGATTTTGATCAATGTGACCCATTCATTTCTTATTTGAGACAAACTCTAAGTTTAAGTGGTTTCTCAAGTAGTGAAATTCTGCCCTTCCCTTACACAGACAAAGAAGATATTAGAAATATTTACTTACCGATCAAGCCGCCGCGAAATATTGTATTGGCAGGAGAGACGCATGCTACAGATCAAAAAAGCATTTCAGCATTCATTTAAATACCTGAAAACAATGATGGCACTAAGATATTCAATAAAGAATGGTTAGCATTGATTGGTCAAAACCTTTATTCATGCTGTCTGTCTCAAAGGGATACATCCCAAATAAGGCTCTTTCAAATAACTTTTGGCAAATAAATTTTCGATTAAGTTGCCTCGTTGACACAACTAAGTAAAGAAATCTGGTTTTGTAATCAATTCTATAATCCTTCCCTTTGATGTTAACTTCTATATTCAGATTTCTAAATAAAAATTTTCTGATCAAAAGTTCTCAGTTACACGAGAAATAATTCCAAACTTTTAATTCATTGCTATGATACGGGCATTTCTTAGTAAACTTCATTTCCTTGCATGCGAAAACTTGATATCTCATGAGTGGTAGGACACAGTCAAGTTGAAACAGATCGGATTCATTCTTTTCCTTCCTTGAAATTCCATAAAATTCTCTTCCATGCCCCTGGCAGCCTTTTTCTGCCATACTTCCTGGCCTTGGACTGAAGAGCTCCGTCACATGTGCTTTTGGCAATGTTTGGGCCTAAGTTGACCTTTGCCATCTCCTGTGAATCATCGTCCAAGTTCGATTTCGAGACCATTGTGTCCTTGTTGACATACTCCGTAATTTGGGAAATTTACCATGCCGAAAAATTGCGAAGACACATCGTAACGTAGGCTAGTCTTTCCGAGACGGGACAACATTTGAAGTATTTCCATGGGCCACTTACTTTTCTATCTATAACAGATTTACTTGGGTCACTTTTTTCTTGGTCACTCAGTAACTCAAAATTTTTCATCCTGATCGTAAGCAATCGTCTGACTTCTACTCTCTCATTTATCAGCCGAAAATCATGCAAAATCATAAAAGCATATTTCTTTTTACCATTTCATCAAAACAGAAGCGGCATTCTAAACTCGCGCAAAAATCCCATGATTGCGTTACAGATTTTGAGCCAGAAATATGTCTTACAGCACAACGCTTGCTAGGACACGACTTCGAAAATGGTTGTAACTACGCGTTCAACGACAGTGGACCATATAAGCAAAATAGTTTAGAATTCAATGAAAACGGATCTGCAAACGACGTCACAAAGTTGAATCGACGATGGCGATAGATGAAATGTTGTCAGGACAGCGTGGTAAATCAAACTCTTTTGTCGACGTGATAACCAGAAATTTCAGGGCTGATAGGGCTTTGAAAGTCACGGTTTTCAAGACAGGGAAGAAGGGGTACAAAGCTTTGCTATTCGAAGATTGACATCAAATAGAAACTTATGTTGCCCTAACGCTGCCTGCTATCAGAAATTTTTCACGAAACTTACAACGCAAAACTTAGTTTCAGTGTTGGGAACATCCTCCCATGCGAACAAATCCCAAATTTATCCTATTTTGAATCATTTGGTGATGTCAAATCGTCATCTATTCAGCGTCAAATCAATGAAATCAATCAATATTGAATAGATGCTGCATAATCATGGTTTGTAACATTGAAATATGGTTGTATCATGTTGAAACCAAGTTTCAAATACTGTCTACGGTGTGATAACACTATTGTGCCCGCCTGATTTGAATGCTGAATTCTAAATTCAACCCATCCCTCCGAATGACATTACCCTGGCCAACAAATCACCTCGACACAGAAGCATGAAAGCTCGGCTCATTGGTCACTAAGAGTTTCGGGCGTAAAGCGAAGATGTCTGTCGTCATTTGATATCGGTGTGAGCCCAATCAGACAAAGGACTTCTCTAGCAGAAACGAACTATTATCTGAAAGTTGGACCTGCTTGAACTATTCATTGATAGTTCACGCAAGAATCTTTTCGCTCAAGTGAAAATTCGCGCTCAGGAATCGCTCTGATCAGAGCACGCGGCAATCTCGTCCGCAAAATGAGTTCACCGTTCTTCCAATACTCTGGCATACAAGTAGCCGATCTTCCATTTAATTGTTTATTTGAAGATAAGAACAAACATTTACTATTTCTTGCGAAAACTTACTAATTATTCAAATTTCCTTTTCATAAATTAGTCGCGGAGCAACAAATGGTAGCAATTTTACAGTGTTACTTTATAGCTTGGAATCGAGGTCGAATAATTAGCGTTACCTTGTCAACTATAAATCCATCATGGCTGCTACTTTGTCCACTCTTTTGAAGGATTTGTGCAGGGTGAAGACGCTGCGCCTGTCTGCGCAACGAGTTCGGCTATGTATTTTAACTAATGGAAAGAGTTACTAGAATTTCAGCCCTAAACATAAATGTAAGAGCTAAGAAGACCATGAACTTGGAGATTTTAATCATAATTCTTTTTACTCAAATGATTTCAGGTATGTTTTATATTATGGTATCATCAGATTATGGTATTATCAAATCTATTCTATAAAAGGCCTGGTATCTAACGCGAAACAGGTGTCAGTATCTACCTGTAGTCTGTGGCGATCGTTCATGTGTAGCTATCTTTAACTGTATATTTAGTTTGTAATTAGATTGGATAGCTATGTCTTTCTCTTAAGACCACAAGGTAGTCATTGTCTGTTGCTCCTTGTGGTATCGTCCCTGTAGTGTGGTATAGTTGTATAGTAATTAGAAAGTATGGTAGTATGTAACCTTGTATTGTAATATTTTAGATGGATACAAAAAAGTTACTCAAAGTAGATCCATCATGACTGCTACTTTGATACCTTAGACATTAGATACCTTAGATAATTTAAAGAGGTTGGGTCACGCAATGTAAACAAATTTCTTTCGAAATGACGATTTTGCAGTATTTTTGATAGGCCATATCACAGAGATTTTCCACTATTTTTCTCAAAATGAAGGTGTTAATTTGAAGATGGACTCTTGAATTCGCAGAGAATCAAACGAAACACTCATATGTTGTGCAATAGCAGTGAACTTTCGGCAGTAACTTTCCTGTGGATTCACCCCATCCACCAAATCTGTGCAGAACACAATGACCACGTGTGGGCAACAATATAGATCATAGAGATAACAGGTTTGTTCACAGCTACGTGACGCTGCCTCTTTTATTGACCACTTTACCCTATTTAATTACAAGGTGAGTCAAGAAAAGGTTTATATGTTTTCATAACGGGAAAACCAGACCCAGGACCAGTAGGACCGGATCCTGACGGACCGGACCCCACAAAATACCCATTCAATTCTATGTCTCAAGATAACAGATGGGGTACACTGATAATGGACTACCTGCTTTTTTACACATAACAGCCTATTCCTTGGTTCCTTGAAAGCTCCAAGAGGTGTAAAATTGCATCACTCTTGAATGTTGAAAGCTAAGACAGTTGGTTGAAGTAGTTTTGCTAAGAATTAAATTTTGGCATTGTGTGTTATCTGAGTATTGTTCTGAATGTCAATGTGAATCTTGTCCTGGTGAAACTGAAGTAAGTTATAGGGCCTTGCTAGACCGGATCATGCGTGGATCTTCGTGGGTCTTCGTTCCTTTCAACTGGAATTTTGTCTCTTGATAAGATGACCAATGTTGCTGATCGTGTATTCTTGCAGTTTATGTGTTTTCCAGACTTAAGTTATTTCTTTTCAGCAATGACTGTATTGGTCATGTTGTCATTTTGGAATGAAACTCCTGCACTGCCGTTACAAACTCACCACAGAAAGGAAATGGCATTTATAGGGGTCTGGTCCGTTAGGGTCCGGTCCTATTGGTCCTGGGTCTGGTTATTCCGTTATGCCATATGTTTGGCGCCAATATTCAAAACTGAAAAGTTCATAGATCAGTGAATGATTAACGTAGATGTGAACAGGTTGTTTGGTGAAAGCACTTATCTTTTAGACCCAGAAATTAGGAAAATACTTCCAAGGGATTTTTACAGGAACGAGAATTCTAGGATCCTTTCTGGTCTATGATTTACTTGCCACTGAAATTAAATAGAATTGAACTTTTCCTAACAAGCAAAACATGTACCACTACACTACAAACATGTTGAACTGAATCTCCAGTTAGCCATTTCGTGAACAGACCTCATTGCTCAAAAGTTAGACCGACGTGCAAAGTGAAACGAGCCTTAGTAATTATCAGTACAGATCGTTCATGTGTATGTTTCGTAGCTGTATGTTTAATTTTAGTTTAGTTACACGTCTTTATGTTAATTACTGCGGAGTTGTCATGGTGTCATGCATTCCATGGTATAACTCTTGTAGTGTAGTAAAGTAGCTCCTACGTAGTGTCTTAGGTCCCGTTGACACGATACCGTTTTCATTTCATATCGGATTGGGTAAGGCAATCCGATATGAAAATTTCTCCTGTTTACACGATGCCGTTTTCATTTCATATCGGATTAGTTTCATGCCACTTTCAGAGCGTTTTCATTTGAAAATGCAAAAACGGTATGAAGCATATCGGATTGGTGCGTTCTCGTGTAAACAGGAGGCCAATCCGATATGGAAGGAAAACGGTGTCGTGTAAACAGAAGGCCAATCCGATATGAAACCAATCCGATATGAAATGAAAACGGTATCGTGTAAACAGGGCCTTAAGTAGTTCGTTTTGTAAAATTTTATGCTGCATATATAAAAAAACATGCACCAGAATGGAACATGGAATTTTAGTTCGCATGCAAACTCCTTATAAGTATTTTTCTAATTTCTTGGTCGAAAAATGGTCTAACAAATGAGGGATTTTACCATACAAAACTTCCACATTTAAGTTAGCCCTTAATTGATAGCTAAAAAAACAATTTTGAATATGATTCGCATCGCATACTGTTTATTCCCGCAGCCTGCTAAAGGCATAAACCTTTTTCGATTCTCTCGGAAAATCAAATGAAATGAAATTAAAGCTGTACGTTCTCATTCCTTTTTTTTCTCGCTCTCGTCATACTTTTCCCACTTTTCCATTTGTCGAAAAAATTACCAAAATCAATGTTATAAATCCTACCACAATAAACGTTCTTATTCCAGGGGAGTTTCTCGGGTTTTACAGTCACCAACGACATAATTCTTTTAACTGTTCTATTTATCTTCTAGTTGGAATCAGTGGAATAGCATTTAAATCATGCGAAAGAGACTACATTCGACTAGGGTGCTATCGATACAATAAAAATAGTGCTACACCTCACGTTAAACTATTGAATGATAAACACAATATTGACTTTGATGAAATTGCTGCATTTATGCACAGGTTTGCTTATCATCTTCAATTTTCTCCAAATTTGTTACTCTGTTCTGGTCTGTTCTTCCGACCACGTTTTCACATTTTTGGTACACCTTTGGTTCATCGATTTACGTTGTAGACATAATTTTGAGTTTGGGGCTGTGCTAGAGTCAATGTGACAGTTGCTTACTGAATTACGTGCGAGGGGTGGCAGCTCGAACCTTGGGATGACCGGGACATGCCGACCAACATTTAAGGGTAAGACCAATGTTTAAAGATTTTGGGCCAATTTTCGTATACGTATTGTAAGAATTTTGGGAGAAAAAGCCTGTTGAACTTCGCAACAATCAAGATTCATTTCACTTTGAATGTACAATACGAAGGTAAAGTTGCCACCAGTCCACTTTCAGAGCCAAGAAAATAAAAATCCGACGTTGTAAATACAAAACTCGACAAAGTTTTCATTGCAAGTCAAAAAGCTACCAATTTCTGGTGGAAAATTTGAATTCTGTGACCAATATTTAAGGATTTTCAACTAAACTTATCCCTATGGGTAACAAGTACCCATTGCTCCATACATGGAAGTTACCACACCGGGTTTGTGCTGTTGGCCAGCCACACAGAACTACCCACGCAGAAAGGGCTGGTATCTACACATTCTGCTTAGATAATCGATTTACACCGGGCTGGTCCAGGCAAAGACGGCTAAGGAAAGCGCACGGCATGCGCCTTGTGAACAGGTTATAATGTTGCATTCAAAGCAGGTCAAATTTCAATTAACCAAATGCAAGGTCCATTGGGAGGCCCAATACGACAGCCTGATTTGGTTCACGCTGGTCAACTTACGAGTGAGAATGAGGTACAGGATGTCTCAAAACAATTGTTCGACGTTTGATAAAATATTGAAAAATAAGGACAACGTGAACAAGCTGAAGGAAAAATAGCCCTGTTCCTAAGATTATGAAATAATTTTAGAGACTAAAATCGTGCAAATCGGTTGAAAATTCACTAAGTTACGAGCTCTCGAAGATCAAAAATATGCGATAGCTGAAACCAGAGACCCCCCAGATTACTGGCATTGCAAAAAGCTCGAAGACGGAGGTAAGAGAAGCATATCCAATGTAATACCTCTCGTTGATATCAGAGCAAACCAAATAGGACTTCTAAAGTAAATTATTTCTTTCGATCATTCTCTTAATTTCCTTACATTGCATGAGTCCAAAAACAGTGGTTCAGAGCATAATCGGCGAGAGACTGAATCTGTTTCCTCAAAGCATCTATATGCTTGACAGCTAGGATATCGAAAACCTGTTTGAATCCAACTTGGTTCGCCCTGAAACAATTGAGAAATAACGGAAACGACGGCCTATGGAGCTTTTACCAAAGATGCCATTTCGAGGCCTCTGGTTTCAGCATTCGCACAAATTTGAACTTCAAATGCTTGTAACTCCATGAATTTTTAGCGGATTTCGAAGATTGTTGTGTCAAAAAATTAATCTAAAATCTCAGGAAAAGGGTCCCTTAACCAAGGGTGCATTCAGCGTATCGTTATTTTTTAGTATTTAATCAAACGTCGAACAATTTTTTTGAGACACCCTGTATAAGATTATAGTTTTAAATCTGCCTGCGTATCTTACAGCCCAGTTTGGAATTCTCCATGTAGTCGTTCAGATCATTGCGGCGAAGCGACATCATATTTCGAACTGCATTAAATGAAACGTTGCAATGTCCAGATGTTTTGTAGTCGAGATTTCCTACCAGCATCTACTATATCTCCGAACGAATCTCTTCTGCTGCAAGTCTACAGCGGGAGGAAACAATAGATTGTCTGTAAATTACCTATACTGTGATCAAGCAATTACTGAACGTCAAACACAGTTGTAACAAAACATTCTTTGTCTAGCGCTCGGTAGAATGTTGTGGAATCGAATAATATCGGTGGACCTATTCCTTCGACAAATTTACTAGATCTGGACGTTAGTGCCAGGCCATTTTTTCAAGAAATAAAAAGGTCTATTATTGATTACGCTCAAGATGGCGGCGAGGAACTGTATACAAAGATCCATTGCACTCGAATTACGAATCATTAACAATTCTATAGGAATCCGATTAAAGAATGCAATGAATCTTGGTAAAAATTTCCATGAGCCATCTTAAGCGTAATTGTCTAGTTTTGTCAGCAAGAGCTTTCATGGGTAACTGAATTTGCAGCTGAATTTCTTGAAACGAGGGGAGGACGGCCACGGGCTTTAGATTTAAGCAATCTAACTGCAAGAACAAGAAGGTCGAGAAAGGCTGTGATCAACTGTCTCCATATGTTGGTTTAGTTTGTAATCAGGTCCAATCTATTTTTCAGCTTGGCCTGTCGCTGCTCAAAGCTAGCACGACAGCAAAACTTCGTCGGATTTTCTTTGCACCATTTTGGCGAATGTGATGGCAAGACGCTGGAGCAATTGAGTAGACTTGACAGCCAACCACAAATACCAGATCAGTGCGTTGGCGATGCAAGCTATAGCCAATGCAACGAGGAACATGACGAATGCATTGGCGTACAATTCGCAGAGGCTGTTTATGAGCTGGAAGGTAAAGCCCTGACCAACGATCCAATATTGGAGCAAGCATTTCTATGAGTTTTGCGACAAGCAGTAGGCAAATCTGTAAACTCATTGTTTTATGACATGTGTGCATGTCTTCTGCAGTCTGTTAGGTGGAGTCTCTTATATCCGAGCAATTATAAGATACATGAAAGTTTGGTTTGTTCCTGTCTAACGTATAGGAATTTCTCTTCAAAATAACTGTTTCACTTTGAAAAAGGTGAAACATTTTGTGCTATTTTGCCTTTCAACAGCTGCAAAGTTACAGTTTAGGCAAAAAAATTGGAGACGCCATCGCTTTAAGCCATCAGTTCTAGGGGAAAATGTTGGATCGTGTAGGCTACTGCAGTCAAACAATCCAGTATCTCGATCTACCACAGATTCAACAGTTCTTGTCTGCCAATGTCTGACAGCATAGCAACTCTTTTTGGATATTGGCAGGCTGAGAATTTATTGGTAGGTGGTGCAAATGTTGCCTGAACTGGCAAAACTATCCAACATCTTGAACTTACATATATCGAACAGTTCGTTGCCGTAATTGTTGGAACACCGTTCTGCCATCCAAATTGGATGCTTCTAGGCCAAGCAAATGTTGTCTGTCCCGGACAAACGATCTAACCACATCCCACAATACCTTGAAACGATAAGAATTTACATCAGGGACTGCGAAAGAATGGGAAAAGGGTTATAACATAAGTATAATTTTGTCTATGTAGTCGATGGTGGTTTAAGCAACTGGACAGCATGGTCGGAATGCAGCAACTTATGTGGAAGTGGCATTCAAAGACGAGAACGCAAGTGTGATAACCCAAAACCAATGGGCGGTGGGAAGGATTGTTCGACTCTTGGAAATATTACTGAAACTTCAGTCTGTATAGGCATGAAATGTCCCGGTAAATATTTACTTTGCTTTCGGTAATTTATTCGTTCTACGAGCCCATATCTTCTAAGGAAATTCTTTCTGTAAGTAGCGTATTTATGTTAAATTCTATGAACTTTAATGCATTCTCTTTGCGGTAAATAGTTAGTCTTCATTAGTCCTTTAGTTAATTAGAGCTATTTATAAAAAACCCAACTTTAAGGCAGCGTTTACACAGGATCGGTTCCATTTGGAATCGTACCCAAAAGGGTATGTTAAAGGGTCTGTTTCATCCAGCATTCATTGCACGTGTCGTCTCTTGGCTTGCCTTTGTTGTCGCCATTTTCATGGCCCATTTTAAGGCCTTGCGTTTACAAGGGACCTGCTGGAACCGTTCCAAATGGAACTGCTAGCCGTACCCAAATGGATCCATTTACGAAGTCGATCCCATTTGGAACCGTACCCAGAAAGGTCTCGTGTAAACGGGTGGAACGGTTCCGAACGGGAACGACCAGGAAATGACGCTGCTATCCATTATTAAAGCACTTTAATAAACCATGACTAAACAAAAGATGTCTTAAACGATGGAATTAAAAGAATCTTTGTCTCTGTTTCGAAAAACAAAAGACATGCCGATGTCTTTGTTTTGAAAAACATTTATGATTTAAAAAAAGCCCTTGGAACTTTTTGGAACCGATCCCGTGAAAACGGAACCAACAGGTCCCGTGTAAATGCTGCCGAAGAAGCTTCGTCAAAGTTAAAACATGGGTCGCGAGAAACGGAGTAATTGTTAAAAAATTAAACACAAACATACCTGTGTCTTCATCGTGGTTTCTTCTGCCTTTCTTGGATTTCCTTTGCTTCCCTGCCTCAGCTCAATCCATTGATTCAAGTCTGCAATGGCCTAATTCAATTTCTCTGCAAAAGTGAGGCTGGCCTCGTCTGAAGTCGCTCTTGTGGAGAAACTGAATTAGGTTATCCGAATCTATATCTTGAGTGGAAGTATTATATCATTATTTTAAAATTATCTAAAGTTGGTTTTCTTCTAATGGCTCTACTTCAAGAACTAGGCCAATTTTTTGTTTTTTTTTTTTGCAAAACAAACAAATTAGATGTTGGAATGGTGGAAAATGCAACTGTAGGCTCTGCAAAGTATATATCCCGAAATTTGGGTTTCTAACAGGATAGATTCTCTTTTTAACTCTGATTTGTCCTGTAATATTTATTGATAGTTGTAAATGATGTATATTGTAAATAGTAGGCCTTAATTAGCTGTAATTTAGCTATTCTTTCGTTTTTAGCCTACTTTAAATAGATTAATAATAATAATAATAATAATAATAATAATAATAATAATAATAATAATAATAATAATAATAATAATAATAATAATAATAATAATAATAATAATAACTACTGAAGACCAACTATTTACAAAAATAAAAGAAATTACAGTTCTTCATTCACACGAAGTAATACTTAAAATACCCTATTTTTTTCATTCGGCATTAGCTGACACGGTAATCAATATTATCATGAGTGGGCTACCACAATTGGAGAATTAATAATATTTTCCTGCCCGGAGTCGAACCCGCGACTTTCGTGTCAACAGACTCTCCGATAATTCCACTGAACCATTCAAGCTCTATGAAATTACGGAGAAATCCGAAGTCATTCAGATCTAAGGTCCTACACCGTCGATAGGAGAAATATTTTGTTTTTTGGTGTTTCGGCTTAAAGGCGTAGGGTCACGTAACCGTAAACAAACTCGTCATCTCTATAATCTATATTGTTTCCCACACGTGGCCATTGTGTTCTGCACATATTTTGATGGATGGGGTGAATCCACTAGAAAGTTACTTCCAAAAATCCACCAATATCTCGGCAATCATACAACATATGAGTGTTTCGTTTGTTTCTCTACGAAGTTCAAGAGTCCATCTTCAAAATAGCTCTGTCATTTTGAGAATTATAGTTGAAGATCTCTGTGATATGGCCGATCAAAAATACTGCAAAATCGTCATTTCGAAAGAAGTTTGTTTACATTACGTGACCCTGCCCCTTTAAAGCCTTCATCAGAGCCATCAGAGCCATAAGTAGTGGTTGGGCAGAGCGAATTATAACGAGAGTAAGACAATAAGAAAGGCTACATGTTTTGTTGTTACTCCGTCCGAGTTTCACGCCACACAGCGATCATCAGACAACATAATTTTTTCAAATGTACAATTTTGTTTAATGCAGTTGACGGTGGTTTAAGCAACTGGACAGCATGGTCAGAATGCAGCAAGGAATGTGGACTTGGTAACAAAACAAGAAAACGCGCATGTGATAACCCAAAACCAGTTTATGGCGGGAAGAACTGCTCAGGCCTTGGGAATCTTACGGAAACTAAATCATGTTGGGTCAAGGAATGCCCTGGTAAACAAAATTTAACCTTTGCATTAGACTGTGGGTACCGTGGACACGATTCGTGAAGATCGTGTCCATAATACCTACACTAAATGTTTCCAAATGAACAATTGTATGTTCATTACCTTACTTCTCTTCAATTCATTGCTTATCTCCTCTTCCTTGTTTGGGAACCCATACAAGCAAGGTAACGAAATTCATTCATTCATTCATTTAGGAACATTTAAAGACCCATTGCTAACCGTGATCCTTCATGGCGCCAAAGTCGACTTTCGTGTTATCTGAAAGTCCTTTTTGGCCTAAATTGCCTTTGTCTTGCTTTTCTATTGCCTTTGTCTTGGCGCACAAAGAATCATGGTTAGCAATGGCTCTTTAAGCCAAGTATTGTGGACACGATCCACATAAATCGCTGCCTTGGCTCTATTTCCAGAAGTCCGTTTGAAAGATCATCCCCTACCCAGAGTTCCAAGATCCGCTGTTCCAGTGAAGCGTCTGGTACCCAGGGTATCTTCCTGCACACGGAGCCTTGGAATTATGGACCATACAACCGAGTGACGGGATTGGTCAGAACATGGTCAGGTGGATTTCTGGAAATAGACTTGAGGCAATTTTACCTTTCTAGGAAGGAAAGTTGTTCTTTCTGGTAAAAATATTTGCAGTCCCTAAACTCTCGATCTGTCGGCCTTTCTAATAGACAAAATCGGTTAAGGTTTGTTTACATTAATTTCAAGTCATGTGATCAATCTCTTGATACAAATCTTTGGATTTGTCTAACATATTTCATGCCATGAACAGTCGTGCCATGAATGCAAAAGGTACCATAATGCTAATACTTCCTAAGGGCCTGTTTACATGATCCCACTTTGCCGGGAGATCTCGCCTAGGCGGGATATCTCGCCTAGGCGGGATATCTCGCTTGGCCGGGATACCCCGGCTGCCTATAGAAACACATACAATTTTCAATTTGCGTTTACATGGGATTTTCATCCCGTCCCGTCTTGCCGGGCTGTTTTCATCCCGTCTCGGCATGGCGAGATATCCCGTAAGGCCGGGATGATTTTCTCCATGTAAATAGAAACAGGCGGGATATCCCGCCTTGCCGGGATGAAATTGACGTTACTGCGCATGCCTTTAACCTGATAACCATGACATGTTTTTCAAAAAAGGCGCACAAAATTTCATCGCGTCCCGGCAGTGTTTCCCATGTAAACACGAAAAATGAAAACGTCCCGTCTAGGCAAAATATCCCGGCAAAGCGGGATATCCCGGCTAGGAGGGATCATGTAAATAGGCCCTTAGAGTATGGTCATATCAAAATGGGTAAAGTAAACCTTGGCCCATTAGGTTAATTCTTAGAGAAACCAAAAAATTTCCAAACGATTCAAATGAAAATCAAGTAAAATGAATCCTCCATTCTTGAGACAAGGTCTTTAGATAAAACCTGCCACTGCCAGACCAATGGCCAAACGTTGCAGCAGTCTGTACGAACTTTTGTTAGGTAACTTCACCTATTTGCTCACGTCTGGTAACGTTTGGTAACGTTTGGTAACGTTTCGTAACGTTTGGTAACGTTTAGTAACGTGTGGTAACGTGTGGTAACGTATAGCGTTTGGTAATGTCACCTATTTGCTTTCAAAGAGTGCCGATTTGACAGCCTCAAGAACAGATTTCACATCTTCAATGTAGCCAACAGTGTATTTTGATTTGACAGAGACTGCGTTAACAAGATGCCAGTACATTTTGAAAACAGCGAAAAATGTGACGAATAGGCCTCCCGTTCACACGAAAACGGCACATTCTTTGCCAAGAGATTTTGAAAACGGTTGATTTTGAGAACGGAACTCTAACTAGCATATTCTGAAGATGGCATTGTGTGAACGGTAGCTCAAATTTTGCTACCGTCACAGTTTTCACCGTTTTCAAGTTGTGCCGGCGTCGTGTGAACCCAGTCTAAGTGCACTCAAAGATGAGAAATCTGCTCTTCAAAAAAGCAAATCGTTTTGTATTTTCAGAGACCTGAATCTCTGCTATGTTACAAATTCTCCCGTCAGGGATATACTGAACGTACAATTTGTTTTATTCAGTTGACGGTGGTTTTAGCAATTGGACTGCATGGTCAGAATGCAACAAAGAATGTGGACTTGGCAACAAGACGAGAAAACGCACATGTGATAACCCTAAGCCAAGCTTCGGCGGGAAGAATTGTTCAAGCCTTGGATATCTTGTGGAAACTACAGCTTGTATGATCAAGGAATGTCCCGGTAAACAAAATCAAGCCTTTGTTGATGGGAACTTGTTGTTCTACGCACCTATTTCTTCCAAGGAAGTTTCAATTACACCGTTCAATTCTTCACCTCCCTATCCTTTGCTTTATATCTTTAGAGAAGCTTAAAAATCTGGATATCAATTTTTGTTACATTTTTCGAGTATTGAAAGTTTTTCTAACTTTTTGGTGATCTGAGAGCTGAGTTTCTTATAAGCGGTTCGTTAAGCCTGGTTTTCATTAAATCGTAATTCATCGCCGATCATTGTCTTACAGTATCGCCGATGATCGCCGATGATCGCCGATGCTCTAAGACAATGGTCGGCGATGAATTACGATATAATGAAAACCAGGCTTTACGAAGAAAAGTATGTGTACTCAGGCGCGGATTAGCCTACAAAGCCATTGGGAGAAAGCCCGGTGACCCCCCAAGAGGGAGGCTCGAATAAGGAACAGCCGTAAATCACTTCATCTAGTTTAATTCACCTGGCATTTACAAACGGCTACTGGCAATTAAAGATATTGATATTTACTTGTGGCCAGTTTTTGTTCCCCAACTGTCTCGAGACTTTCAAAATTAACGTGATCAAAAGACTGCATATAGATTCAGTGGGGTGTAATTGACCAAATTAATTTGAGTTTCAAATTTGCCAATGGCAAACACTGGATCAAAAAGATGGTGCACCATCAAAGATAAGCGAGCGCATTTGTTGATATCCAGAAAAAAACGACTTAACTTGTTTAAATTTCCATTTACGAAAAGGAAACATTGGTCGGAGGAGGCGTTCTGTGCCAAAGTAAAGGGCATGGCATTTACGATTTTTTGAGGCTGTTAACTTGACTGACGACGTGGTTACTTGTATTCGTTCATTATTTTCAATCTGATAATTTATCATCCAATTCAATAGCGATACTATTGAGACTTATGTAATGAGTATAGTTGTTAACCTAGCACTGTATGTACTTCAATTTTTAGAACGCCTGAACTGTTGTTGGTGCACACACTAGTTCGTTAGAAATCACTGTTCTTTCCAATTTTCAGTTGATGGAGGTTATGGACCTTGGAGTTTGTATGGAGCCTGCGACCAACCTTGCGGTGGTGGGATGAAACTGCGAAGCAGAGCGTGTAATAAACCATCGCCACAGCATGGCGGGAGTAATTGCTCCCTTCTGGGCCCTCACACTGAAAGTGCTTCATGTAATACACATCAATGTCCACCTGCAGATCCAATGCCAGGTAATATGATATGCAGCAGATAGGGTTGGCATAATTGTTGATTATTCAAGAGATTACACTGTTGTGAATGGTGTGTAGCACTTCTTTAATTTTTTTTCTCTTTAAATCTTCGAAACTACATATTTCAATCAGCTAAGAAGTGCGAAATGACGTCATTTTGTAAGATGTCACTTTACGTTGACCTGAACGAGGCTGCCAAACGTGTTGACATTACACCATCCACATTGCTAGCCTCCTTATCTCGCCTTCACACACTCGTACAAAATACAAAATGGCGATGATATTTGGCCTAACTTACGAGGATTAATCATCGAATTAATGAAAATTCAAGGCTTGAAAACTTGGAAAGAACTCACGACTGGTGTTCAGCAGTTGGTAGGGTTGCTTTTTAACAATAGTTTTATCAACCCCGGACTTGCCCTTTAACCGTAGATCAAATCTGAGGCAGACACTGAAACCCGCATAAAAGAACCTAATCTTTTCTTGGGCGGCCTGAAGAGATTCTTGATTAGATGGCTGTTATTCTAAGTTCCAGCCTGCAAGGGTTCTTTAAAGGTGCTTATGCCCCGTGCACTTTAATACTGTTTTGCAGTACAAGAATTCGGATGAGATCTTGGGGCTTCTGACGAATTCTTGAAAATTCTTGAGAAATATTTAAAGTAGAATTCTTGCTTAAAAAATCTGATAGTCTTTTGTGGTACTGAAGAGTACTGATCAGAATGTAAATAATTCTTGAAAATTCCGTGGTATTCTGAAAACACGAAACCTACTTTTCAAAAACGTCTCCGAGTTTCAGCCTCTGGGGAATTTTATCAAGGGGGTTTAAAAGAACAAATTTCAACCTCAAAGTCCTTATAAATAGGTTCTTTTATGCGGGCTTCCACTGTAGCGTAACATTTTCTTTACTTCAGTGGCCGGAGGCTACGGCTCATGGAGTTCATACAGTGAGTGCAGTCACCAATGCGCAGGCACAAAAACACGGCGAAGGAAATGCGATAGTCCCACACCAACAGATGGAGGAATGGACTGCTCAAGTCTTGGGCCAGCGGAGGAGACGGTATTATGCTTTACGACAAAATGTGTTGTTATATCATCTGGTTTAATTTACATAACTATTGGTTTATTGGTACTTGTGACAATTTACGAGACATGGCAATGCTATATACATCGCCCCACACATCATACCCGAGGTGGCCGAAAAGTATACACTGTTACACGAACGTAATATTGAAACATGTGGAAATGAATTTCTAATTCTAAAAATTTTGTGTATTGGAATTTTGGAGGCTGTATATTTCCTGCACAGTAGTATATTTCTGTCTTGTTTACACGACTTTGACTTTCCTCCTAACGAGCTCTTTAAGAGTCACAGCGATCCAGAATCCTATATGCACACGTTGCAATTTCAAAATGTCGCAAAATAGAATTTGGCCTGGGCGGAAAATATGGATCCATACTGAAGAAATTGGACCATGAAAGAGAGGAAACAAGATGTTCATTCTTTAATAAAATGTATAAACATATCATACCTATGTCTTTATCGTTGTTTCTGTCTGCCTTTCCTTCTTGCAGTCTCAGTTCGATCCAAATCATGGTGAAACATAGCCTAAATTAGTTTTCTGTAAAAGTGAGGCAGTCCTCGTTTGCAGCTTTGTGACATAACAGCAGAAAACAAAATTAGGCCTTGTTTTACCATGATTTGAATCGAACTGAGACTGCAAGAAGGAAAGGCAGACAGAAACAACGATAAAGACACAGGTATTATTTGTTTATAAATTTTATTACTCTCACTAATGATCGGACGGTTAGAAAAGTTGATTTTAAGACAGGGATGAATTCGTCATAATTATCAGGGATACTTGTTGAATGCGCAAGCGTGAATCCAACAAAAATGGAAGTTGTTATCTTTTGATGATGCAATTGCATTCAAACGCATTTTCTGGCCCATTGTACCGGGATGAAATTAATCTTTTTCTCATCTCGTTTCATTTAATCTTCATTTTATTCAGGACAGTTGCCCTTTAACCGAAGTTGTTTTGTAAGGGGCCCTCGACTTAAAAGCATTAATTACAATATATATTTACGAAAGAAAAAGTAAAAGTACAATATCAAAACCATAACATTCAAAGCCTAATATGAAATTTACAAAGTCTAACGTAAAGAAAAGCAAACTATAGTTGAATCCTACATAGATATTCTAGAACTATTAGGGAAGATGCCTGTTTGGTGTTGGTAGGAAGGTCATTCCACACTTTTGCTCCTCGATAAGAAAAATATTTTTGCCCATTGCTCGACTTTTTGCCCATTGAACACGAGCTGAGAATCATTTCACTTGAATGCGATAGCCCGCTTTGCCTACCCCATATTAACAGGCACGCGCACTGCATGAAACTCAGTTTCAGATTGGATTAAGCAAGTTTGCAAGCTGAATTAAACAAACCAGGTTCGATCAGAATAGCTATTTCAATACTCTACAAAAATCATATCTGGAAAATTTACTTGTCAAATCATTTCTGCTAAGCTACTGGAAATTGTCATTTTTATTTCAATCAATCTAGGAATGGATTGCTAGAGTCTCCTTGGCCCTCATCATCATCCAAAAACGGATTGGAAGTATTGTCTTCATCTAAAAACGGATTAGGTGAACCAATTTCCTCGAAAGGAGTCGATGGTGTTTTTGCATTCGAGGGTTCATCATCCAGAAACGGATTACCACTTTCGTCTGAGTCATCCAAAAACGGATTATCTTCTGTCTTTTCTTTAGCAATATCTGCAAGCTTTACTGGTTTTGCTACTTCAGCCAATGATTTTGGTTTACTTTTTGAAGAGATAACGTTGCTACTTTTAATTGAATCTCGATTCCTTCCAGGTTTAGGAGGTCCTCCCGAGTTAGGAGCTCCTCCCGAGTTTGCACTCCCTCGGGGTGCTTTCGGTGGTGACTCACCAGCTGCTTGCCCTCGCGGAGCTTTTGGTGGACCACTCGGCTGGCCTCGAGCCACTTTAGGAGGAGCCCCTGAAACCTCGTCCGTTTGCCCTCTAGACGCTTTGGGAGGGCCTTCAGGCTTCTTCCCTAAACTTTTGCTTCTCTTTTCTTCAATTTCAGCTAGCATTCCATGTTCCTCTGCAAATCTTTTCACTTCTTCTGGCGGCCAAAAGCAGGAAAGTTGAAAAAACATTTCTTTGTTGAAGTCTATTACCATATCATTGATTTTACTAAAATAAAAATTGATTTTATGAACTCTAAGACAAGTTCAATTTTGATTTATAATCTACCTTGTAAGGGGCAGACGTCCTGTTACGCGGATCTGATGATCAACAGGCCGAAAAGGATCAACTGACTAAGCTGACTGCACGTTTGATAAAAACAATTGATTAAATCAAAGGCTTTTACAAGTCAAACCCTTTGGAACATTTTGCGGGATGCCTGAACGAATAAACTCTCATATTGCCTGAGGAAATGTAGCATGCCTCAGCTGCCCATTTGAAACAAGGGCTCCAATGGCCGCGCGGTCAAGTAGTTAAAGTGTTCTTCTTCGAATCGTGCATTTGGGGTTTACCCGCGTGGATTCGAACATTTTCGTAGGACCTACACTAGGAACCACAAGCAATTAGCTAGCTTAGTTGTCCATTCTTGCGAGATCGGTAAATCAGTCAAAAGTAATTCTGACGGCAACAGCTGTACTACCACAGGCACTCGTCAACTGAACACCTGCCCATAACCGTTTTGGGATGACTTGCATTCACGGTACAAAATAAGACCACCAAGGAGCATATTCACTTACTGCTTTTGCTTGCTTGTTGGCTTGAATGTTTACAATAGATGATTGCGCTAAAGATGGCGGCGAGGAATTTTTTACCAATGTGCATTGCGTTCTTTAATTTAATTCCGACAGAATCGCTAAAGATTCGTAATTCGAGTGTATCTTGACAAATTATTCCTCATCGCCCCCTCGCCACCATCTTTAGCGCAATCGTCTATTGTCGAATTGATTTTTGCGAAAGTAAAACAAATGCACAAAACTTTCGCGTAGAATGTAAAAAATTCAGCGCAATATAAACAACAATATTATTGAAGTGAATACCTTTGATTTTCATCTGATGGTTGTGGGACACCTTTCCTTGTTTTTCTTAACGTGTCTCTGAAATGGTAAAAGAAACCTGGCTCGAATATGCAGACAGTACTTTAACTATTGCATTTAAAATGATATAGCTAGGGTCACAAGTAGCACTTATTCATAATTACACCACTTCAATTAATAATCTCCTGTTAAAAATCATTCAAAATCCTTCATATGAAATTTTAGAGGCCAAATTCAGATTTAGCACCCAAACTTTAGCCTAACCGTAAGTTTTGATGTTGCTAGCGATTGTAGTGTTAATTTCATGGCGATGTAAAGTTTGAGAATTTATCAGGGATGTGACCGCAAAAACTACTCGGGGTGTAAAGTTTCACCCCGAACGACTTTTCACAGTCAAATCCCTTATAATTCTTGGAAATTAATAATGCCATAAAATTAACATCACGATTGCCAGCAAATTAAAAACACGTAAAAAGACTAAAATTTGGGTGTTGAATCCGAATCAATCTGGGCTCGAGATTTTCATAAGAACGATAGGAAGAAATTTTGACAAGCTTCCAAAACGGGGCTGCTTCACTGAAGTGGTGTATAAGAAAATTTCTACAAAACCGAAGAAACAATGAAAGAAAATTCACTTACTGAGCTTCACGTTGAAGATTATACTTGAGACAGCCTTCAAATACACAGATTTCTAAGTAAGCCTGAAGAGCTCCATTTTCAGAGAACTTTGAATAACAGTCGAAAATTCGTTGCACTTCATCTGCCAACATTCCTCCAACTTTCTGGAATATCCTTGAGACGAAGGGAGTCGATATTGCACTGACCTTAGGGTATAGAATGAAATATCGGCTGTGAGTGTGTTATCTTTATGACACCCTGTTTTGATGGCAAAAAGGAAGTAAAGTATGTTTGATAACATGTAAAATATTACCATCTTGGTAACAACGTCATATGATTTGAAACTACCATATGAAAGGGATGGAAACTCTAAATTTTATACAATATGTCACATTGCGTGGCGTTATAGCTTCTATCACTACCGTGCATATTTGAAAATTCTACAAAATTTATAAAAACATGGTTGGATTCAGATTCTTTTTAGAACAGCTGAAAGTTTTGTTTTTTATTTATTGATTAACAAAGCAGCAGATAATATATCACCTTTTTAAATTATATATAAAATACGGTTACCTGATCATGAATAACAACAAGACTTAGAATCAGCTCTCGCAAATACGGCCTAACACCTGAAGAGAAGAGAGATTAAATGTATTTAAATCATGACTTTTTCACATTTTGCAAGGGATTTTCTGAGAAATTCCTTTCTAGAAATTTAAAGGGTCTGTTTCATCTAGGATTCCTCGCACGTGTCGTCTCTTGGTTGGTCTTTGTTGCCACCATTCTCATGGGCCATGGAAAATAGCGACAACAAAGGTAAACCAAAAGACAGCACGTGCAAAGCATGCTGGATGAAACAGACCCTTTAAAAAACGTGCTAAAATTAAGAGCAAGTTTTCATAATGTGTTTACCTCACAGCGACGACTTGAGCACACTTTAGCACATTTTTTGAAAAGACATTTTTCAAAAAAGATTCAAAGGCTTGAAGACTGATGCCTGCAAAAGCATTTGTTTTAATACAGATCTGATTCTCAACTCTTAAAGGCACACTGTCGTGGTTGTGATTGGCTAGTTGTGATTTTGAAATCAAAAACAAAGCTCTGGCCTTTGAGTAATTACCCAACCTTTATGCTCTTGGATCATACTTTGTTTCAAGAATAAAGGGAATCAGATCATTATCATCTTCGTGAATTTCACTGTACAGCGAAATTACTGAGCCTTGTCTAATTCTTTTCTTCTTGATTGTTTTGTTTATCCAATCAGCACCACGACAGTGTGCCTTTAACAGGAACGTAATGAGTTTGGGTGATAAGATTGTTGATGATTCCAGTCAAGGGTTTTAGTGTCGCATTTCTTACCTAGGAGAGGGAGGTCATCTTCCCAACGATATTCACCAAGTAACATCCCCTGTTCTATACTTCCAACCAGCGGTTCACCTCGGTATTCAATATATTTGTCAAATATTTTTCCATCAAAATTGTCAATCTTTTGTGAAAATATCTGAAACAAAAATAACAAATCAGATAAGAAAATTCTGTAAATGGTTAAAGGCAATTCTAATGCTCCAAGGAACAAATATTCAGTTCTTGTCTTGCACACAGTTCTCCAAAGAAAATCCACATATGGTAAAAAAATACTGAAAATTTTTTAAAAAATCGCTTGTGAATCTTAGCAAATTTGAAAGCTGTGTGCGATAACCTTTTCAAAAAAGCATCTAATCAAGAAAGGAAACTCCTTTTCACGGGGTAGAATCTCGAATTAAAGCTCGCATCTGATCAAGCAATCAAGCATTTAATGATATAATTGACAAATATTTGCGAATTTAGAGGATCTGCAGACGTACAATGGTTGGATCATGGGTTCTAGGATAGCTACGAATGACAAAGCAAGAACGAGATATCGTAACTTGAGACTTTGGCGGGTTGAAATTGAAAGTTGAAGCCTGGTTGAAACGATTGGCCAAAACGCTTGCAGTGTGTTTGACATGAAAGAAGCTTATTGCTGCCCCAGAAGGTAAAGAGAAAGACAAACACAAGAAGGAGACAAAGTGATTTATGTTCTCTATGTCATACCAAGTTAGTTCACTCGTAGGTGGCCTAAGTTTTCTCCTACAACCCATGATTGGATGGGGGCAAAGTAAATTGGGTAGCGTTGATGGCTGGAAACGGTAGATTGTGAAGCGCTTAATCAAAATTTACACCATTTGGGTTCAAGTAGTTGAAGTTAGAGAAACTTGTCGATCATGATTTTCGTTGCATTCATTCACCTTTTCCCTTACCTGTCTTACCACAAGAGCACCTATTTTACGTCTGTGAGCCCCCTTAAATAGCAAAGGCTCCACACAGTTAGTATAAGGTTGCTGAAAGTTGTGCAGGTTAATGAGAAATTATAAAAAGCAAACAAACTTACCGATGTTACTTCATTCAATTCTTCAAAGCCACAGTTTGAGCACCTCTCTGCAATTCTAGGCAAAACTGATGCGCTCAGGTAGTTGCAGTTACTCAAGGATATCAAGAATTTTTTATCCTACGAAGAAGAAATAAAATTATTTCTTAATTCAATAAACAATAAATTTCATAGCGCTGTAGACTTGAAAGTTAAAAGAAGAAAGAGGAAGTGGGTACGTTTACCATGGATTATCAGGCTTTCACAAGTCTTTAAAATTCTATAGTCTATCATCATGACGCCAAACGCTGAGCTGGCACAAAGTTCTATTAAAGGACTGCAACCAGAACATAAAAGGAGTAAAGTTGATCTTACTAAAAGACTAACAGAACACAGAGAGCTTCACAATTTTTCTCGCCAATTTATCCAGCGAAATCTTCGATGAAATTGTTTGGGCTGACTTTAAGCACAGAAAACACTCTTAACGGAAAAACAAACATAAAACGGTGGCATTACACAACTTACGAGTGCTATATCTGCACCCATCGATGAGCTGCTCTCCCTTTGTGAGCTAGTTGAAGACCTTCAAAGTAAAGAAATTTAAGGTCATGAAAATTCACAGCAATTATCAGCTAATTAGAGCATCAATGTTCTATGAGGCATTTGAGATTCTCTAAAAATAACTAGCTATTAACAAAGTTAAGTAAGTGCTGCTCAAGCATTGGTGTAAAACATAAAGAAAATAAAGCTAGTTAAACAGTGCAATAAAATAGGGACTTTCCTGTCTTTAGTACCATGTGTATACCAAATTACTACGTATATCAAGGTGCTTTTTTTTGAACGTCAAATGAAATTTGTCCGTTGCTGTCATATAAAATAATCTTTCAAATACAGTGCACTTTACAATGATATTCTGTGCTATTTACGATACCTTATTCAAACTGGCAAAGTTAAACCGCTTATACTGCATTCATACTGACACATTTAAACCAGCTTAATATAAACCAGGTTAAATTTCAGCCAATCCAATACACTCGATTCGTTGGATTGTCCAATCAGAAGCCTCCATTCCATAACCTGGTTTGGTTTAAACTGGTTTTACTTGCAAGTGTTAAAAAAGAATTATTTATGAACATGAAATATGAAATATATAAATAAGCATGAATGGGATATTAATCTAAATTCTAGTTAAATCAGGTTTAATTTCAACCAGTTACAGGCTCTCAATTTGCTTGATTAACCAATTCTAGAGCAACATTTGATAACCTTGTTTAGTTCACGCTGATAAATTTGCCAGTGTGAGTGGGGTATAAAGCGTAAGTATTAATGTATTAAAGACAAATGACGGATATATAGCGTCTAGTTTAAAGATAGAACAAAAGATGGGCGCCTGCCATTATTTGTCCAATTGTTTTGATAATCTCTCGAGATCATAAAATATAATTGAATACAATAGACTATATTTAGATTGCCCATGCCCCTGATTTAAGTCACCTTAAATCTCCGTCATTTTTCTTTAATATAAGTATTAAGTGGAGTATTAATGTGTTTCATCAAAATGTGAGGGAAAAGCCAGTAAGCTTGGTTCATACCTGTCCGTTCTTTCTTCTAACTGCTCTTCTCGAGTGACAATGTTTTGTAGACAAATCATGAATGCCTATAAGCAAAAATAAATACTTGGATCAAGATTCTTTGACACAGAAATCAGAGTCTAAAAGGGCTTCCAAAGTGAACGAGCTGAGTTTAAAGATGAAATCGACTAAGTCAAAAATAGGCTATTATTTTTGGAATCTCGGTGTGTACATGAATAGAGAAAAGCCGAAAACAACGGCAAAGAAAGGCTTTTCCTTTGTCCTATTGAGCAACTACGCTTTTTGTTTTGTTTTATCAAGAGACTAAGCTCAATCAATTCACTCTAAGACTACCCTCATGTAAGAAAACTCAAACCGATCTGCAACTCAGATCGGTTTGAAATTTGGCTGTCTGCTAATTTGCCTCACCATTACATGAACATTTTCAGACCGGTTTGAGAAATAAAACAATGTGTGCGTTCCTGCGGCAATCAGAACAACTAGATCCAGGTGGCTGACTTTGAATGAAGGTGAATTATTTCCATTGCCAAAGGAACGCAAGGAATGCCAATCACACTCGTTTTGACAAGTCATTTCGCTCCCATATGAAAGTTTTTTTCTGCTCACATGAAAATTTCAGGTCTACCTGAAAACTCAGACTGACCTGAGAAAGCAAAACGAAATTCAGGTCGGGCTGGGTTCATTTTGCCTCGGTTATGTGACGGCTCCAAGGGCTTTGACAACAGACCAGAATCACTTTCAAACCGATCTGAAACTCAGACCTGTCAGAGTTTGCTCATGTGAGGGCATTGTAAAGTAACATCAAAATCCATACCTCGATAAGTTTTTTGATTGATTCAGTCAAGTGTTTCCGGAGTCCTGAATGCTGTTCCTGTATTAGAAGAAAATAAGTTTTGGAACAAATGTTTGCTTTGGCTTGCAGTCAGCTATGATCCCACTAAGGCAAAATCGATTTGCCTCTGCAGCTGTTAAAAAAGCCTAAACCATATAAAGTAAAAAAGTCTACTCCTTTGTTTCTTCCATTGCTTTGACAATGATTCAAAATTGATACAGAGTATGAGCTAGCCTGTTAACTGGGCCCAATTTCCAAGGAAATGGTGGTCTGTTATTGACATGTAGTATCGGTAGCTCTGTAGTTCTTCTGGTTAGAGGCAGCCTGTCACGTCTCTGATTAGCCACAACAGTCAGAGCTCAAAACAATGGATTTCTTTGTGAATCTGTGTATTTGAAACAAAAGAGGGCTAATTGTCTTAACATTCTACGGTCGCAGAAAAATGGAGGATTAGCAGACATTCAAAATTCCCATTGTTTGTTTTGTCATTGTCACCCAATCAAATGCATGACAGATTGCCTTTAAGGATTCAGAAATTTGAAGACGTCACAGCCTCAAAATTAATAAATGCCGCCATTTTAAAAGTAATAAAGGCATCTAAAAATTGCCACAGCAGATTTACAGGAACTGGCCTAGCCTTCCTTTCAATCACTTTACATCAAAGAAAAGTGCAATAGAACTTTACATCCACCTTTCTACAGATTTGAGCTCAATACTTTTAAGATTTTCCTGTAACTAACTAGCTAGCGTTTTGCCTCACAGCTCAACTTGACCAAGTATGGACGCTTTCAATAACAGCTTTAATACACTAACCTTATCGTCAATATTTGTATCAACCATGAAGTTCTTGATGAAGGAAACACACTCACATATCATCTTCTCAAAATCACTCGGCTGAAACGAAAGAGAAAATAGACTCAAATAACGTAATATCCAAAACAGATGCAAAGTGAAAGCAAGAAGCATTTGCTAAAGATGATGATCACAGTAATGCTTACTGTGACGATAGATGATGGGAAAACATTAGGTCTGCAAGTAACTGATTTACGTTGCATTTTACCATCGATAAATGAATAGTCTTTCAGTCTGAAATTATGGGAGAAGCCAGCTTACCAAGCTTGAAATACAGGTATTATTTTCATCATATATCAGTGCCCATGATTCCTTCTTTTCAAGTCGCTTGATACCTGTTGAATAAAGGTTAAGTGTAAAAATACTGCTTGAAACAGATTAAAAGAGCCTTGATAGCGTTGTTGGATAGCATTCTTGCAAGTGATTGCCTCTAATTACCGCAATGCTTTATGACAGCAACACAAGAAACAACAACAGATGTGAAAGGCAGTTCTCATTAAAGGCAATGTATCCATGTACGTATACAGTCGTGTATACACTCCGTCAAAGTATGCTGACATGATACTGACGAAGAGCCTCAAAGAGCGTAGAATTTTGATCACATGCAAACTAAACTTCTAATTCCTGTTTCTGCTGAGTCATTTCCTATAATTTCTGAGATCATTCATATCAATGACCTGAGTATACTTTCCAAAATGTCATGTGCCTCTATCACCTATGAGCCCATTTATGTGCCTAGCTTTGTCTCTCAAAGGGCCTCTTACCTGACTAGAGAGTTTACGAAACCAGGACAGTAACGCTAGCCAGAACGTCATCTAAAATTCCGCAAAGCAAGCATTGTTTCCGTAAGCTACCTTTGATTTATCATCCAAAAAGCCTGAATAAGGCCCCCTATAACTCAGAGATGACTGAAAACACTATTTTTCTTTGATGACAAGGATTTTAAAACGACTGAGTTTTACTTCACAGGCCTAGATAAGCAGTGCAGAACGCCAGAATTGGAGTTTCCAAGTTGTGAAATTGAAAAGGACAACTTCAGAGTCTCTCAAGGGAAGAAAATTCGAACGAAAAACAAGGAATCTTTTGAATCTAAAGTTCTGAAACAAAAGCAAAATAGCGCTGCAGTTGCCGTTGCCGTCCTGGTTTCGTAAACTCTCTACTAACTGGAAGGAGAAAGCGACAACATATTTCTTCCGCCAGTATGAAAAATATTACTCACCAGTCATAGTTGATTTCAAAATTTCTTTAACACATTGTTCACTAACACTGGTCGCCAGTTCAGAAAGTAATGTGACAGAATCCTCTGGGAGTTCAAGAGACTTTAGTGTTTCATATGCTGTGCTGAAAACGAAAAACGGTGATTAATTCACAACTTTCCTGAACTAAGCCCAGAAAAGGCAGAGACTTCGTTAGGCCGCAATTTTTTGTGATTTATCGAAAATTTGGTTTAAATCATGATTTTTTTGCACAAGAAGTTATCATGATGAACTGCTGCCTGTGAGGACAATTCAGCTAATTGGGAATTAGTCTTAGCAAAGTCTGGCTTAAAAATCTGACAAATGCAAACAGGACAACAAGAACCTACTTTTAAAAGGTTAAAAAATTTTAAGCTAAATATATTGTTGAAGTGCTCAAAGCTCCAAAGACAAAATTATGAGCAAGTTTTTATCGACTGTCAATTCTATCGGCGATTTCCAGGCCGTACTGCCAAACAATAGACGATTACGGAAAAGATGGCGGACCTCATTTCACGCAATGCATGATAGGAATATGCCCCCTAGCAACGCATAACTACCAAAACTTACAACTGCAGCATAAAATCTTGACCACAGCACAGCTACGATAGACTTAGGCCGTCACAGCTTTATCGTGCAATCTACGCGTATTCTTTTGGGCACCTGAAGTATACAAAGTCTTCTGAAGACGGTAGACTTCACAGATAAAACCTCAGCTGCCCAAAGGATGCAAATTCTGAAAACAAGACTTGAGAGTCGTCAGATTTGGCGGAGAGAAATCTCAAGAAAGAGAATTCTGAAAGAAAGTTAAAGAGTTCGAATGTTGTGTTCGTTCAAGAGAACTGAAACCATTGTTATTCTTGTTATCAGTGTTATGCAAATCTCAAGAGGAGGTGATTTGCAAAGTTCGTTCTTTTTTCGAATGTTTTTATTCATCTCTCTTTTTATTCACCTCTCCACTCTCCAATCAGTTATGTAAACAAGGCCAAAATCTTCTCGAAATCTTGACGAAACGACGAAAACAGCAAGCTACTGCATCTTGATATTGCAGGGAGACTGTACTGTACCTTATTGCGAGCAACGGCTTAGAAAAGTGTCAACTTCACGATGAAGTTTTGACGGCCTCAATCTATCGTAGCTTTGGTCTAGGTTTTATGCCGCAGTTGTAAGTTTTGGTAGCTATGCGTTGCTAGGGGGCATATTCCTATCATGCATTGCGTGAAATAAGGTCCGCCATCTTTTCCGTAATCGTCAATTAACGCAGAAGTAGAACATATTTATCATGAGACTCAAGTCAGCCATACCTAATCTGACGTCCACAGCTTGGCAAATATGAAACAAGATTTTCTATTTTTGACCAACCACCAACTTTACTTCGATCAACATCCTTCAAGGACACGATTGCATTTGGTCGCAAAACACCATTCACCAAGTTGCAGAATAGTTTGATTATTTCTTGAATCATCTCCTACAAATTACCCAGAGAGAAAAAGGAATGAGGCTATGAAAGAAAATAAAGGAAACTCTATGCAGTGATTGCTGTTTTTTGAGGAAGATTTCTTCCTTGACGGTGTGTTTGATTCGTTTCAATTCTCAAACGGTAGACTTGGTTCATTCGGAATTTGTGTTTGATTGACTTCCAAATTCCAAACATAGCAGGTTTCCCAGGTTTGGAAGGCCTTCTGAGCCATCTGCTCCACAAGACAGAGGGCTAGACTGATGACGATGAGTCCCTTGTATCCCTGCAGTAAACCTTGCTCAAGAGGGACTCATATTGAAACAGTAAAAAACTTGGCCCTATTTTCTTCAATCGTCAATGGAATTATGAAAGAATCACGGCTTCGAATCTCAATCCCGTGAGAGTGTTTTCAATTCTTCAATCGAATCGAAAATTCTAGCACATTTACACCTTAACAATAGTGATTCACAAATCTCGCAATCTGATTGGGACGTTAGGAATTGCGAAGTTTGGGCCTAAGTAGGGCCAAGTTTTTCAGCGTAATACTATGAGTCTCTATTGCCCTATAGCGCCATTATCAAGTCAAAGAGCACAGGGCAACGAGAGACTCATCGTCATAAGTCTAGCAGAGGGCTTGGCAGACTAAGGAGAGATTACTAAGGACTTCGTATTCATTCGCGTTACTTTGAAAACGAGGCGAATTTACTCACGTTGCTACGGTAATCGAGTCACTGCAAATCTGTTGCCAAGCACCAGACTCGTCTTATCGTTTCTCAAATGGAGACGTCGTCTTCACCAGGATGAATCTGAAACCTGCTGGTTTAAGCAATTTTGCATCTGAATGGGATTGTGCCATCTCTGCGAAGTCTACCATTTTCAGATTGAAAGGTTTGGAATTACCAATCAAACACGTCCAAAATTTCCGTCAATAGATCATACGATGCCGTTGCAAGATGCTGAGGTCAGTTTCCCTCAGAAATCTAATCACAAAAAGTTCCAAAATCCTAAGAAATGAAAATTTTGTGTTGAAACAAAATAAGAAGCAAAGATTCTTCAGATCTCAAACTCTCTTCTGATGAAGTTTGGAAAGTGGGACGACTGTCTTGTCTGATAATCAATGTGACCAGTGTCAGCTGAAAAAATTAAGCACATGATGCAGCGAAGCAATGCTCTCTTTAGGTTTGATCTTGTCTCTTACAGTGAAACATCATAACATGACAACTTACCGTAATGCTCTATATAAAATCAGGGGGAAGGGCTTATTAGAGGGGCGCTTAATACCGCTTTTATAGTATTCATACACAAGAGTAGCGTACCGAAAATCTTTTGGTATGTTTGGCAATTGTTGCACGACTTTCTGGTACAATTGTCACCTGAAAATATAAGCGTAAAGAGATATTCATTAGGCACGGTTGTAGTTGTGAGCTGAAAGCTAGGCTTACGATGCGACATTAAAGGATTCACAACCAAAAGCATTTAAATAAGAACTAAATCTTACGAAAAATTTGAAGAAATATAAAGTATCTTAACTAAAAAGTATCTTATAAAGCATGCTAGTGAGTCTAATATCATGGTCTTAAAATCTCTTCATAAGCTGGCTCCACTTTACATGTGTAATCTTTTCACAAAAAAATCCCAGCTGACCTCCAGGAATCTTAGGAATACAGCAACTGACCTGAGGTTACCTAAGAAAAACTCCAAAGTGGACAGAAATGGTTCTCATTTGGAGGTGCAAGGTCTTGGAATGGCCTCATAGCTGAGCGTAAGCAGGCATCCTCCCTGTACAGCTTTCAACAATGTCTTGTTTAGTTGTAAATAGGTGACTATGATTTGGATTTCCTTTTATTTTAGATACTTATTGATTTGCGCTGCAAGCAGCAAATCTTTGAAATAGGCTCGAAATCAGTGAACCAGAGTCTAATTGGAGGTTGTTGATTGGAAGATAGCTTTGTACAGGCTAGATGTAAAATGCAGGTTTTATGTAGCTCTTCAGACAATAAGGATCGCTATTATAGCCAATTAAATTGAGGCCTGTGAACAATGGAACAAACATTGTCAACGTCAACCTGAGAGTAACTGCGTCATAGCCAATAAGACCGGCAGTCTGTAAACCACGGAATCACGAAACGGCGGAACAAAATGAGGAAACGTCGGAATGATATGATGGAGACACATGAGTGTAATATTTCTAGTGGTAAGCTCCTCCTAAACGTATTAACACGATACGAATGCCCTAATTTTCTTTTCTTCTTAATGGAAACCAAACTTTCGTAATGTGGCTTTTTAAAAGCAAGAAAAGTAGTTGGGGATTCCCAGTGCGTTCGGCTCGGCATGAAGAAACCCCTGTCCCCATATTAGTACGCGAAGCGTTCTTTGGCTTATTTATACACGCAATGACATGACTTTGATACTATCCACTCGTGAATCAAGAATTTAACGATTTCTAAATCAGTTTTTGGTGAAGATTAAGTTTCATTGATTTTTAGGAGCTGACTAGGAGTTTCTATAAGTCGGAAGAATTTGACCTTTTAGGTGTTTCCCAGGGTGTTAACAAAGTTTTGGTTTTCCATTGAGGAAAAAGGCAACTTTTAGCATTCGTATGTCGTTTATGTATATTCAGTAGGAGCTTACGAAATAGATATCTTGCACCCTTGTATGATTCTATCATTTATTCCGGCATTTCGTCATGTTGTTCCCTCGTTTCATGATTCCGTAGTTTACAGACCGAAAATAACTCCTGTTGTTGTGCGCCTCAAAGCCAATATACTGATTTGTCACCCATTTCGATTCAATGAACGTAAACATCGGAAACACGGAACGACAGTCCACAAAGATTTTGCAACCCCTTTGCGAGTAAAGCCAGATTATCACGTATCCCATTGACTATTGTAGCTTGATACAGTGTCTTTTTACGAACCATTGGAAGTTTTCCTATGTTTGTTTCTTTGTAGAAGGAAATAGCGTGTAAGACATAGAACCTATTTCATCAAAATCAGCTCGCCAGCCTATACATAGTAACGTCTGTAAAGAAAAGCATTAAACCGTAGTTTTCACTTCTAAGTGGCGATTTTTGTGCAGTGATTCAAATTCATATCTAAAATTGAATTTGATTAGAGCGCAAATCATCGGATAGTTATATCCCTTGTTTTAGATTGCAATAGGGTTTTGACTAGGGCTTGTAGTAGTATGTATAGTTTGAATTGTAATTAGGTTAATTTAGTTTAGATCTTTCTTTTGTTTGCAAGTTTCATAAAAGGAGGGCCTCTTGAAAATCAACATTGTTGAAGGGGCACCCCCTTAAACAATTGAAATGAAAAAATAAATAACTGAATAAATAAAAAAATCTTCTAGGCCCTTCGAACGTCGTAAGAGAAGTCAAAAGTCACTTCGAACGTCACTTCGAACGTCGCTTCGCTTCGAAAAGCCGAACGGTCTGTGGACCGGTTTGTCGACGCTGAGAAGTTAAATCTTCTGCACAACTCTTTCACGAAAACAAGGCCAACATTTTTTGTATATTATTGATGGCAACTCGTTAACTTCTGAGATTCACATAAAGATCAATACAAATGGAACATATCTCCATCGCTACACTCCTCACCTTTTTGACGGTTTCTTGAGCAAGGGATTTTCGGAAAATTCACATTTTGGAGGTCTTTTGATGGGTAAAAACTCGGGAAAATCCTTATACACCTAAGTTATCTTTAGGTGAGAGGTTCCCGTATATATTACTCAAAACGAAAACAATGGTTGTTTTTCTGCAACTACCCAAACAAGAAAGTGTATTTTTGAAGGACTCAGGGTAACTAAGCGCTATCATATTTCTGATCCTTGAAACAGTGCTATGCACATTCGTCCAAGAGCTACATTGAGTGATGAATGGTATATGTAAGGGCTGAAATAAGCACAACAGTTTCACATTCAGTTTCAAAATTGCAACATATCAGACTTGTCATAAATATCTATAAAATGTTGGAACTAAAGTTGCCGAGAATATAAAAACTTACTTTATTGCCAATTTCACCAGAAAGGTAAGCTTTTCCAAGCTGCCATAAATCTGGGATATTTTCAACAATTAGCTCACAAAGCTCTTCGAGAAACTGAATTCCTGGTGGTGTACTGGATTCACCTTGATGTAAAATACAAGAAGAAGTAATTGCCTAGTACCTTAGATACACCTTTTCAACTAAGTGACCTCGTTTTGCAACTTCAAATTTCTTTTGCTCGTGTCATATGAAATTTGTGACCACAGATTCACATTCAATGATCTCAGTGTACGCGATTTCAATTCTATGAGGATGACAAATAAGAAAATTTATGAGGGATTTGACCGTGAATTATCATTAAGGGTGTAAAATTACACCCCTAACGATTTCCACGCTCAAATTCCTTGTAAATTCTTTATAATCGCCATAAAACTGAAATCTCAGACTCTACTAGGAATAAGAAAATTTGTAATTAAACTAAACTTGGAATGCGGAATCCAAATCGGTCGTCAGAAATTTCGTACTGTATCAAGAAATTTTCAGAAATTTCCAAAACGAAGCCATTAGTTGAAAAGATCTTGTCATTTAGACAGACTCGTTTTTCAGCTTCGCTTTATAAAACTGAATTGCTGGTACTGTGTTGAGACTGGAACAACTCGTGTAGTAAGTAATAATGGAAAGTACAGTTCTTACCATGGGCGTAGGGGGAGATAAAATTTAAGAAGGCTGCTCCATAAAAGACAATGCTTACTAAAAATTTGCCCAACATAAGACCAAAAAATAGGCGGATTTTTGCACAATTTTCCATTGTTTAGGGGGGGCTTCAAGCCCCCAAGCTCCCGTGTCTCCTACCCCCACGGCTGTTACAAAGAAGATAGATTTGGGAAATTTCAAGCTGCTTTTTGTCCTGATTGCATTTTATGAAGGCTGGTAAAATTTAAAATTGTCTTCACGGGTTTCTTTAATCTGTTTTGCATATTCACCGTCTCATTGGTTCGTGAAAATGAGGTTATTGGGGTTTCCGGTAATAGGCTACGAGCAAATGTCGGTTGAAACATTTGGCTCCTATATTGATACAAAGTAAGGAAAGGACAACAACGATGCAGTATCGCTTCAAATTTTTCTGTTGATTAAAGCTATTAGATAATAGTATTACAGACAAAATAAGTTGGAACAGTTTGAAGATTCAGTGAAACAAAGCAGTGGACCTGCATACTTACCAAGAGGGGCTATTGACTCTGGCAAAGCGTTCGTCAATGAAGAAGAACCGCTATGAGTTTCTGCAAGTGAAAAATTGAGATAAATTTGACAAAGAAACCTTAATTGATATCGAAAAAGAAAAAGGGTCGTTCAGGGGTCCACGCGATGAAATTCCAAAAGTAGGGGGCTCGAACCGATTGATTTGAATACCAAGTTTCAAAATCAGGTTATACGAATTTCTTTTCAGAAACTGCACATAAGAAAGCAACATCTCAGATTGCCAAAATTAAGATACTCCAGTCTGGGAAAATATAACTTGAGAAACTATTCATCTTGACAAAGGAAATCCTAAACATATTTTACTTTATCTTCACTTGTCTCCTGTATCATATTACTCAGAGAAGGTACTTCGGTGACGTGTAAGCATCGGAAAGGCTTCAAAAAACCTTGCTTGAAATGTTCACGAGGGCACAGGTAGTGAACATGAAAATTGTTAATGAACTTCGAAGAAACTCGTAAGAAACTCTGAATTCTCAAACTCTGATAATTTCTAGCACCTTTCAGTATTGGCCAAAAATCTTAGATGGGCATTGCTAGTGAAAAATGTCTCTGCTTCCAGGACTCAAATCTCTTTTCAACTTTCAGCGCGCGCTGAAAATTTAGAAATTTCTGATAAGTCCCACACAGAATCTGTATAACTCAGAGCTATTCATAAGAGAAGCCTAGAGGGTGAGAGCTGACGAAGTTTTGAGGTAAGTTACATGACAAATAAAACAAACAAAACGCTTTGTCTTCAGACTTACTCTTAACAGATTTTGCATAAGCTTGTCTTCCACCATCACTAGGTGTTCTGCGATGTTTACCTTCAAGATTCAAGTTCAAAATTTAATCAAAATTCTGGAGACATGACATTTCAGTTGAAGTTTATTGCGCGCTAGACAAATTTTTGCTAGATCCTCAATTGACACCTCAATTCAAAGCGATTAATGACTGTAGACACAGGAAATTCTCTCAAACAGTAAGTCAAAACAAACACGGTCACAAAAGTTGCCCAGAAACGTGTAGGGTAAGCTCTCGCCTTGTGTACGCCTAAGGTAGTTTTCAGGCAAAGGTATGTGCTTATGACGAAAGAAGAAGGGTAAATCTAAAGTTCGGTCTCGCGAATTTTATTTATTTCATTCAGGAGCTGTGTGGTAATTGTTTCATTTAAGCCCGAAATATACGAGAATTCTAATACCTTCTGCTCGGCTTCTGAATCAAAGAAACAAAAACCCGCGGGACAGAACTTTAGATTTACCCTTCTTCCTTCGTCATAAGCACATAACTTCACCTAAAAATCACCTTACGCGTGCGCAAGGCGAGACTTTGCCCAACTGGTTTCGGGACAACCTTTGCGGCCGTGTT
Source organism: Aurelia sp. 4 Dawson et al 2005 (assembly GCA_964019985.1). Taxonomy (NCBI): domain Eukaryota; kingdom Metazoa; phylum Cnidaria; class Scyphozoa; order Semaeostomeae; family Ulmaridae; genus Aurelia; species Aurelia sp. 4 Dawson et al 2005. Next base: position 3,962,540 of record OZ026497.1, read on the forward strand.
CATTTTGATTTACCGGTTGAGAGAATTTCCTTTGTCTGTATCCACTAATCGCTTTGAATTGAGGGGTCAATTAAAGCAACTGTTACCATCATAGTACAAAATATCTCCTTATTTTCTGTTACAGAAAACAAAAGGTGGTTTTACGCGGGGTTTTTTACTGTATTCTCGAAAACTCGGCACTTTAATAGTCAAAATCATCCTTAGGTCTAAACAACTAGCATATGAAATTCAGGACCGCCGAGAGGTTTTGGAGGCCGAAGGACAGAACTGCGGAATGAGGCTCTCTGCGAGCGAAGCAAGCAGAACATTCTTTCAATCAAGCCCTCTAGATTGGCTTAAAATGCAGTCCAGAACATTTCCTGCAGTCAAATTATTAAAAATCTTCAACTATGAGGCCCCTAGACTCTGAGGTCTTGGGCGAATTTCCTTTCCTGCCCCCCTCTCGGCGGCCCCGATGAAATTAGCGATAAGAGACAATGTATCAGTACTGCATCCCTGCAAATCTAAAAGGCTTGCCGAATTGAACGATCTTCCATGACTATCATACAGGTTTTAATTAACGCTGTGTAACATTTATTTATTAATATAAAACCTTGTGCTGATTAATCCCTTCACCGTGTATCTAGGCTTTAGATAAGTATTGTTTGGTTTAAAAAAAATAAACAGCAATCAAATGAAACGATGTTCTTCGTCTCTTTTCTCAGAGAAATTCGTTCCGCTTCAGCAGTGAATGTTTTTGTTTACAAATATCACAAATTGGCAGATTACTTGCAAGCCTCATTCTTTGTTAGGAATACCGAAAATATAGCAGCTACAGGACACTATAAGTGATATTTTTGAAGCTTCCTAAAAGACTAACACTACACCAATCATAGCATGCTATGTCTTTATATACTGCCACCAGCCGATCATAAAAAATCAGCCTTTTAAAAAATAGTACGGTACAGTTCTTTTGAAAACTAAGCCAATGTTCGTTGGCAAGAATTCCCCTAATGTCGCAAGGATTTTTATGATTTTACCTGAATTCAGATATGAATTCAGATGGATTCGTAAATTCACATAGATTCGTATGAACTCACAGGAATGCGTCTACGTTCATAAGAATGTGTATAGATTTTTTTGAGCGCGTTTGAACTTGTAAGTATAACCCGTAGAAGCGCAAAGAAGCTGCACGAAGCGGTACGTAATGTTACGAACCATGAAAAATCTATACGAACGTTGGTGAATTCATACGAATCGCTACGAAAGGTCAAGAAAACTTTCGAATTCCTAAACGAATTCCTCCAAATTCAGGTATGCTAGGTACGAAAGAATTGAACCGTACTTAGTTACCGGTATCCATATCATACCAGTTTGAGTTATTATGAATGAATGAGCGATTACTAAAATTCAACGCAATAAGTCCAGGGCTATGAAATCAGTCTATCGCCTGATTCCTTAGTACAAATTCAGAAATTTGACTGGATTTGTAAAAATAACATGAAACATCTATAAATATGAAGTTTAACATAATGATTGTCGTCGCTTGCCTCATCCTTCGTTTCAAAATTCAACAAATTCTAGATAAAGAAAATTTGAGGTCTACGTAAACAAGTAGGCCGTCGAATACATAAATTTTTCAAGCAATCAGTTGAGAGTTTCAGTAATTATGAAGTGAATATCAAGTGTTGTCTAATTTCTAGAAATGTTGCGGAAGGTTAAGTACATTCAAACTTGCAAATATTCGCACATGCGTGCATGGTTTTCTTATGCACCAATAGGAGTAGCTCAGAAAGTGAGAGACGTTTCTTACTGAAGCCTTTTGCAAAGATATGTGACAAAGCGAGAGCAAGTAAGGACCTTGACGCAATGAAAGAAGAGGAAGATCTTCCGATTAGTTGCAAATCACATGTGATTGAATTTTAAACAGCAAATAACATTTATTTTAAACGATAAATTAAAAACCCACATATCCGAAGCTCATTTTTTCGGATCTGCTGTACGATCTGTTATAAAAACGAATGAATTTCGAAAAATAGGCTGCTGGGTTTCTTAGAGCCTCTGAAAGAAACCCCGATAAAGAAGTAGGACCAACCCGGAAAGGCAAAAACCTCACGACTGATAATAAATGCTGAATCTGTTTTTATTACCTGACTGAAGTTTGAAAAACGCAGTAATACAGAATCCCTCTACTCCTATTGGTTAATCGCACATTTCCTGCGGGTTTGCCGTAGTCTTGTATAAACAGATACAAGGACGCGTTTTTGCTGCCACAGCAATTGCCCTAGGCCTGTGAGATTTAAGATAAATTCAAACAAAATGAATGTAACATAATGTGTTTGACTGAATGGTACGAGTCAAAATTAGAAGCTGTCAGGTAATAAAACTCATACTAACCGGTTCTGTCGTTGTATAGGAAAATATAAAGCCCTCAGTCTTAATGTACAGACATCGCAAGCTCGGTCTGTACTTTTAAGACCTCGCGCTTATATTTTCCTGTACAACACAAAACCGGTTAGTATGCGCATAGTATTTTTGATAAGGCACTGTATCATGCATTTATAAACAAAACACTCAAAACCCAATGAAAAAGGGCACACTAACAGTAATTTCAGTTAGTATTGTGGGGTGCCAGAGACTTGTTTCTGAGAAATTGCTTCATAGATTTATTGTTTTCACATATTTTGCCCATTCAGTCTCACCAGTTTCCTTTATTTTGGTACACAAATTTAAAACAGTCAGCCTGCAAATTTTTCATAAGTGAGTTTCTCACACGCGAGTATGTACAGTATTAAATGTTTTTGTGGAGGGCTCATGACAAAATATATTCAAATATCAAAAGAGTTGCTTTACATTTTCGTATCTTGATAAGAATGTTTTTGAATCTGATAAACCACTACTTTTCTACTTTTCCGAAGAAGAGTGTTTCTAAAAGTTCTCCTTAATTTCTTCGACAGCAGCATTCGTATTCTTGACTGCAGAAATATGTAAATTAACGGATCTATCAACAATGCAAGCTGATAGGATAAGTTTATGATACTTCCCAGTATCCATGGTATTGTTTTATTTGTGTAGAAATATGTCACGGATATAGTGGTAGGTAAAACTTCGAAGATCAAAAATGTCAAAATGATAAGGCTGACGATTTTCAGGAATTGACGATTCTTTCGAGTATTACCAATCGAGTTGGCTGTCGTTCTTTGTTTTCTCTTCGTCTTATAACTCGAAATAAAAATTGAAGTGTACGTTACTGTATATATCAACACGGCGATACAGTCAAATATGAGCCACACAAATTTGTTATATATTTCATGGTAAAGCTTTGTATCGACTAGCAGCAGGAATAAACTATTCGCCAAGCAAATTACCCAGACTGAGGTCATCAAGATTTCGATGTTTCGTTTGTTTACGAGTCGCAAATGCTTCAATGGAAAATTGCAGCCGATAAGTCGATCAATTGCCAGAATATACATATCACAAAACCAAAAGCAATAAACTCCAGCTCGCAATCCCCAAATGATTAGCATTGCTCGATCGTCGAAAGTTACGTCAAGCCTAGTAGCTGTTTGTTCGGCTATCCATCCAATTGCAATCAATATTTCTGATATGCTTAGATTGATTATAATGATCGTCTGATTAAAATCATTTGATCTGATCATGTACAGGAGATATATCCCAAGAGAGTTAAATATGAGTGATGCGATGACAATGAAGTATGATAAAATGTCAAAGATGAGAGCTGAAGTAGTAGACATGTCATCAAAAGACCGCAAAGACTGTGAAATTAATGAATCAATGAGTCAATTATTAAATCCATCAACCAATCCATCAATAAGTCAAACAATCCATCAATCAGTCAATCAATCCATCAATCAGTCAACCAATCCATCAATCAGTCAATCAATCCATCAATCAATCAATCAAACAATGAATCGATCAATCAAATAAAAGCTCTCTTGACCAGTTGACCAATTTAGCGTACAAGCTAATAGGGGACATGATTTGATGGCACGACTTCCCGTCTTTGAAAGGTTTGACCCGATAAGTCTTTCAATGTGTTGCAGTATTTCTCTGTGTTTAGATGACATAAATAATTGTCTTGTTTCCTTTCCTTCACTCACTCTTTTTACAAGCTCGTCATCGGCGTCTTCCATAAATGCTTGGATTTTGAATTTGTTCACTTATTTGAAGCATTTCTCACAGTTAATTATTGTCCTGTTCCCTTTCCTGTCGACAAGCTCTTCACAAAGTTGCTTGCTGGAACGTAATTGCTAGATTTCGCTTGGTCTTTGAAGTCCTTTAATGTTTGCAGTATTGCTCATCGTTCAAATGAAATAAAATTATTGTCGTGTTTCCCATCCTGCTCTTGAGTTTTTCACGATTTTGCTTGCTGTGACGTAATTGCTAGCTTGCATAAATGCTTGGTCTTTGAAGTCCTGTACTGTTTGCAACTTTCTTATCGATTAGGTGGAGTAGAATAATTTTCTTGTTGCCATTCGTGGCCTTATGATAAGATGCTTTCCACGAGTTCAGTTGGTAAAATGGATCTAACTTCTACAAAAGCTTGATGCTTGAATTTCTCCAATGTTTTGCAGTATCTCTTATCGTTTAGGCGAAAGAAATAAAGCAATCATTTGGCTGTCTTTCCTTCTGGCACTGGAAAGACTTCATAAATATGACTACCTTACGTGTAATGCTGCTGATATCCTTGTAACTATTGACTTAAATCTTTCGATGTTGTTGCTGCATTTATAACCATTTTGGCTAAATCAAAAGTCTTTTTCCGCTATTTTCCTTCTGGCAAGGAAAAGACATTATTAATGTGGCTATAGTGGAAACGGAGCTTTGATATAGGGATTCAATATCCTTGTATCTGAAGTTCTTTGAAGTTGTTTAACATGGAAACGATATTAATACTGCGGCAATGCTAATATAACTGTAAACAAAACTGTAAACAATCACTCTTCAATATCCTCTCTCTTCACAGGTTCCGTATTCCTCTGTGCAGATATCTGGATATCCCTTTATTTAACTAGCTCTTGCTTGAGCAAATTATTCTTTCAACTTCGTCTGTGATGAAACAAACTGTATTTGAAGTCTTGATGAGGATCGCTAAATAGCTTGATCTTGATTTTAGATTCATAAACCATCAACAGCTATGATTTCCAGTCCCATAAGACATCTCAGAATAAAAGAAATGGAGATTTTGCTGGCAAGCAAGGTATCTTTTCAATCAAAAGTCAGAACATTTGAAAAGTGCATATTCACTACAGTTGTTAAAATTCTATTCATACTCAGGAAAGTTCTTCGGGGCGTTTGCAGATGACAGAATACAACGAAATAATTCCAAAATGTCAAAACACACTCCTTTTATCTCTGTTAATATCTATCAAGGCGCTCTAATGCAGTATGCATTCAAAAACGCCGCCACACCACGTAACTTGGAAGAAGTTTTCTTGCGAAAAATAGCGCAAAACAAGACACAATCCGTCAACAATTCCGCAAACGCGACTATTGATCATGTTTCTATAGTCTCTATAATAGTTACAATAACGACTGTAAATATTTTGCCAAAGAACGTGTCTGTTTTCCGACAAGGCATATTCCGCAAGTCTCTAAAGAATATGTCAACTTCTGCCTTGGTGGACAGCAAAACCATGGAAGTCATGTTTTAAAGAGATGCATTTTCTTGTGGTTCCTGACTTGCTGTCTTTCTTGAATTTCCATGTAAAATGTCGACATTTATTGTGGAAGGCTAATGCTTGATAAATTCTATACACAAATTTCAACAATATCTAAGGTCGTATCATCGCAAAAATATGCTGCAAAACCTTTCCAAATCCACAACGTGTCCTTTCATATTCAAATACAGTGCTCCGTTCTCTGAATCTCCGAACAAATTGAAGAGGCCTCAGCTCCAATAAGGACGATATCAATAATTTTCTCTGCTAAGAATAGTCAACGTCGCAGATCTAAAGCCTTTGTTATTAAGGCCAGAAAGGAGCCAACATATGATGAATTCGTGAATGAATTCTCAACCAATAATTGCAAATCATAACAATTGTTTATGGAATGGACACGGGGCACATCAGCGAAGCGTGCATAATTCATACTAAAATCAAAACAATTGTTCTCAGTTCAGACAGATTGCAGCGAAAGTAGATCTGGGTACAGTGATAGCAACAGCTTTTAAGTGTAAACTTAAATAAAATATTCTTGTTGGACATTCAAACTTGTGTGAAGGTTGTTTGACAACAAACTGATTGATTGTAATCCCAAATCAAAATTATCGCAATGTGAGATCTTTTGCCTCTGGTTAAGTTCAAGTGGAAATCAGGGTCCAGACAGGTCCCCAGCAAACTTTAAAATCACGACTTGCTACAGACTGAAAAATGAAAATCGAAGAAGCAACAGTAGTGATTGAAACAATGGCATCTTTTTTGTACTCGTTGACCATAGATACTGCAGTGTGAGATCTCCTTACACAAATCTTTGTCTTGTAAATCGTTCGTCAGTTAGAATTTGTGAATTAGAACGTATCACTTCTTGAAACTAAAATGCCTCAACTGCTGCCGTATTCTCCACCCTTCCTTTTTCTCGTTGCCAACAAACATCAAGTATTCTGTACTCTGGAGAATCACTCTTAAGTCAGGTTCTCTACCAAGTATTCTAAAAAATCGAGTATTGTTTCTCCTTCCTGTATACAAAATAGATTTCTTATACTCTTTGATGACATGTATCAGAATTTCAGATGTTCTCTCAAAGGAGAATCAGTGTTCTGACAGATTCCATGTCAGGTAGCATTCAAAACCGACTATTCCTTCAAAGATAACGTCGAAATTTGTTTAGTCTTAGTGCAGGCAAAACGGTATTTGCTATGCCAGTTGATAGCAAGTATCGCAATGCAATATTTTCTCTCTGAAGCAAATTAGTCCTTAAAGGTCATCTGCCAGGCAGTCCTGAGAATAGACTTTTCTTTGAAAGAGATAACCAAAATCTGTTGTAGCTTGGTTCAGGCAAACATTGATTTGCTATACCCATTGATGACAAGTATCTCGATTTGAGATCTTCTTTTTGCAGGAAATCAGTGTCCTGATTGGTCCTCTTCCAAGAAGTAATTAGTTAGATTTTCCGTGAATGAAAAATTGAAATCTGTTGTCTTCTTAATACCCATCGACTAAAGTATCGCAATCTGAGGTCTTTCTGAAGCAAATCAGTGTCCTTAGGAGGTCCCTCCAAGGACTATTTAAAAATGAATATTCCTTGAACGAAAGTCGCATCGATCTCGATGCAGACAAAAGCTTATTTGCAATACCGCTGAAAAGTATCACGATTGGAGATGTTCCACTTGCAGCAAATCAGTTCGGACAGGTCATATGCCAGGCAGTCTTAAGCACTGACTGTTCCTTCGTAAAGACAGCCAAATCTGTTGTACCCTTTATTATGAATAAAACTCATCAGCTATACGGCTGATGACATGTATCGCAATTTGAGATCTTCTGCCCGAAGCAAATCAGTGTCCTGACTGGTATGCCAAGCAATTCCTAGAATGGACTATTCCTTAAAAGGGACTGGCGAATCTGTTGTCTTCCCGACTCACAAAAAGTAATTTGCTATACTTGTCGATGACGAGTATCACAGCGTGATATCTCCTACCTACAGCAGGTCAAGATCCTTTTCTAGGCAGTCTTTGAAATAGAAAATACCTTGAAAGGGACAGTCGAATCTGCTGTAGTCTTACTGAAAACAAAATTCAACGGCTAAAACCGCTGGTGACAAGCATCGCCATGTGATATCTTCTCTCTGAAGCAAGTTAGTGTCCAGACAACTTCTACACCAGGCAGTCTTAAGAATTGACTATCCCTTTAAAGAGAATTGCTGAAAGCGCTGATTCGGATTAGCAGGCTATCTGCTGCACTTGCTGACGACAAATGTGTGAGATCATCTCTCAGTAACCAGTATTACATCAGGGTCTTACTAAGTCAATCAGTTTTTAGGACAGACTATTCCTTAAACGAAAATTGCTGAGCTAGTTGCTGTCTCATTTTGGACACCAATGTCTTTTGTTGATTTCGTTGACAATAAACATGTGAGATCGTCTCTTAGTGTCCAGCACTAAATCAGTGTCCATACAGGTCATTTGTGCTCAATCGAGTATGAAACGGAGATGAATCGCATATTGACTAAAAAAACGTTGAATTTGCCGTACCATTAACTCACACAGTGAGTTGATTCGCTCTATTGACTGACAATAAAATATCGCAGTGTGATTTTCTGTCTGAAAAATTAGTGTCCTGATAGGTCAACTACCTTGCTGGCGTTAAATTGAGTATAGAAACGATAATCCTAAATCGAATGGAGAAAGGCTGAAGAAACTTGAATCTGGTGTAAAATCAACTCAGCTGGAAAGTCGATTCGTTCTATTGACTGTCACTAAAATAACGCAGTGCAAAATTCCTTTTTAAAATCACTGTCCTGACAGGTTGTCAGCTGACTGGATTTACAATCGAGCTTTGCTTGAACAAGAAATTGCAGCATTATCAAAACAGATTTGTTGTTCTTGGATAACACAATGTGACGTCTTAACTCTTTAGCAAACAAGTATCGAGATAAACTGTTGGCTCTGCATGCTTTACAATCGAGTAGATCAATAGATACAGAGCTTTATTCAGTTTAGTATGTATTTACACCAAAATGAATTTGTCCTGTTGCTCTCGATAACATAAGATGTTGAATAAATAGGTTGCAAGCTGGCGATTTTGTGTGTTCATTATGTAAATTTCAACGAAAATCGCTTGCTAGGCAGGCTGTACATATCAAGCAATAATTGAAGCGATATGTCAGTTCCTCTTTGGTATTGCTTTGATAAAACTGGTAGTACCACTTAGTTTCGTCAAGCTTTACAACCTTAGGCAAACCAGGTCTTCGAGAAATATTCGCTTGGCCAATATTAAATCTGTGACGTGAAGATATATTTTCTCTTCACCAAAGCATTTTATAACTGAGCACACATCGAAATACGTCAAATACGCTGCAATATTCTTTCAGTGTAACATTGGTACATGGGTAAGTATCTTTCTCGGCCTATTTAAACAAATACATCGGCGAATTTCTTTCTGGCCAGCACTCAAAACGAGTAAGTGAAAAGATGTACGAGATTGTAACTTCTTCTTTTTGCACGTAAGCTTCTTATTAGGCAGGGCTTACTATCATCCAGTCCACATCAAGGAATGTCGAGCCTACTGCAATATTGTTTCCGTCATAGCCTCAATACGTATCTTGGAAGCATATGCAAACAATTTCTTCTTGGCTGACACTAAAACAATTAAGCAAAGCTTGTTAGAAAAGTGTGGCTTCTTCTTTCTTCACAAGAACATTTAATTAGGCAGGCTTTACGATCGAGTATACATTAAGATTTGCTGTGTCTGCTGCAACATTCTTTCAGTATAACCACGATGAGCATCTTTGTATGTTTATGAAAACAAGCTTATTGGCAAATCTGTATCTGGCAAATGCTTAACGCAATTAAGTGAAGATTTGCAGGCAGTATGAATTCTTACTCCTTCACAAAATATTTCGCCATGCAGACTTTACGCTCCACTACACATCAAGAAATGTACAAACATCAAGAAATGGTTAGTCTATTGTGATATTCCTTTAAAATGACTTTAAGATATTCCTTTAAGTATCTTTTAGCCTTCGGCAAACCAGCTCTTCCCACATCCAACGCTCAGAATGAAGAATCAAAGATTGGAAGAGAAGCGACAAACTTCAAAAGAACTTAATCACGAATAAATTTCAAGCAATGAATCGAATCCTCTCTACGGAAATCTTTTGTCCTGATAATCTGTCCTGCGTAAAAGTTTTTAAAATACGAAGCAAAGAGTGATTGCAAAGTAGCGATTCTTTGCGGGTAATATGGAAAAACTTTTGGTCCATTAAAGGGAACAATTTCTCACCAAAACAAACTTTGACAGCTAATGTGTACCACTTCAGTGGGAACATTGCTGAGACCTTTTCGAGTTGTTGATAAAACCTTGAGCGCGTGATGTTTGGAAATCGTCTAAGCAGTTTTGGAAAACGACTTTCACACCAGACATCTTCCTTGACTTTCCGACTTCACCCAAACAGGATAACTACCAAATTCTTTGATGACAGAGCTTCGAAGCCAGAAAGGAGTCTTGACTGTACAGCCTTGACTCTGCTGAAAAATTTAACAAACGTAAAATGAGACACTCTCGATCGTTTATGCTTCTTTACTTTAATCGACCGCATGAAGATGTTTTTGAATAAGAGAGCTTTGCCAGCAGGCGAAACCATGGTAGTAGGACTACGAGTCATTAAAAGAGCTTGCTAACCAACAGTATTACAACTCAAATCTCTCTGCTTTGCACCAGTCATTTCGCTGCTGGATGTCTTTTTACAGCAATGATGCGCAGGTAGTTAGCTGCGATGCCTTAAAACAGGGAAAGGATCTTCTGGGCTAACGTTCCTTGCTATAACTATAGTTCACTATCACGCCAGTCAACCTACACATCAATCTCCAAGAATCTCAAATACTCCCGTTGGTTTCTTTGCATATGACACTTTCTACGCAAATGTCTGCAGAACTGACGTTCTCTTAGATAATATCTTGCAGCGTAACTAATCTCTTCACATTGACAAACATCTGCAACGAATTTCTGAACAAAAGGTCCAACGCAAAAATGTCTCAGTGTACCGCGGCAAGAGCAGTCTATCACTGTCAACAAATTTCTCCAAGGAAATTTTAGACAAACAGTTCAATATTGTGAAAACGGCCCAAAAATTGATTGCAGCAAGGGCAATCTATTACTATCAACCTAAATTAAATGTTTTAGGAGTCGACGATGCCTGAAAAAATATCTTGCAGTATAAGCAATCTTTTGACACTTGTAAACCTCTGCAATGACATTCTGAACAAACAGTTGTGAAAATGCATCAAACAATGTAATGCAGCCAGGGAGATGTCTTACTATCAACAAATTTTTCTCTATCCAACTCTATCCAACAGACTTTTCCAATTAATTTCTGAAGAAAATCTCCAATGGAAAATACATCTACCAAAGTATTGCAGCAAGGACAGACTGTCACAATAAAAAAATCTCATGAACCTGCTTACATAAACTCAATCTCCTCCATTTTCAAAATATCAATGCTTAATTTCATGAAGATAGAAATTTCCAAAACAATACCCACGTATGAGATACAACTTCCTTTGCCATGCTTTTACACACTGAGCCGCAAATCTAGCATTTGAAAAGGGCACCTGTCGAAGAAAACTCTCTGCAAGAAAGATATTCATTCATCGTTGATCAAATCATTTTAACTCGCGATTAAATTGGCTTTGTGCCTTTAATAAACATTTCTCAGAAAAGGTTCTTTCAACTTTCGTGTTTAGATACGAGTGTTGATATACAAGCTTTCAATCGAATAAGACTGATAGCAATTTGCTTCAGCTTCTAAGAAGCTTGCCAAGTTAAATTGCGTCAAGAAAGTGGACTGATTTGACTACAAGGCTACATATAGAAATCTTGAGTCAACAAAACAAAGCAAATCTATGTGATGCTATTCTTGATCGACTACAGGGAAAAACATTTCAAACCAAACACAATTTGGTGATTTGCCAGCAATCGCAAAATTTTGATTACGTCAGTTACACTATGTCAAGAGGTTCATGGTTATGAATGATTAGAGTAATCAAAGACTAAGAAAATCTATTTCATTTCTGCTCGATCAACTGCTGTAAACATGTGTTAACCCAAACATATAAATTTCCCTTGAATTAGTCCAGTCCAATTACGTTCATTGTGTTACGTCAAAACATTCATTGATGAGCTCGTTCTATGAATGATAGGCTTTTTGTAGAAGTTCGAGTCACCCAAAAGACAAATATATGCGATGCTATTCTTCATCAACTGTATCTCTATTCAAACACACCATTAAGTGAGTTCCCTACATTCTGTTAAGTCTACCTGCGTTATGTTTGCTATACGTCAGGAATCTCACAGATGGGCTAACTCTATCAAAGAGAAGATTCTTCTGAAGTTTGAGTCATCAAGAAAAGCAAATCTATCTCACTTTATTCTGGATCAACTATATATTCAAAGAGTGTGAATTCAAGCAGAAGTAACTCAGCGTGGTGTTTACGATGCAGCATGTAAAAGTGTGTGAATGCAAATACCATTTCAGAAAATCAATTCAAACTGACACTTGTTGACATTTCCAAAAATATATCTTTGCGTCAATGATAATAGTCTTTTGTAACAAAATGACGTGTGATAATTCACTTTTTACCCAGAAATTACTAAACAGGTTAATTAAAGATTGTAAAAGTGAGTTTTTGTGTACGAACAACTGCAATAGCAAATGAGGCAGGAATAAGATCATATGTGTCCAACGAATGACGGTATTGAGGACACGGAGCACTTTTTGCTGCTTTGCCCTTCATTTGACGTTCAACGACGACATTTTCTCGCTGGAGTTTCGGTACTATTACGACAATTTGTTGACATAAACAGGCTCCCCAACGACGCTCTTGTTCAGATTCTATTGTATGGTGACAAAAACCTTTCGAATGATATCAACAAAAGTATTCTCGAAATGACACTAGTTTTCATCCACAATACACGTCGGTTTGATTAAATAGATCTGAAAAGTTTGTTTATTCCACTCACCCACTAAGTCCTTTTCACTTGTTTTTTGTTCTTCACTTGTTAACGCCTGTTTCACATTGGATGTTGGGAATTCAGTGTTATGTTAGTCCAGATTGATAGCCTAGCTCACTTAATTTCAAAATTTCAGTAAAATTTTAGCATCTCATCCCACGTCACTAGTGGGATACATCCAAAACACAGCAATTGCCCAACATCCAACGTGAACCCGATTCCATTATTTGTCTATAGAAATTGCGTAGCCTTTAGTGCTGTATTTGTATTTGATTGCATATTTAGATTTAACTGTAGTTACATGTCTCTATGTTATGGCCATGGGGTAGTCATGGTCTTCTGCTCCTCATGGCATCGCTCTTGTAGTGAAGTAAAGTAGTTTGTAAGTGCTGTTCTAGGTAATTTCGTTATTGTAAATTTTTATATTTGATAAAAAAAATAACATCATGACGCTCTTCAAAGAAAAATGATTAAAATGGATTGCGAAACGCTGAACAATATTTCTGTAGGTTAAAGATATAGCACAGATGGTCGACTCTTGCTTACAAAACCTTTTTCATTGTTGAAGTCGTGAACTAAGCTTGCTTCAGTTTCACAAATGATCTAACAGATGGGGCCATTGCAGACAACGATTCCCACGCATGCGACATCCCTTTAAGAGGTAGGCCTTCCCTTAACAGGACCAAAGATCACAACAGATCAATACTAACCACGACAAAGGAGCATGTTCTTAGCATCACAAAGGTTCATGAATCAGCCAAGCACAACCAAAGTTGATATAAGGAAAGATTGGCAAATTTATCTAATCATAAACAATCCAATCAGAAAAGACATGGCTCGATGAAACGTACAGTTCCACAACCCTAGCGTCACGACAAGGGGTTGCATACTTGATTAGGTCTTTTTTTTTATTCGGCGTTCCCAAAAAGCTGACACTTTATCTTCACTTCATCCAAACAAAGCCAAAGTTTACCCAAGGAACGATTGGCAGATTTATCTAATCACAAACAATCCCATCGAATCTTGATCCATTGTTTATTAATGATTAACAGACATGTAATAAAACAAACTGCTAAGATTCTAGTCACGACAGGTGGACAGATTTACTAACTTCAGACAGCCCGAGAATTCATCAAAGTATTTCAAGAATTGAAGATGCTGGGAAATATTTAAAAATGAGAGATATCATGACCAACAAAATCGCTATGTTAACAAGGGTATATAGCGAACGAAAATTAAAGAATGTAGCATTGATGTTTAAGAGTTGAAGATGAATTCGTTTTCCAAACATACATATGGCAGCAAATGAAAATTAACGGAAGCAAGCATAGGCTAGGTTTTTGAGAGCACTGGGCAAGACATTTTACACGCAAAGGAGAGAAACAACTTCTCAGTAGTCTGCCTGGCTGTTGTACTTGAAAGATCGAGTGTCCTTGCTTCGACGGTTGCGTTATTGAGATTGATTGATCGATCAACTGGATCGGTTGACTGCAGTGGCGGACACTTCAAGGGGGGCAAGGAGGTGCGATCGCCCATCCCCCCCCCCCACAAAACTGGTTGAAGCAAATATCTTTGCTTGAAAGCAACAGAAATAAACAATGCGTATTTACTGAAAGAATAGCTTCACCCCCGACCCTCAATACTTGGTACAATGTCCGACACTGGTTGGCTGATCGACCACTGTATTGATTAGCAAGTCGAATGAATGAATAGTTGATATACTTAATAACAGACTGAGTGTTTGAAAAAATGATTGCGATATTTCTTGATTTTGTAAAATATGATTTGTACGTTGGTTGATTAATCAATAAATCTATTCAATGACTCAATGATTTATTCATTCCCTTCCTATTTGCTAGGATATCAATCCAGCGACTGGATAGCAGAATGGCTAACGACGTTTCGACTGACAAATCAACAAAACAACCAACCGACAGACAAGCATGTTGAATGACCGATAAACCAACACATTTTTCATCAATTAACTGATCTATAGACTGTCAAACAGACTATCCTTTGACAAACTGGCCCACAAATACAGCATAGATTCCAAATCTTTAAATTGGTGTAAAAAGGTGGATGCAAAATTCGATGACTTATTTCTTTGAGCTGAATGGCATTTAAAAAAATTTGAACTTCTCTTCTATAATTCTACCGTTGACATTTCCAGAAATCTTTTGCAGGGTGTCCCAAAAAATTTGTGCCCGGTTTGTGCATCTGCTGTGGAGGAGCTATAGATTCAATTATCTCGGTTTTTAGACACTTGCATAGGTCATGCTTCAACTTAGACTTCGAGAAATTGTATGAGTCAATCTGCAAAGTGGTTGCTGATTTATGGCTGAGAAAAAAGCAAAATAAGTGATTGCCTAAAAACAGCACTTCTGTTGCTCTCCAGCAATGTCAAAATAAAGTAAGTTTTCAAAAAAGGGTTCTAGGGTCTTATTAAAATTTTCTTGCTAAATTATTTATAAGGTTAGCAGTGGTATCTCTTCAAAAGTGAGCACTTTCCATCTTCTAAACAATGTAATGAAAAATTTGATAAAATACAACAACCCTTTGTTTGAAAATTTACATCATTTTGAAAATGTAATATACACTACGAAAAGCTTAACTGATTGATCCATAAACAGAAATAGCAAATTGAAAGACGCACTTACTAGAGAATTCGCTGGAAGAACTATGTCTGGCTGGATCAGATCTGTTTGCACGAACTTCAACAAATAAGGAAGACGGTGGAGATAACTTTCCAGATGTCTCTGGTGAGAGATTTAAAAACAGGGCTAGTGTTAGGCGAAGAGATACTTATTTCTGTAACACTTTCGTTCAAATATGTACAAGCATTACAGCAAACAGATTTTTCAACAATACACAATTTCAAATTATGTGTACAAGTTGTTTCAGAAAAAAGTCAACCCAACTTTAATTGAAAATCTTTAAAGATTGACATCATATTGGCAGATGTAATGAATACCTAGCCTCACTACACAAAGGCCCTCAAGTTACGCTCATCCCATTGAATTTTTGTTGTTGCTATCGCTCCACTGAGGGCCTTATTCCCATAGAGCTGTAAAAGGGGCCAAAATTTCGATCGGCCATACTGTCGCCCCGTCGCCTATCGATAAGCATGTGGCTTAGAGCAAGGCGCATTTTGCTTTTATAGCAAGAATGATCCTTTACCGACGTCCTGACACCTGGTTTTATGGTACAGCAGTTCTAGAAAACTGATCTTCAAGACATCTTAGACACAGTGGTAGATGATTAAGGCCCAATAGATCTTTCAGCTACATTCTAAAAAAGAATGCGGATCGAGCGACAGATTGATACATTTTGTAGAATGTTTGAATGTGCACAATAGTGACAGAAGGTCTAACACCAGTTAATTGAACTTTGCGTAGAGCAGCTGAAAAGTTTCATATAGAATCAGTCTGGGGCTTTACCGTTTCTACAAGCGTAAGGCAATGAGTCGTTGTTGTAGCGTTTTCAGTTAAGGCAAAGAGGGAAACTATGACATGTAATCTCGAGTACCGAATAATCATCCTCCCCCCCCCCGCTTATCAATTTTTGAAAAATTTGCCAACTCCCCGCTTTTATTCCAACCCCCCTTTATTGATTTTGGAAAGGTGAGATGAGAGAAAGAACATGGTTAGCAGTGACTCTTTAAGCTGCATCGATGAATTCCCTCTGACGTTTGAGCATGAAACAAATATCTAAAATTTTATAAAACAAATAAATGTGAATTATGATAAAACAAATAAAAAACTTAGCATACCACTTTTCTGATGATTATCTTTACAATCCATAAACAATTTCTTTATCCATTGTTGCATGTTAACAATACATTCCCATGCTGGGTCTCCTGGACAGTCAAGATCAGTCAAATATCTGAAAAAATGCATGAAAGAAAGTCAATAAGCTGTGTAACTTCTATGGACAGGCATGGGAGAATATACCATTCAAATTGTTCCTAAAAATAAACTTTTAAAGGAGCACATTGAAAGTTTTAACAATAGCATATTCTCCTTTATTTCTTGGGGCGGGCTTGGGGCATTTGCCTCCATATCTTACAAAGGCCAAACGGCTCCGCTCATATCAAAATAACATCTAAATTCGAGCTCTAGACCCAAAATGTACCAAAATCACTTGGTCTCATAAACTGTCTCACCAGGCAGTACTCCACCCATTCTTCTACCGGACAATGAATATTTTGAAAGAAATTAGACAATCCAAAAAAATTTCATTCCTAAATCACTCTACATGCTGTTTATCGCAAGACATCTGCATCAAATCCTTTACCTGCGGATAGAAAGTGACCATTCCAGCCCTGGTTCTGTACACAAGATCAAAGAAGTATTGCAAAAAAAACATAAACAACTCTTTTGGGTGTGACGAGTGAAAACAGCAAGCAAAATTGCATTTTGTTCTCCTTCCTGGCGATAATGACTCCTTAGATGTGCTCATGTATTTTGTCCTCATGGGAGAATGGAATCCCCATGAATAAGTTATTCATACTAGGGGGGAGGGGAGACTTTTCAACCCGCCAAAACGAAAGCACGTGCTAAAGCATGTTGAAAGTCATCGCCGTGAGGTAAACCCATTAGGGACTTTTGCTTGTAATTTTAGCACGTTTTTTAAGTCTTCTCAAAGGGACTCGTTTTAGAAAATTGCCTACAGAATCTGAACGGAGTGACCGATTTTAGCTAGGAAAATTTTTAAAAATGATTGAACATGTTAGCTATTTAATTAAATATTGCAAAATATCGTTGCCTATAAATTCAGGGAGCAGTACCCTTTCAAACGCCGGGCGTTTTTTGTGACTCACCCCGTATAAAAACGTTCGACCCAGACTCCTTAGTAAAATAGCTAAAAGGTTAATTGTGTGGTGGGTTCATTACTTTTTTCAGTAGTTACCTGATATCGAATGACATTACAATGTGACATCCATCGCTGTTCTGTGCAAGCAGTGAAAGTGGTTGTGTGTATTTAAATACAGCTTTATCACAGCATATAAATTCAAATTTCAAATGAAATCGTAAAATACAGCCTCTGTCAAGGAACAAACACTTCAAAAACAATACTGTTTTGATAAAAAGGCTCTACATCCATAGCTTTTCTCCGTTACAATCAGTCTTTGTCATTTGCCAGAATATTTTACTAACCTTATAAGCCTTCTCTGTTCTTCCAAAACAGATGGAAAATCAAATAGCTTCTCTTTTAATTGCACCATGAATGCACCAACCTGCTCGTCCACCTTTTCTAAAGCTGCAATGAAACAAAAAAATTTTAAAGACCAATGATTAACCATGATACTTTGCAGTCGTTGGAATCTATCAAATGTGGTTCTTTTTTTCTTCAATTTGTTCAACGTTGGCTAACAATAATCAAATAGCACAAGGTGCTAATCTAGGTCAACTACAATTATAAAATAAAAAAGAAATTAACTGTACTCTAAATTTTCTACTAAATCAAATGTACCCTAAATTTTCCACATGTCGCTTGCATAGTCTGCAGTCACAACTAACCGTGTACGTTTTAATTTTTCTTTTAAACACTGAAAGAGATTCAGATTCCTTTATGTCGGCAGGTAGTGTCCTCCAGAGCTTCTGCCCGAGGAACCGCACAGTTTCTGTTCCAAACCTCATTGTTTTAACTTTTGGTAAACATATGTTTCCGCCATCCCTCAGCTCATAGGAAGGAACCTTTTCTGTGAAAATCTCCTTCATAAAGCTAGGGGCGTTTCCTGATTTTGTTTTATATATTTCAGTTATACAATACGTAAGGCCCTTTCTTGTATCGTATTGATTTTTTTATTTATGTTCCTATCATGAAACATCCATACCAATGGGCAATAACTAAAATGTGACATGATGAACGCATTCATCAATGATGCAAGCTGTTCAGTTTCCATATAATTCGCAATTCTAGCCAGAGCATGTAATTTTTGGGCCGCCTTCTTACAGAGCGTTTCAACATGGGACTTAAATGTTAGTGTATTGTCTATGTTGATTCCTAAGAGCATTTGCTCCTTTGTCTCTTTGATCACAGACGTACCAATTTTCACACGTATATCGTCATGCATTCCACCAAAAGAGATTACATGGCATTTTTCTTCGTTAAGTTTCATATAATCATTAGGAAACCAGTTTAACCCTTTCACGCCCGGCTAAAATCAAGCTTAACAGGAAAACCTAATGTAGATTGTCGTTTTCCAGGGGGTATCATAATCAGTGATTCAGCAAGCAACAGATAAATGCAATGTGCATAACCTTTCAAATCAATCAAAATTCCAAATGCTTTACCCTCTGAAAAATTTGCAGTTCTCAATGAATATTGTTGGGCCATATGGCCCTTCCGGGGGTGAAAGGGTTAAGATGGCTGCAACTCCATCCTCTAATGGTGGTTTCGCTTTTTGCTTAAACTGATAACGCTACAACTACGACTCATTTCCCTACGCTTGTAGAAATGGTACAGCTCCGTACTGATTCTATAGACTCGATTACATGTCGTAGTTTCGCTTTTTTTGCTTAAACTGATAACGCTACAACTACGACTCATTTCCCTACACTTGTAGAAATGGTACAGCTCCGTACTGATTCTATAGACTCGATTACATGTCGTAGTTTCGCTTTTTTGCTTAAACTGATAACGCTACAACTACGACTCATTTCCCTGCACTTGTAGAAATGGTACAGCTCCGTACTGATTCTATAGACTCGATTACATGTCGTAGTTTCGCTTTTTTGCTTAAACTGATAACGCTACAACTACGACTCATTTCCCTGCACTTGTAGAAATGGTAAAGGTCCGTACAGCTTTCGTTCGATTCGGATTCCTTTTAGAATTTACCTATTGGGCCTAAATCACCAGTTAATCTTTTCTCCGGACCACTGGGTCGAAAATGCTTCAAAAATCAGTTTTCTAAAACTACTGTACCATAAATCTGGGTATCAGTACTTTAGTAAAAGATATGAGTAAACGATATGATTAAAAAAGCAAATTATAATCACTTACCTCTCTGAAAAGATTTCACTTCACTGTTTTGAAATAACGCTTTAGCCCGATTGTAGTCACTGATCACGATTTCATAGTCACCCTGTAGGAAAAAGAAAGTAACATGATTTCAAATGTAGGTAATCATGTTGACATAAAGCCTGTAAATAACAGGCTGTTCATACAATACACCTTTGCAACTAACGGCCTCGTTTTGGAAATTCTTTAAACTTCTTGATACGAAATTTCTGACCATGGATCTGGATTCAGCAACCCAAGTTTAGTTTAATTGCAAATTTCATATTCCTACACTACACGATTTCGATTTTATGGCGATAACAAACTTGAGAATTCATATGGGATTTGACTGTCAAAATCGTTCGGTGCATAACTTTACACCCTCAGTCATTACTCACGATCAAATCCCTTATAAATTTTCAAATTTGTTATCCTCATAAAATTCAATTCGCTAGCACTAAGATCAAGAAAATTAGTAATTAGATCAACATTAGGGTGCTGAATGTAAATATGGGGTACGAAATTTCATATGACGCAAACTAAAGAAATTTTGAAAATTTTCAAACCAAGGCTGCTTAGTTGAAAAGCTGCATTACTTTGCTTAGTGTCCCAAAATTAAGGTTTTTGACACATCAGTTCTTCATTTGGAAGATGCAACTTTGTAATAAAAATGAGTGGGAATGACAACAATAAAAAATGGATTTCATTTCTCATTTTCATTTCACTTTATTTATTCACACAAGGTAAAGTTGTCAATTGTATATACATGATTGCTTTCCAGACCACCCTAATAAAAAACAAATAAAAGTACTTAAAGTACTTGAATGATAAGCAGGAATAAAAAGGGTTCGGTTCCTTTATGTTCTGGAATTTTCGAGACAGGATTTAATTTGTTTGAAATTTTTCATTTATTTTGACTTTGCGTCCACGCTGTTCCATAGCTTTGCTCCTCTAAAAGAATAGCATTTTGAATTGGCTGTAAAGATGGTCTTCACTTCACCTTACTTCATCAACCAATCAAATTAACGGATCCATCAATCTATCAATTATGTTGATCAGAAAATCACCATTAGGCCTTGATTTGTAACGTTTTTGTTTCATGCATGAACCATTTTAGACTACACTAAATCGAGGAAAGCAAGCTATCTTATAGTCTCAAGGAAAATAAAGTAATCATAGCGGTACGTGAAAATAAATGTTGACAATAAAGTTATGACCTCAAGCTTCAATTTTGTAGGAACTGGCAATAAATTGCTTACAAAATCACCATTGGATGATTCTCACAAACGTATTTCAACGAATGAATCGAATTCGGCATCAATGAATCTATTTGCAGTCATCCATCCGGTACCCAAGTAACAATATAAACAATCAAGGAAGCTTTAGATGGAGAAGATCAAGGAAAAAAGGATTACTTGTTGAATATTTCTCTCGATGTTCCGCTGGAGATTGAAGAGGAACCTGAACCTCTGGAGAACATTCAGGGCATTCCGTTTGGCGTCAGCATCATCTTTTCTGGACAAAATGTCCTTGAACATGGAGTTCGATACTGTATTGCAGTCTATAAAAAGGAGAGAATTGGATGAAAATCTAACACCATGAAGAATCTTTCACTCTGAAGCCTGTCTCAGATTAAAGGACAAGTCCGGGGCTGGTATAATTGTTGATTATTCAAGAGATTACCCTGCTGTGAATGGTATGTTAGTGATTTTTCCAGCTTTTTTCTCTGTTAATCTGCGATACTTCATATTTCAATCTCCTAAGAACTGCAAAGTGACGTCAATGATTTTATCAACCCCGAACATGCCCTTTAAATTTCATGTGAAAATCCCTACAAACAGATACAGTTGAAGAGTTTTGCATTAATATTTTTCCGTTATCCCGAATCTCACATTACATCTAACTTGAGACTGACTTTAGTCTTTTTTTCTTGGCTTTAAATGTTAAATTTTCTTCTAATGAATCCTTCATTGAAATGATATGATCGAGGATTTTGTGCCTTTTCAAAGCTCAAATGGTGTATAGAAGTGAAAATGTAATGGTCAGAACGAAAATGCAGTTATAGAGCAGTTTGTTTCCACATTTCAGTATATAAACAACATAATCTAACCGCTTTTTCTACTTTAAAGGGACACTCCTCGAAAACCAAATGCTAGCACGGATCACGAGTGTCAGGACACCATGATGTTGCATTAGATCGTATTAGATTCTTTGCCTACCTTTAAATGCCACAAAATTCTCATATCATTATCCCGATTGAGAAGCAGATTATGGCACCCTATAATTTTCACCCTTCCATTCTTTTATGTTTTTATCGATCTTTGAAACACACAACAAATGGTGAGCTTTTTATAGTGTCAGGTAGGCTGTTCCAGAGCATGCTACCTCTAAAGGTCAATGAACTGTTCCGTGCATATTCTAAGCCGTTCAATCAATAAGTTATCATTATACCTTTTTAAGAATGAAAGAATTTCTGTAATTTTGTGCTGAGTCTAGAAGATAGATGAATAGGACCTTACTGTTCAATATCCCGCGAAGTTCCTCTGTAATGGACCCTCCTGGTGAAGTTTGCTTATCATCACAAACACATTGTTGAACATCTAATGTGGGAAAGATCAAATTAACGTAGAACGAAAGAAGAAATGAATGAAAAAACAAATGGCAAATGAACGGACGAAAAAATTATGGAATAACTACGACTCTAATCAAAAAATAAGTTTCCAAGGGTCTGCTAAGAGATCAGCAAAAATAACTTGCAACAGAATTTTATGCTAAAGATAGCAGCAGGGAAATTTTTACCAAGATGCACTGCGCTCTTTAATCGAATTCCTATAGAATCATTAAAGATTCGCTAATTCGAACGCAGTCCATCTGGATAAAAAGTTCCTCGTCGCCATCTTTAGCGTAATCGCCTATTGTATTTCGATCAAAGCTCCTTGTACTTGGCTTAGTGAATGAATAAAAATGATCAAGCAGTCATTTCCAAGACTTAGTTTAATTTACCAAGCACCTAGGTGAAATGACCATCTCAGCTGAAAAAGATAGTCAGTGCTGAGCCACTGTAGTCATTTCATCATTCAGAGACAGAACCTAAATATTTCCTTGAATAACTAACCATTTTCAAATATATTCGAGAACCCCATCGAACTTAGCCTCGCGATTCAAAATCATCAACGAGTTTCCTGGAAAAGCCCTCTGTTAAAGTTAATGATACATAGTTAGTAATAATATTTTTACCTAAATTTGGTATATAATTAATAGTCTATATAATTAATAAGGTCTATATAATTAATAGTTAGTTATGAATAAAGTTAATGATAATATTTAGGTCTCACTAAAATTAGAACAGCAAGTTTTCATCTTGAGAGAATTTGAAAGCGATGCTTGTAACTGCACAAACGAAGGGCCGTATGAAATTAAATCATTGGCGTGTCAAGATTTATTTCTGTCCTTCTTAATAAGTGGCTCTTTGAAGTAAAAAAACAACAATTGTAGCTCACCAGCGAGAATATCCAAAGATTCCAGGATGGTACCAAGATTTGATCGAACGAGAGAGGCAGGGCCAGAATAACTTCTTGTGTCTTGTGATTCCAGATGGTAAAAGCCACTCTTCAAGGCATCAAAACTGAAATTGAACATATGTTTTGAAAAAAATCCTGCTACACGTAACCTGACCTTCAGATACAAAATGCTTTAATATTCTGAAATATGAAAATTTAAGTAGCCCCTCATTGGTGAATTTTAAAACAACAAAAAGAACAGGGTAACTTGATATCCAAATATACTGATTCAAATCGGTTTCCCAAAGAGCGATAGCTATGTGCTTCGAAAGATATAGGCTTTTATTTATAGGATTACGATGCCGGCGGGGTGAGCGGCCGAGTGGCTTATAAAGTCTTCGTCTGGTGACTGAAGTTAAGCCTGGTCGAGTGAGGTCAGACTCCGGATGGGTGACCTCAGAGGCCTGACCTCACAACTCACCTCGTCGTCCTTCGGAAGGGACATTAAACTTGGGGTCCCATGCCTGGATGCGGCATGCACAGTGGGCATAAATTAGCTTTCAGTAGCTAGAAATCTTGACAAGCCCACTGAAAATAAATTGAAAACAAACAAAAAAACTTGGATATATTCCATGAACGTTACATTTCTCTACAAAAACTTTATTCCTAAAAATTATCGTGTACAGATATACAGGATGTGCACGAAAAAACGTTCTAATTTTCAAAACTTCGTAGCGCATACAGTACTCGACTTATTTGAATGATTCAAATTTTTTTCAAGAACCGAAAGAACAAAGTATTTTTTTGATTTTTGCCACGTCTTTATGAGCAATGAAAATGTTACGTAAGTTTGAGTTTATGAAAATTTCAATTTCATTGCAATATACAGGGTGTCTCAGAAAGCTTTCCAGTTTTAAACTCAGACCCCGTATACACGATGCCGATAGAATTTGAAAACAGCATAAGAAGTGCCGTTTTGGCCTCATGTATACGTGATGCCAGCAGAATTTCCAAATTTACAACAAATTACCCAAAGCCCCTTTTGTTCCCTTGAAGTCATTCAATTTATAGAAAAATGTGATGCAATTGTACATTCACCTTTTCAAAGATTTGAAAGATTTGATTCCATGTTACAAATTTCAAGCCTAGAAATTCTTTTCTGGCTCACCTGGTATATCTCAGAAAGTTACCTTGTATCCAAATGTTTTTCAAGCAAGAATCGAGCTGGATGGAAGTTTTCAGACAATGGATTTCCACTACCTATGGTAAACATATTTGAAACTCTTTCTATAAGGTGAAAATTTTGAATAGAAAAGATTCTAATATATGCTGCATCTGATAGAAAGTGACTGCGTGTCTTTTGCTGATTTTTGAACAGTTCTAGCTTAGCCTGCATGCAGATTCTACAATCAGTGCAGAGGAACAAAAAGGAGAAGAAAGCTCCATGTAGAGTCTGCACAATGGTGACCAATTCTATGTTTTGAGTTTTCAGATTGTGTGGAAGTGATTGGCTGCACTATTTAACTTTTGTTCTTACTTGTATTCAGCATGTTCTGCTTGCAAAAAAATCTGGATTGATATTCTTTACATGCAGAATACGCTGAAAACAAGTAAAATAAGCTGAACACAAGTAGGAACAATAGTTAATTCATGCAGCCAATCCCAGACGGTTCCATAAAATATGAGAACACAAACCACAAAATTGGTTGCCGTTCTGCAGACTCTACAGTGAGCTTTCTTCTCCTTTTCTCTTCTCCGCAATGACTGTACAGTATGCATGCAGGCTATCCTGGCTTTGCCTGGTCCTTATTTTTGCCTATTTGTATTGTGTCAATGAAACTTGCCAAAATAGTAGCAATGTGTCTTGCCATTCAGCTTGTAATAATGCCTACTTCACTCATTTCAGTTGATGACTCTTTCAATGCAAACAGATTCTCTCAGTTAATTTTTCTCAGCTCCTACTTATTGCAACAGAAATACATGCTATAACTACCGTATATAACTGCGACAGGATTCAAATTACTCCCAAAGCTAACTTATTACATGCAACCCCAAATCAAAGGTGGTACCATATAATAATCCCAAATAAGGAGGAAGATTGATACTCACTTTTTGGATACATCTCATCAATCTTGTCAGGAGGGATGACAGCCCTGAAATCAGATGGTGAAAATGTACTACACAAGAGCCAATTATGGAGTCTGAGAATCACATACACATGCCTATTTTCTTGGAGGCAGGCCATCTGGAATTGTTCCTATTGTAACCTTGGTGGGAACATCTGCAAACCTGCTAAAGGGAGGGACAGAGGTGGCAATTTGCCTCAGGGTCTAGTGGGCCTCTACTCCCTCATCTTCTGCTCACTTCACTTGCAGGCTAGGCCATACTTTGCAGTTGTTTCTCTGGGCCTCCATATCCTCTCGACGGCACTGGACATCTGCACATGACCTTCCACAGTTGCAACTCCAGTGGCTTGCATTATATACTGTGTATATCAAACTCATTCAGTGCAAAACCAAAGTCACTAAACCATAAACAAAATCATGATTCACATCAAGATATTACAATCAACAAAGCAGACTTCCTGTATGTTTGCTCTGAAATCACAATTTCAGAGATAAAACCTGCTTTTCAAGAATTCTAGCAAGGTAAATTACTGTAAGGTAAAACTGACTTTCATTTGGTAAAATCTTTCAGTAATGGAGAATATGGCTTTCAAAATGCACTTACATGTTTTTGCAATGTACAGAGTGGTGCAGTCATCACATTCTGACTGACCAGTAATGCAGCTTGGAATCAATAATGATTGCACTGAAAGAGTTATTGGTAAGGTATTGCAGATTACACTGAACAAAAAAAATCAATATTGGTGTAACAAAGCATTCTCACTGTTGCATTACAAATCATACCATTGATCAAAGAAGATTGTTTTACATATGATTATTAGGACATCATAAAACGATGACCTACCCTGTTTCTGATGGGGCAACTCCCAGTGGATCATTCCCTGTGAAATTTGGTGACAGTGGCCTTGAAACTGATAAACCAGATGTTTGTTTCTCTTCAAATAATTTTGATTCATCAACCCAAACTGCAGACTCTGTCAGCAAACCAACTCTGGGCATATAGCCCCTGAATTTTACAGTACTTGCTCCTTTTCCTCCTGATTTGGTCACAACCACTATGGAGCCATTTCCAAGTCCCATGCCAGTTCTGCAGCTTATGTAATGAGGATGCCATTCTGCAGTGTATGTGCAGTTTACATTGCATATGAAGACTCCTGAAAGATGACAAATGAGATGGTCAGATGGTCCATTTCAAAGGTAAAAATACAACAAAGCTACTAAACATGCATTCAAATGAAAGCTGGAGAATTAGAAGTACTGCATACAGGATCATTTTATGATTAGATTTCCATCACTGGATGATCATTCAAATATCCTCTCTATTGCTTCTGTTTTATGTAGCTATCATTTTATTGCCCCAACCCCCACCTGGGATAGAGGGGGCTGTTGCTCAGTGGGTATTTGCTTCTTAGGTGATACTGGGCATGCCACTCATATGGGTGGGTTTTTTCACCTGAAATTCCCTAAATATGGGTCCATTTTTTACCTAAATTCTTGTGGGTTAAGCTTTCCTCAGAATTTTTATCGCAACTGAAGGAATCTGAATAGACCACATTGAGTCACAGTCACAGAGTACCCCTCCCCCGGGCTGCTTCGGGGCAATCCACCTCTTCTTCACTGAAAATTTCTTCCTGGAGAGTGGAGACACTTGGGCTGATTCACTTCCCTTGCAACTTTTAAACACTGTATCTCATCTACATCTACATCTATTGGATAGTGCCTTCCTTCTAAAAAGAAGATTCTGGCAGGGGTGACAGCCAGAGTGAATAGTAAGCAAATACTTGAAAGATTAGGGAAGTATGAATGGCACTATGCCTATTTATGGTAAATCAGCCCATTTTGTTGAGGAAGTATCCATGTTCTTCACATTGTGCATACTATCCACCCTGGATGTCACAGCTAGGTGTCACAGCTGTGCATACTATCCACCCTGGATCCACCCTGGATGTATGTGCATTAGCATTGATTTCTCTTTAAAATGGCACCAAGAAATGGTCAAGAATGAGAAAATTGGCTAAAACATTATTGTTGGTTGAGCAAATGATCAAATGCATATTCTTGCATTATTTTGCAGCAAATGCTAGGAGTTATTTCTATCTCCTGAACAAGTGCTGGGGTTCAGGCAGGGTCAAACATGAGCTATTGGGGGGGGGGGGCATTCCTCACTTGTTGCACTCATGATGACTGTTGAATGTAATAACTACCTTCCTGGTAAGAAAATTTTTACCTACATCATGGGTATGCAAGAACCCTTTTAAATTATACTTTCAAGAGGGAATTTTTTTATTAGTATAAATCTGAATTAAAATCCCACAGGTTCTGTCTGCTGTTACGTGTTCTTGCTCAATACACCTCTGTCTGCTTGTACCTATTCAAGGTATCTACATTCTTAGTTTCTTATCTCTGGATCTGAAAGCCTAAGCTGTCGTGACTATGTGGATAAAATGCCTGGACCCATCCCATTTGAGGAGAATAAGAAGATAGATCGCGACAGAAAGAGGGCCTAACTAAATGCAAAGACTGCTCCACTTTTCAGCAACTTACCAAGAAGATCCTCGGCATTTCTACCAAGATTTTCTCCACGTATTTTCACCTTAGTTCCAGGAGGTCCTTCTGCGGGTGATATACCAGTTACATTTGGAGAATTTGCCGACATTTTCAACTTCTTACTGCTGGAGCTCGAGTTTTTACTGTCACTATTTGTTTTTCTTTTCGGCTTGATTTGATTCCGCTTCCTCCCTTTAGCCTCGAGCTGATGCAGCCTCGGTCGTCGTCGGGCTGATCAATCAATAAATCAATCAGTTAATCAATCAAACAGTCAATCAATCAATCTATACGCATCTTTGTCAGAGAAGTCATTGGAGGGCCTTGATTTGATCATACCATGATTTGGTCTCGTATTTCAAATTGAATTGCTGTCGTTGCAAATTTCCAACATTTGAAGGTGGTCAAAACATTAAATTTGGTGGCATCTACATGCAGAGGAGGTACTCCCACTCCCAATCTTGATAGGTCCCTTTCCCCTGACGCGATCTGTTGGGGATCTGCTACGAATAACGACTTTGAACAAACAAAGGGCTACGTATTCGGTATCCCGCAGCCCTTTAAAAATCATTTTCAGTTCAAGAGCAGTCAAACTTGTAACAGGCAAGGTGAAAAGTCACTGAAGACAAAGAAAAACGTACATGGAAGAGAGAGTCCCGATCTTTTAATCTTCCTTTCTCCCAAACAACAACGCCTTTTGAAGACTTTTAAATTCACATAGATTACTATTGAAGGGAGAAATTTCGCTGAATTTCGAAATATGAAATTTCATAGATGGAGGGGGCGGTGATTTGGAAGAAGCTCAATTTACAAGAACGGTGCTTTCAGTGATTATTGTGACGATTGTGTACGCCCGGACAGGTCATCATTTTCTGAATTTTGCTCCTTGAAAACTGGGTTCATATTTCATCAGAAATGCGCACAGAATGGACATTGAGTTCTGTATAAGTGTCCTTAAAAAACTACTGTTCCTTTTGTTCTTCGTGCAAATTTACAAGCGGGAAAGGATCACTTCTTTGACAACATTGCTTTCACATAAGAGTACGAACGTCTCCAGCACAAGACAAGCGAGAATACATTAGAATCAAGTACTCAGCCCAGTTCTAAGGGTACCTTGCAATCAGATCCATTTTAAAATGCTTGGCTACCATGCTCGAAAAGATGCAATTTATCCTACTCCTCTCTTTTGAACATTAATCTTTGAAACAGCTGCTACTGAGAACAACAACGTTCCAGCACGTTCCCCAGAGTAAAAGATTTATTCCTGTCCCGTTTTCCCACATGTAAGCAAACAAGATACGATATTCATAAAATGATAACGGCTCCAATCGAAACTGCAAGTAGATAACTGTTTCTACAGAGAACAGCCAAGTTCCAACATGTCACCGCAAAAAAACAATTTATCCCTCTCCTCTTTCTTCCAACAGAAAACAATAAACGTAATAATTCTATAAACTTATATGAATGCTCTTATCGATACAGCACCTCTGCAACTACTCCTACTGACAACAGCAAAGTTTCTGCACGTTGCTGAGGTAAAAACGCTGCCCGTTCACATTATTCCGTTTTCAAATGAATACGCGATGAAAATGAGAGGCGTTCACACTACTGGAGCGAAATGGTGTTGTTAATCCCCTTTTCAAAACAAAGACTTATGTTAGTAACTGTCAACAAGGCGCCAATCGCGACTTTGAATGCCATTGTAATCAAAAGTCTATTAACAAAGGAATGTGAAGCGTTCTCAAATGTCTCCGTTTTTGGCGTTCAAACTGAAAACGGATCGTTTTCCCAACGCATCATTTTCAAATGTATGCGTTTTCATTAGTGTTTCTAAAAGCGCCGTTTTCACAGCGGAGCAAATGTGAACGCAGAGCCAAACGAATAAGTTTTACTCCGTTTTCATATGAAAACGTAGCAGTGTGAACGGGGTCTAATGCTGCTATGCTGCTAAGAACAGCAAAGTTTCAGGACGTTACCATATTGCTCTCATCTTTTTTCCAACATATAAGGCTCGAAGGGGACCCTTATGGAAATAGGGTCAGCTTGACCCTTTAATGCTATCCCTGCCATTGCAATTAGGGGTGTTTTCCTTTTACGTTTTTAAACCTTAAAGTATTGTATTATATCTATTTTTTATATTTATTATAATAACTTGTATATATTTTTATGTGGCAAATGATACATCTGTAAGGAAACAAATCAACGATCATTCATAATCTGATAAATGAGAGAATCGAAACAGCAAGTAAGACAGTTGCCGCTACTGAGAAGAACAACAAAAGTAAGCTATCCATAACAAAAACCAATCAGTTAATTAAAATAACAGAATTTCCAAATCTGAATATCATCTACAAAGCATACCAATTCGTCATAAACATATATCACTGACAGCATATATGAATTGTAACTTTTCTGTTCCTGAGTTCCATGAGTACTGAACTAATCTGAGTATTGCTCGTCTGGGTGTCTTTTGAGTACAAAATGAGTTTCACTTGAAATGCGACTTCAATTAGCCATGATGTAGCATCAATCGAAAAATGTCGTTTAACACAACAAAACTGCCAGTGTCTGGATTTTGCATGAGATGGAAAACTTGCGAGAAACTATGTGGAGGGTCGTTATCAGCCTAAAAACAAAGATGGGAGATCACTTAGAAAATAAAATCATCCAATCTTGCAGAGCAGGCTTGAAGTCCTTTATCAACATTACTAGCAATTCAGGGTGATGTTGTGGGGAAAATGGCATTATAATGAAGCATGAATCAATCCAAGAGACATGTAATAGGAGTCTACACTTACCTGGAAGCTTTGACCCCTATGTTGGAATTCACTTCAACACACCTAGTACATTGATATATAAATGTGACTCACCTTGAGCTGTCCTATGACAAATACTATTAATCCATTGTTGACTGTCAGATGTGCATCAATGGTAGTGACAATATGAGCGACAGTCTGGAAGGGCAGGCCCTAAGATCAAAGAGATTTGCACATTGCAATTGAAAAAGAATATTTGAAGTGAATGACAACTGTTAAAGGACAATTTCATGTTTGTATGACTGATGCTGGAAAACAAACTTACGAACTGCTGCTTCAAACTATCCACTTTTCCCACAGTTAAGTGTAGCATTAACAGTAACAGTTACTAACAACTTTTGGCTTTGTGTCAGGCAGCCCCCTCTCTAATTTTCCTTCTTAACGTTCATGGTTGAAGATTCTAGGAGTTTAAGGTAAACATTCTTGCAATTAGTCACCATCCTTCCATTTGATCATAGTACAGAGGCTAGTACAGAGGAAAGTGACATCAGCTGTACAAAGATATAGAACCTGTGGCTTACTACTTCCATCATTTAACTATCCATATGAGTATGAAACCTACCTTTAATTTGGCACTTATGGCTTCTACACCCTGACATTCTGACCCCTCAAATGACATTACTGACTGGGGTACCTGTAAGAAATGGATAAACTTCAACGTCTATGCAACAACATTTGGCAGTTTAAGGCATTGAATCAGGGTTAACAGACCGCGTACACCCAATTTGCAAAACTGCTGACTTATGATTATAGCTAATGCCAATCTGATTGGCTATTATTCAAACTGCACACATGATATAGCCTTGCAAGTATCGTTTTCCTTTTCCTTTAAGTCAACAAGGCGTAATTTCGCATAGCAAAGAAAAAAGGATCTGATGACCATCTCTCGTGGTATTACAAGACAACTGATAAAGTTAGGGTAGGAATGTAATTTATAGTGAAAGTAAAACCATAATGGCTATCAAGAGAATAGATGCAAAGAGCTAACATGAAAAGTTTCAGGATTATCTCAATTAAAGGGCAACAATAAGCTTAGGGCCAAGGGATTCAGTGGAATAATGAGTTTTTATGGGGATCAACAGAAAGAACATGAAAACGCAAAACTTTCATGATAGAAATATTGGATAACATTGTAACTTGTAGCTGAAACTTCTGATCACATGAAAAACAGACTGATCAAATGAAAGAAGATAGACCCCCAGCAGAGAATCGCTATTTGCCCTGACTCAATGCCTTTAAGCACAGAACAGTTCTTCAAGTGCAGTACAACTATAAGCTGTGTCACATCATCAAGGGAGCTCCATCATCAGCT
Organism: Aurelia sp. 4 Dawson et al 2005; assembly: GCA_964019985.1. NCBI lineage: Eukaryota > Metazoa > Cnidaria > Scyphozoa > Semaeostomeae > Ulmaridae > Aurelia > Aurelia sp. 4 Dawson et al 2005. The sequence continues at coordinate 3,994,508 of OZ026497.1, forward strand.
TGATTCATCTTCAGTATCAACAGTTTTACACCATATCATTCATCTGTTATAAGTACTCCCTTGAGCATCAATTAAACCTTGGGATCGTCAAATCATTCCTTGAAAGCAATTTCTTATCAGATCCCTCATGATTAGGTTGAGCATGACATATACTTGAGGCTGCTTTTCCAGGCAGGCCATCAACAAAAGGGGAGACATCTTTTGACCCCCAAGATCTCTAGAATCCCTAAGAGATCTGATAACAAATTCTTTTCAAGGAATGATTTGACGGTTCCAAGAGTGTGTTGATGCTAAAGGGAGAACTTTCAATGATGAACATCATATGTAAATATATTGTCAGTATTGAGATGAATGAAGCTGGTTTTGGAGCTCCCTTGCAGGACCCTGTTGATAGGTCTTGTATACATTGTATTTTGTAAAACAGAGTTGTGCCACCTTTAGTTTTTCCCCTTGTGCTTCATATCTTGTTGATTTCATTCACCGTGCTTCAAGAATACGCTTTGGTCAAAACATCAAAGCTCTGGTTTGGAGGTGGAGGTAAATTTGCCCCTTGACGATAAATATCTTAGCTCTCAATGCACCAATATCAACAAGTGTGGTATTTATGTTCAAGGTATTGAGGTATGTTTTGAAATCCTTTCCATTTGATTCACGCAATGTTCTAGTCGCTAAGGTTGGCCAAATTTGTAAGTACTTTTTTGGGCCACCTGGTTAGAAAGAACACACATTTCCCAACCACTTGATTTAACGATCAGCTTCCATTATGGCTTTGTTTTCTATCTGCTCAAAAATAAACAAACAAATAACAAGCAGGGGTAATTTATCGAAATTCGAATGCTTGGACCCCCTCGTAGGAAGGCCGAAAAAGATTTGCTTGCGAGGGCGCGAAAAATACTCGAAAAATAAACGTTTGAATCAATATCATTCTTTTCTCTCCTTTAAATTGTGCCTTGCTGTCCTGTGTAAAAAGAACATAGAGGATCTTCCGTGGCTAATCTCAAGGAAAACACTGACTTCTCTGTTGAATGATCTGCCTTTTCCACAATCGTTGAGATGCGCCTAAAAGTGGACGTTGGATAGGCCATGGATTCTTGATCCGCAGATGGGCGGTGTCAGCAAAATGAAATTATACTCACATAAAGCGAGGCTAGGTTTTCTCGACCCGCATCAAAAGTTGTGTAGTAATGTTGAACAAAGTTCTTAGCGATTTCAGTTGCACTTGTCATGATTTTGCCGAGAAGAGAAACCTTCTTGAAATCTGAGAATAGAAATAACCACTGCAGCAGCTTGCAAAGGCCTTCCTGTCCTTGCCCAGGACATCACATGTACTTCATGTAAGACATTACATATTATCGCGACAGAAATGAGGCTAGGCGAGAAAGAGATCTTTACCGCAAACCGCAAATGACATTGTGCAATATTTGATTGAGTAGCCATCATGTTCAATTGCTATTATGATTTCTCCTACCTGAAAACAGTCATTCCGTCAAGATTTTTCGAGGGATTTCTCGAGAACACTCCCTTGGAAAACCCTATCAACGGACTAAAAATACGAGCAAATTTCCCTTGCTTACACTAATGACACGATTTAGCACTCCCCCTCTGTGTCACAACAGAGGACGACGACGTAAATATATATATTATATCATATATATATTATATACATATTAGTATATATATATATATATATACTTTCTACTCTGCGCTTTCTTTGATCTTTCTCCCACCACCGGCTGCTTTAACACATTATAATTACGCTTTGTAATAGGTAGGACCCGCTTAGGCTATTGTTTTGTGTTCTTTGTAATTTCGATATCTTTATGTATGCTCCATCTGATTTTGAACAGTTATTACTGATGAAGGCTTTGGCCGAAACGTAACGAATGTGTTCTTTCTGAGTGTCTATATCTATTTTTATTACATATTGAGATTGAGATAATGAGTATATATATATTAGTATATATAGTATATATATATAGTTAATAATATATATAAATATATATATATATATATATATATATATATATATATATATATATATATATATATATATATATATATATATATATATATATATATATATATATATATATATATATATATATATATATATATATATATATATATATATATATATATATATATTCATATATACTAATGAGTGAAAGGACCTGTTTATATGAAGAAAAACACCTCACATGCCAGACCCGGGGCTGAGAGGTGAGATTCCACCTTCCAAAGAATCCTTTGTATTTTCAGTTCACGTTTACATGACGAACGCAACACCACCGGTATAGTGAAATCCCACGTCACCAGAGGTGGAATCTCACCTGGGTGAGATTAAATTTTTCCATATAAACGAAACACCACCGGTATGGTGAGGTGAAATGAAATTTTTGGTTGATTCTCATTGGTCAGTTCATTCTGATTTCACGGAAGAGAGACTTTACTCCACCTCACCTCTCAGCCCCGGGGCTTACAGGTGAGGTGAAAAATCTCATGTAAACAGTCACTGAAACTTACCTCACTTGTCAGCCCCAGGTCTGGCAGGTGAAGTGTTTTTCCCCATATAAACAGGGCCTTGTCATTATTGTTGGGAAGGAAACCAGAGAAACTTTGGTCATCATTTTCTGCAGGATCTGCGCATGGCAAGAATTTAGTATGAGAGTTCCAATGTGGCATACTTTTGCAAAAATTTCTCAAAAGTAAATGGGAATCATGTTTTATATTTTAAAGCAATTTAATCATTTAAAGTACCATTTTCTTGTTAAAAACAATCAACCCTTCCAACGGAGATATCAAAAGCTATTCTTTTGGAAGTCTGTAACTGTATGTTGCTTAGCTACTAACTCACTAATGAGTACATAGGCCCTACATACGCTAAGGGTTTGTTGTTGATCCCTGATTTCCACTGAACGCCTCCATTCATGCGAAGCTGTCTCAACCTTCAGCATGAGCAAAATTACAAAATTTTGCTGCAAAATGAAGTTCGGCCACTTGCAAGAAGATAGATTCATGAATTCTGATTTTAGCACGGAGCATTTGCTAATAGGCATCACAATTCGGTCTGCGACGCAGGCTAATCAAAAGTCTTGACTCGAAAACTTGACAAAAGTTGACGATTTTTATGAGAGAAGTTTGGAGTCTTTACAATAAAAGAGGTTCAGTTTCAGATTTTAAGATTTTTAAGGGAATTTCTTTAGGAGAGGCTCAAAAAATTGTAACCATCTAAGATCAACCACCTCCTACCACTGTAAAGAATGCTATCAAACATTAAAGTCTCATGTTAAGAACAAATTGTAAAATTAATAGCTTCAGTTCAAAAGAACTTTGATCATAAATTTTTCATTCCTTCTCAAACTTATCTCTCTTTCGTAATTGAAGAAAGTGTGATAGGAATTAAAATCTAAAAGTTTATTCATTATTTTCAATTTGAAGCAGGCGTCAACATTTCTTAGCTCGGCGGAAACTAATATGATTTGACGTGATTGCCATCTTGTACGAATCACGCTATGGTAAATGGGTCTAGACGGCATATTCCGCATAAGTGTGATACGCAACAAGGGCAATGAAAATCGTAACTATTAGAGTAGGGCTGTCCATTACCGACATTACCGCCACCCGCGAGAAAAATTGCGTTATCACAAGGATGCATTAGGCAATCAGTATTCATACACGTTTTTTATAAGAAGCTCGGATCAGGCCATAGTACTAAAGTTTCTTAATTTCACATGAAATTTTGTCCATTTTGGTACTCAAAGTTCATAATTGGTTTCTTACTTTATGAATGCAGAATTATCATTGTGGTCGCTAACACTGCGGCAGATATGTTTCTTGACATTTAAAACATCATAATTATGTTGTGTTCTGTTATGTTGAAAAAGCGAATGGTTAGTTAATATTGCTCAAGAATAAAGATTCAACGATCTATTTGCTATAATATCCATGCTTTTAACTTTGAAAAGTTTCTTAGTACTTCTCAGACAAAGTACTAGAGTTTCTTGAAATTTTGGCCATCTTAGTACTAGCTTCTTATAAACCACTTTCTTATAAGAAACGTGTATTCGTTACAATTTTGCTATGGCATCGCATAACAAAGTATTATCGTAAAATTAGGTACGTTACATGTATTACTTTTGACAACCTCTTTGAAAGAAACCTCATTCTCAGATTGCCACAAAGTAAGGTTCTCCAGTGCATCCTTCTATATCACATATTTGGGAAGGCACATCAGTATTCGAACATTGCAAGTCTTCAAAAAACTGTGCCTTTCGATGATCACAAGGTGCAAGCAAAAAACATGAATATTGTCAAGGAACCTTTGAGAAGCTCCTAAGAAATTCTGAGAACTGTAAAGCTGAGAATTTAAAGAAAAATTTCGGTACCGCTTGCGTTCTAGTTTCTTGTAATAAAATGCGTGTATGTTTTAAGACTTGAACGTAAATAGGTACATCATGTTTCTAAGGCTTGAACGCTCAACATGAATTAAAACACTTGATGCTTTGCAAAATTTCATATTTACGCAGACTTACTAATTAGCTTTTAATCTTAATGGCAGGATTCTAAACATGCTGATTTTAAACTCTTTTGCCACTCCCTTAGATAAACATTTGGTAACACAAGACGCTCATTTTTGTGTGCATGAGAAATGATTCGAAGAAAAAAGTTATTATTATCTTCAAAGCAATCACAAGAACTTGATCATTCCATTCAAAGGTTTGCATAAAGGAATGGCTACAAAAAAGGATCTAATTTCGATCAATGTGTAAAGAAGAGTTAGTTCATTATAATGTTATTTGCAAAGCCCGGTGAGTCAAAAAAGTTTAGACGTTTAGCGAGCTGTGGAATAAAAAGTATGTGGCCGATAATCAAAATTGAAATGTGAATCTATAAGTCAAAGGCTAAGTTTAACGTGAAAATTTCGTTTGGTAAAATCACGCATCTTATAGACATGAACTTATTAACAGTACAATACGAAAATTTGTTTTGGAGTTGCAACCTCTCCATGGAAGTGTGCTTATAATAGCCAAAAATAAAAAGCTCTGCAAGGCGTGGAGAATCACAGGTCGATAGAAAGTGCTTTTATGAAAGATAGGATCCCTCCCATCCATCATCTCCCTGTTTTTAGCGAGATTCAAGTTATATGTATCGAATGATCATACGAGCGATAGGAGTAATGTGTTTTCCGTTTAGCTTTATTTGGCACACCTATGTACAACCTTGCTAGACTGACCTCACTACTACCTATGTACTAAAGTTTAGTTAAAGACAGTCTGTCACGCATTTGATTGGGGGATAATGACAATACAAAGAATAGGAAATCTGAATGGCTGCTGACTTTCCCCTGACTTTCTATGGCCGTAGAAAGTCAAGAAGATTAGCCCTCCTTTGTTTCAGATACACAGATTCACAAAGAAATGTGTCGTGTTGAGCTCTCACTGTAGAGGCCAATCAGATACGTGACAGACTGCCTTTAACAAATATAGTTATTTTCGGTTGAATGAAATGGATTAGAAAATAACCAGAAATTAGGAAAATGCTTGTAAGGAGTGTCATAAGAAAGAGAATTTCACTTTTCATTCTGGTCAACTATTTACTTGCTATTGAATTTGAAATTCTACTGGGTAAGTCAAATAGAAAACGCCAAGCATTTGACAGGCTATTGCTTCCCGAGTATATAAGCAATGATATTTTGTAATACCTAACTGAATAGGTACCATGTTCAATTATTTTTAGAAAGTTTTCTGACTAAAATCGGTCACTCCGTTCAGATACTGTAAGCGATTTTCCAAAATGAATCCTTTGAGAAACCTTTAAAAACGTGCTAAAATTACAAGCAATGACAGAGCAGAAACTGCGTAAAATGACGTCATCGAGCAATCTGAGATAAGGAAGTGTTTTGCTAGATAAGCTTTTTGAAACGAGAAATCAAGAGTTTAAGGCCTAAGAAACAAAATATCAAGTGTTGCCGAATTTCGGGATCTGTTGCAGGGAGCTGGCAGGGCTTAAAGTTACGAGTTTCTGCGCATGCATGCGTAGTTTCTGCTCTGTCACAAGCAATGCGATGACTTTCAGCATCCTTTAGCACGTGTTTTCTTCTTTTCGGGTTGAAAAGTCGTCCCCCTAGTATGAATAACTTATTCAGGGGATTCCATTCTCCCATGAGGATAAAATACATGAACACATCCAAGAGTCAATATTGCTAGGAAGGAGAACAAAGGGAAATCTTGCTTCCTGTTTTCACTCTTTTTGCAGGTTTCCGAAAGGTGCTTTCTGTAGAAAATCTCCCATTTCGACGGGAAGGAATGGCCGATTAAAACCGAATAAATTACTAAACCTAATTGGACGTACCGGAAATAAAGCAAGACAGTTTTCAATATCATTACTATGATATTCAGGGAGCACAATTTTGTCAAACGTTTTTTCTTACTCACCTGGTATTTTAGAAACTGAAAATTGTATTGAATATAAATTCTAATGACAAGAAAATCATGGATTATAATAAAACAGAGAATTATCGTTGCAATAAAAACCCTTTGCAAACATTTTCCTAATTTCGTGATCGAAAAGATGATTGATTTTGGCAAACAAAATTTTTACATCTAAGTTAGCATTTGACTGATACCGGGTGACCCAAAAAAACTTCACGAGCTAGATTGCACATATTTCCTTGAAGGAAAATGTTGTGGAGACAAACAAGGTATCAGCATGTAGCTGAAAGGCTCTTCTATCTTTTGATAAGTTGCTTGGTCAGTTTAAGATATTCTTACTGTCCGACAAAACAGTTTTAAAGATAACGAAATTCATTCATTTTTCAGACCATCCCCTCGCTTTCCAGTCCTTTTTTTGGAAAATGTGAAAAACGCTGAATTCCAACTTTGCTTTGGAGCATGAAATTTGAAAGAGGAACAGAAGTCAATCATTTTGCAAACAAAAAATTTCCCCAGACGACTTCTAATTCATCGCTATGTTGAGTTTTCACAAAATGTTGACTGGAAAGTGATGGCGATTATTTCACTTAAAATGAGGAATCCTGGATCGGAAATTTTCTTTGAATCTGGTTTTTCGGATGGTAATCATTTCTTAAAATGACCATGCAGCATCTCAAAAGATAGCTAAGCCTTTCAACTAAACTTTGCTACAAAGCACTTGACAATAGCTTTTGATTTCAGGGAGCCAGCTAAGATCTAGCTCGTGAAGTTTTTTTTTGGGTCAGCCGATAGATTAACATTCCATTTTTAAAAATCGGTCGCGTACTTTTTCTTCCACAGGCCACCAAACGTCTAGATGTTTTTCATTTTATCTAAAAAATTCTCATATCTTACCGGGTGAGTCAACAAGGACAGATTTTGTAAGACAATAGCAGCAGTCCCTTTTATTGACACCTAAATTTCAAAGAGGTTTGCGATTGCAGACAAAGGAAATTCTCTCAAGCAGAAATTCAAAACAAACAAAGAAGCAGAGTTTCTCTGAAACCCACGTAGCTTTCTCGCTTGTTGTGCACTCCACAAATGGTTTTTAAGAGCTAACATGAGCGTATATTGAAAGGTGGAGGATATATCTAGATATCTACCACGGGCATTTTACTTGTTTGGTATAGGAACCGATTTGGAGGCGATTCAATTCTCGTATTTTTTGGGTGCAATCAAAGCACTTACTTCTCAGCTTCTGACAGCAAAAATAAAATGCCTGCGGTAGATGCTTAGATATATCGTCCGTCTTTCAATTTACACTCATGTTAGCTCTTAAAAACCATTTGTGGGATGCACAACAAGCGAGATAGCTACCTGGGTCTCAGAGACACTTTGCGCCTTCATTTGTTTTGAATTTCTGCTTGAGAGAATTTCCTTTGTCTGCAATCGCAAATCTCTTTGAATTTAGGTGCCAATAAAAGGAATTGCTGCTATTGTCTTACGACATCTGTCCTTGTTGGGTGAGTCATTATTCGTATCTACAAACTAGGTATTGAGAAAGGTCTATGGATATCAACACTTTTGTTATGAAAAACAATTGTTGCAATTTTCTTAAAGATCTGACACAAAAATTACATCGAATCTATCTCTGCCATTATAACAATAAGTATCAAACAAGTTCACCTGCCTTTTAATCAAATTTCGAACTCTGCAACGAACCAGATCTTCTTAACAAATATGATGACTTGGTACTTAGATTAGAGGCTCCACTTACGAGTGAAATAAGCTCTTCTGTTTGCAAAAACGTCTCTTACATGCCTTCTGTTTACAAAGAGACTATATGTAGCACTTTTATCTCTAAACCCGAAATCTTATCAAGGAAATTATGTTTGAGCATCTGGCATTCATTTTAATCTGAATGACAAATCTTCATAGCTCTAGATATCTCTTGGTAAAAACGATCAGAAATTTAGACCGCAGTGCATCGATTTTCTGAATCAAGATATGGTCGTTGCACAGTGAATGAACAGAGCCAGGAGTGGCGTAAGCAATCTTCCAACAGCAGGGCTTAGGGCCTGTTCATATGGAGAAAGTTTCCCCGGCATTTTCCCGTTTCACCGGGAAAATCGTTCAGCCGAGGTAATATTCTTTCACCTTTCATATGAGAAAAGTTTCCCGGGCAAGCCGAGATAAAGAACAATAGCGCTTTGTCTCTGGCGCCAAAGGATTAACCACAAACAAAAGAGATTTCCCCGCCTAGCCGGGAAAATGTCTTCATATGGGAAAATATTTCCTCGGCTAGGCGGGATCCCGGTAGAATTCAAGCGAGATCTCGGCTAGCCGGGGAAATGAACGCTTGTGATATTTTATGTAGTATCGCTATATGAGGCGAGATTTCGGTTGACGATTTTCGCGGTGAAACGGGAAAATGCCTGGGAAACCTTCTCCATATGAACAGGCCCTTAAAGAGTCACTGCTAACCATGATCCTTTGTGGCGCCAAATTCAACCTTCGTATTATCTGAAAGTCATTCTGGCCTAAATTCTCTTTGCCTTGCTTTTCATTCAGCCGACAAAGGATCACGTTTGACAACGGGTCTTAAGCATAGAAGTCCAAATTTTGATATTCCTCTTTATTCAATTTCAAAAGGGGCCTAGGCAACGGACATACCTCCAATACCTCGCTCGTGCCGTTTCCAGTTGTTTTGTTTGCCCATAACATAGAATGAGCGCAAAGCCTAATGGTTAGTTAAATGGCAAAAATGCAGTTTTCATAGGTCATTTTGCCAAACTTCCCCAAATGAAAAGCCAAAAACTCCACGTGACTGTTGTGGCTGCAAAGTCAGAGGAATATACCACTGCACCACATCGCCTCCACAGAAAAAGTACCATCATTTCTCTGTAATTCTGCATGGAAACTTAGAGGAAGCGGACAAGTTTCTCATGGATATTTGAAGGAAAGAAACATCAGGAAATTTCTGGGGCAATGCTCCGTTCGTATACTATTGTTGTGATGAAATATACTACAAAACAATATGATCTTACTCACCTAAACTAAAACCAAAGGAAAATCCCCAGAATGGGATGCGGCATGTTGCTTTTGGCGGTTGGTCTGCAAACAATTTTAAAATTGAGCTGAAAGCCTAAGGACGTGCAGGAGAAGAAAATGATATTTCGGTGAGTGAAATCGTGCCATTTTGTATCTATTTCATTCAGGTATCAACACATAACAAAAGTGCCCGGACAACCCATTGTTAGGCCCCGTTTTTTCACCTCAGTTTTTACCAGTTTTAAAAAATCTATTTAGGACGTTCTTTTTTCTTTTATACTAGATTTTGTGGATTTTGTATTAGGTTTTATATCATGGTTTTTATATTGTAATTTCCCTTTTTTTATTCGGTAATTCTCTTGAAGGGCAACCCTCCTTAATAGAATCAAATATCAAATATCGAATATCAATACCAGTATCGTATTCTCAAATGTTATTTGACGTTACAGAAGCTACGCTGATTACCATTTGTCGTGAGGTTCGCTCGTTTTTCCTGTATCTTTGATATTAATCCCTTCGCTCAATCCTGTTCGAGAGAGCAATTCAATTCAATAAACAAGTAAGGCAAAATGATCCAGTCCAAAAGATAGTAGGAAACAATCTTACAGAAATTACGAGCGAAAAATGGGTCGAGTTGTAATAAGTCTATGCAGAAGCTAATTAACAACTCCGTGCAGCCAAAATAAACATAATTCATGAGATCACCGAACGAGATAGTCTAATGATCTTCCTACACCTTCCACCTGATAGAAATTTGTTAGTAATATTATTGTTACTCAATCTAGCCGTGAAATGTAAGCTGGAAACTCTATCAATGCTATTGAATCCTCGAACAATTATTTCTTACAATACTTTCAAAACACTTCTATGTAATGAAATAGTAAATACCAAATTCAAACATTTGGCACTTCTCACACCCACATAATAAATTCTGGAAATAGAATTTTTGCTAGGAAGACTGACAGACTGACACGCGTAGGAAGGAAGTGGACTCTCTCGTAACAACAAAAGTACTCCTAAAGACTACCGGGTAAGAAAAAAACGCAAGGCGCCGAAAGATTCTGCTTCCTGGATGTCAAAGCAACAACAATGAAAAATGGACGGTTTCATAGCCTATATGTTCAATTACGCCCAGTGAGCAGCGAGTTGCCGTTTGCAAAACCACTCTCCTCGAAAAACAGTTAATTTCTCCAATACTATTCAGTTTATCGAAAAGCGGTAAAATGATCATTTTTCTATACAGTCTTTGCAATCGAAAGATGTATAGGCTGACTTTGTTGAGAAATGGTACCCTCATACAACAAACTTCTATATGCTTTGATGGAAAACCAAACAGGCCATTTTGAAAAACGTGGCTTCTATTTCGCCGGTTCTTACAGTTGATAGGAAACGGATAAATTAGTTACAACGAGTTAAAGATGTGTTTACTTAGGCAAGAAATATTTTCACAAGAACATTTTTGTAGAAAACAACTGATTTACTTATGTTTCATGACAATTTTTTGACGTAAGGAATTTTCAAAGTTTGAAACCGCCAATCCTGAGAGGAGCTGTTTTTCATTCAGAATGACATTAATGGCTGACCACATTTACATCGATTAAAAGCATCAATGCAAAAAATTGATGTATTCAAGAAATCAAATAATTAATGACGAATAAGCGAAATTAATGAAGGAATGATCTCTGTAAAAACAAATCATTTTGATATGAAATGACTGAAAAAAACCTCAAGAATATAAATTGATAAAGAAATAATGACAAGGATGGTAAGATCACATCAATGAAATTTGATGAAATTATCTACGAAACGACAAATTTCAAGAAAGATAGGGTCTTTAATGGATAATCACTTTAGGATAAGAAAAAAACAAAATAATCAGATTAGCCTAAGAAAAGCTATCGTTACATGCACGGTGCAATTATCAGCAACTTGTGTCACAAACTAAGTTGATGCCAGGTGAATAAAAAAAGCGCCCAGCGTTTGAAAAGCTACTGCTTCCTGGGTATATAAGCGATGATGTTTTGTAATCCTGATTGCATAGTTAACATGTTCAATTATTTATTGGATTTTTCTTTGCTAAAATCGGTCATTCCATTCAGATTCTGTAAGCGATTTTCTGAAAATGAATCCCTTTGAGAAACCTTAAAAACTTGCTACAATTACAAGCAAGAATCCCTGAGTTTACCTCACAGCGATGACTTTCAGCACGCTTTAGCACGTGCTTTCCTTTTGGCGGGTTCAAAGGTCTTCCCCCTAGTGTGGAAATAACTTATTCAAGGGATTTCTCCCATAAGGACAAAACACATGAACACATCCAAGAGTAATTATTGCCAGGAAGGAAAACAGGAAAACAGAGGGAAATCTTGCTTGGTGTTTACACTCGTTTTTGCAGGTTTCGGAAAGGGGCTTTCTGCAGAAAATCTTCTATTTCGACGGGAAGGAATGACCGATTAAAGCCGGGTAAATTACTGAACGTAATTTGACATATCGGGAATAAAACAAGACAGTTTTCAATGTCATTGCTTTGATATTCAGGGAGCAGAATTTTTTAAACGCCGAGAATCTTTATTGGCTCACCCGGTACTGCAGCAGCATGTCAACTCTGCAACTTCAAATGCAGTCTTTTTGCTCTTGCAATCGGCAGAAGTACACGAATTCTTTCAGGCCCGTAGGCAGTGGGGGGGGGGGGGGCAAAGAGGGCTTGAGCCCCCAATAATTTTGAAAACAATGGTGCTACGCCACAAGCATTAATTAGATGCATTGTTCTCTATCGTTGCAGGAACAATTGCCCCCACTCCAATCAGCAGCTGCTTCCTCAATTCAACCCGGTTCAACCCTCAGATCACCGAAAGATCACAGGTAGCAGGGGAAATTAGTGTATGATGGAATTAGTATAGAATTAATAAATATAGCTCTAACTTTTGATTCAATTTCTGCCAAGTTCGTCTGCCATCAAAACAGTAGGCCAAGCACCATTTCTTGCATGCAACTAGTGCCAGTCTGCAAAAGAATTAACAGTTGCATGCAAGTAATGACGGTTGGCCTACTGTTGTGATGGCAGACGAACTTGACAGAAATTGAACCAAGAAAAGAGGTATTTTTATTGATTTTATACTAATTTCATCATACGCTAATTTCCCTCGCTACCTGTAGGAAGATCAAGAAAATCCAGAACGTGTCTTGATTATGAGAAAAGTTATTACTGCCGAAGCAATCCACCTTTTCAAGGTTAGAGGCGCGAAAGCGGAAGTCTTTTGTTGTTAGAGATATTGTATCTGTGAGTCTAAATTTCTGTTCTACATACAAAGGTTAGTGTAGAGGCAAATTTTCACTTTCATATCTGTCTTTGTTTTGAAATTATGGCATTATGAATAATTTGAACTCATAAGGGCTTTGATCGTGAAATCAAAGTTTGGACAAAAATTTGTCCAAACATCTGATTTCACGGTCAAAGCCCTTATGAATTCAAATTCTTTAAATCGCCATAACTTCCAAACGAAGACAGATATGAAAGTGAAAATCTGCTGCCATACAAAAGTTTGTACGTAGAACAAGATTTTAGTCTCAAAAATGCAAAATCTCTAACAACAACAGACTTCCGCTTTCGCACCTCTTACCTTGAAAAGGTGGATTAAACGAATGTGTTTTCAAGAGTTGATATATCTATTCTATTACGCATTGACAATGAACTTGTGAGAAACTGTGATGAATATGTTGGTATGCAGGGTGTCTCAAAAAATTGTTCGACGTTCGATTAAATATTGGAAAATAGCCACAAGATGAACAGACTGATGGGAAGATAATCCTGTCTCTAAGATTATGAAATAATCTTAGAGACCAGAATCTTGCAAATCGGTTGAGAATTCACTGAGTTGTGATTTTTCAAAGACCAAAAATATGCGATAGCTGAAACCAGAGACCCCCAGATTACTTGCAATGCAAAAAGCTCGAAGACCAAGGTAAAAGAAGCTTATCCAATGCCATACCATACCTCTCGTTGATATCACAGCAAACTAAATAGGACTTTAAGTAATTCAATCCTTGCGATCATTGTCAAAATCTGCTTAACATGACATGTGCTCAAAAACAGTAGTTCAAAACATAATCAACGAGAGATTGAATCTGTTCCTCAAAGCATCCGTATGCTTGAAAATTACGTTATCGAAAACCTATTCAAATTCCATTTGATTCGCCCTGAAACAATTGAGGGAAAACAGAAACAAACGATGGTCGATGAGATTTTTACCAAAACTGCTATTTCGAGGCCTCTGGTTTCAGTTTTCGCACAAACTTGAACTTCAAAGGCTTGTAACTCCATGAATTTTTAGCGGATTTGCAAGATTCTTGTGTAAAAAATTAATTCAAAATCTCAGCAAAAGGGGTTACTTAACCTCATGCCCATTCAGCCTATCGTTATTTTTTAGTATTTAATCAAACGTCCACTTTTTGAGACACCCTGTACACTAAAATGCATCACTGGCTTGCCTTGCTTTAGACCCCGTTTACAAGATGCCGGTAAAATTTGAAAACGACAGAATTTCATGCCACCATGGAAAGTAAGCTCCCGTTTACAAGATGCCGGTAAAATTTGAAAACGACAGAATTTCATGCCACCTTGGAAAATAAGCCCCCGTTTACAAGATGCCGGTAAAATTTGAAAACGACAGAATTTCATGCCACCTTGGAAAATAAGCTCCCGTTTACAAGATGCCGGTAAAATTTGAAAACGACAGAATTTCATGCCACCTTGGAAAATAAGCTCCCGTTTACAAGATGCCGGTAAAATTTGAAAACGACAGAATTTCATGCCACCTTGGAAAATAAGCTCCCGTTTACAAGATGCCGGTAAAATTTGAAAACGACAGAATTTCATGCCACCTTGGAAAATAAGCTCCCGTTTACACGATGCCGGTAAAATTTGAAAACGACAGAATTTCATGCCACCTTGGAAAATAAGCTCCCGTTTACAAGATGCCGGTAAAATTTGAAAACGACAGAATTTCATGCCACCTTGGAAAATAAGCTCCCGTTTACAAGATGCCGGTAAAATTTGAAAACGACAGAATTTCATGCCACCTTGGAAAATAAGCTCCCGTTTACACGATGCCGGTAGAATTTGAAAACGGTATGAAAAGGTGCCGTTTTGGCCTCCCGTTTACACGATGCCGGAAGAATTTCATGCTAAGTCCATAGACAATAACAACTGACGTCAATAATCAATCGAGATAGATAAAACAACTACGACAATAAGGACAATAGGGAGGATTAAGAATATTAGCTTCGTGACGAAAGCGACATCAAATTCTGCCGGCAAAGTGCGTTTACACGTAGCCTGAGATCAGGCTCTAACGGAAAAAATAAGAGGAGGGAAAGAAAAAGAAAAACTTTTTCTTCTTTTCCTTCACTTTTTTTTACTTTAAATTTCTTTGCGAGTGAGCCTGATCTCAGGCTAGTTTACACGATGCCGGCAGAATTTGAAAACGGCAGAATTACAAACTTTGCCGTTTTGCTAACCGAAACAAAATTCTGCCGGCAGAATTTGGAAATTCTGCCGGCATCGTGTAAACGGGAGGCCAAAACGGCACTTTTTTATGCCGTTTTCAAATTCTACCGGCATCGTGTAAACGGGGTCTTAAATGAAGAATCGCTATGTCCTCAAGTTTAGACCGATGAATGTATAACAGCACTCTCTCAAAATCAAAAATCCTGGGCTGACAAACACGCAAACAAACAAACAAACAATAGTCTAATCATATGCTGACATCTGAATGCCGAACAAAGCTTCGCTGGAAATGAAGATGTATTTACCAAACAACGGCAAATCTTTATCAAAAGAATGTGATGTTATAAAAGCATCTAGCGCGGCAAGTTTTTATATGTAATTGAAAAATTTAGTGAGAAGCAGTTAATTGCAATTTGACAACGCTATAAATGAAAAAATATATATCATCATATGTAAAAATTAATAAAAATTCTTAGTGTCGTCATTTTCAGTCAATATTTGACATCTCAGTTAGAGCTTGTATGAAGAACTTTTTGTCGTCAAAAACCTGCATACATTTCAAAACTTCAAAAACCCTTGTGCTTGTGCTCGCAGGACTATGTTTGGTAAACGTGCAAAGAACAAGCATGGCGGTTCTAATGTTGACGAACTTTGAAAGCAGCACAGTTTGTAGGAATCGAAACAAGAAAACGGATTAAACAGGAATACTTAAACTTGAAAAGCCCAAAGAACCACTCATTGGCTATGAAAACAATAACACTGCGCATGAAACAGCCTTCAGTGTATCTGAAGAATGCACTACACTCAGCCTGAAGTGTAAAGTCCCAGGCAGTCAAGAGCTCTAAAAGTTTAACGAAATTGTTCAATCGCAGAATATTTCAAAAAGTAGGCCTGAAATAGTCCGGGTTGTTCATGAAGTTGTCAAACAAGCTACAAATTCTATCAAAATCATGCAATAACAGTCCCGCAAGCAATCCTCCTCGCCGCATATTTTCAAAAATTCCAAACAAGTTTTAAGATTTTGCCTGTTTGAGGCAAAGTAATGAACATCTAGATTGCAAAGGAACATGCATAATTTATCAGTTTTCAGGTCTTATTTTCGTTCTCTTTCATGTCATTGCAATTAAACAATCCCAAACGAAGTGAAATAATTGTTCGAAATTCTTGTGATGGTGATCGGCGGTAAATTCATCAAAAAGGAAAACGTTAGAAAGAAACTAAAAATGTTCTTTTTCCTCACCAGTTTGTAATCCAAAATGGAGCCTTTTCTCCCTGGTTAAATTTGATTACGAAAATCATCAGGAAAAAGACTAACTTAGGCCTCGTTTAACCATCATATTCTTCCGTGTCGAATTTAATAGAAGCTAATAACAGCTTCCTAGTGTCAATTAACATGAAATCAATCGACATGAAAGTGATGCTTAAATCACCGCCCATTTTTAACGGCTGGAATTCACCAGCTCTATCGTTCGCCAAAACACAATTTGATTTAAACACCTTATTTTTAACACGTTTAATTAATCAGTCCTAAGTCATGCGATCAGCCATTGCGCTGGTGCATTAAGGAGAGAATTTTGAAGAAGTGGCCATTTCAACCATTTTATTGTCAATCCGACATGGCAACAGACGATGCTCAGATCTGATTTTTAAGGACGGTAGATTCTGCCCCTTGTTAATGCAGCTCGATTCGACAAGGCAAAAATATGATGTTCAAACTAGGCCTACGAAGCTGGATTGCCGCAAGAAGCCAAGCAATCAAACAAGGACAAAAGCAAAGGCCAAGTTTGTGGAACAAAAGTGCAGTCAAAGACAAAGAGATCTGACAGCTTGAAGATAAGATTTCTTGCCTTCAGAGCAGCTGACCATAATGTTTTGCTTCTCCGTTTATTTTTAGTTGATTTGGTTCACTCGCACTTGTGAGATCCACTTTTTAGGGAGACAAATCGCTTTACCTCCCAGGAAACTTGAATAGTTTTTCACAAACTTTGCCCTTGCTTAACACAACAGCAGTAGTAGCCTTTGATTAGCATCGCAATTCAGTGTGTTTAGTCGCTGAATCCAAAGTTTACTGTCTCAAACAGTATAATTGAAAACAAACTAAGCCACAAAAGTTGCACTGAAACCAGTGGGGCAAACTGTCGCCTTGTGCACGTTTAAGGTGGCTTTTAATAGCAGTCAAGAGTTGATACCGAAGGAGGGGGAATACGTCTGCAGATCTACATCAACCCTAAACTTATAACGATGAGTCCCTTGTATCCCTACGGTTTACCTTGCTCAAGATGTACTCATAGGCCCCGTCCTTACGTATCCGGATCTTTTGGAAAACGCATCTTTTTTCATCCGTTTTGGGTTCGCGTCCACACGGAGACGGCGTTTTCGGTCACCGAAAACGAAGCTTTTCGAAAACGCTCTCCAGAGTGGATCCTTTTGAAAACGCCATTTTCCTGTTGTCGTGTGGACGTGTGAAAACGGAGCTTTTCGAGAACGCTGACGTAACAGCGTCAATTTAGCACCAAATAGGGCATGCGCTCGGTTCTTTGGGGATCACGCGAGGGCATGTTGCTTGTCTGTTTTCTTTTATCGAAGTTCTAATGTTGAATATCGTTATCGAATATCAAATTTTACTTTCAAATAGCGAATTTCGAATGTCACAGCGTTTTGTGTGGACAGGGATATTTTTGAAAACGGCCCTCGTGTGGACGCGGATCTTTTTTATACGGATAAATAAAGATGCGTTTTCAAAAAGATCCGGATACGTGTGGACGGGGCCACAATGAAACAGTGAAAAACCCGGTCCTATCTCCTGCATTCGATCATGATTCGATCGATCGAACGACTGCCCTCTGTTCAACGGTCACTCCTCGGAACGAAAATGCAATAAAAACCACGTTAAGTAGGCGTTTAATCAAAGAAACTTGGTATACATCTGAAGAAGGATGTTCACTTTACCTGGTATGTCCAAAATGAGTCTTTCAACACTACATTTTCCATGTTTTTAAGACCAAAACAAACCAGAGAAAAGTTCAGCCACCTGCCGTAGCAACTTTGTTCAAAATCTAGTCAACTGCAGGGTTGCCAGATCTTTGAAATGGGTCGCGGCTAAAACTGTCACGGCTCACGGCCAAATTCGGCCAACCAAGCAAATTGTCCAAAAGAAGTCAAATTTCGGCCAATCATGTGCAGTGATAGTGTAGTTTGGGGTGGATTTGTGTGCGAGAATGACTTTTACACCGTTGTCTTTGAAACGTTACATCAAGCTTTACTTTTCTTTGCCATTTGCTATCTGGAAATTCTGAGATTTTTAAAGAGATTTTGAGCATCAACTATCCAAAAATGGTTGTTGCTTTGTTTATTCACGGTTTTTCTTCCTGCTGCCAGAATTCGGCCAACCTTGCTTTTTCAGCCAAATCATTTTTTCTGGGCCAAGGGTTCTGAAAAAAACGACCAGAATCGAGAAATTTGGCTGTCAAATCGGCCAGATGGCAACCCTGGTCAACTGCATCATTCGGATCGAGAATTCGACATCATTGTTCTCTGCCGAATCTCGCAATCTGATTGGTACGATAGGAATTGCGAAGTTTGGGCCTAAATAGGGCCAAGTTTTTCATAGTAATACTATGCGTCTCTATTGCCTGAAGCGCCATCATCATCAAGTCAAAGAGCACAGGGCAACAAGAGACTCATCGTCATCAGTCTACATCTACCCGAAGGTAGCTAATTCATTGTGCATATCAGAAATGGGTTTTGAGAGCAAACATGAGCATATCTTGAAATAAGAAGGATATACCTAAACTTCTGCCTCAGGAACTTCATCTGTTTAGTTCAGAAGCTGATTAAGGGACGATAAAATGCTTCTGTTTCTTGGATGTAATTAAAACACTTAGTGCTCATTTTCTGAAACAAATCAAAGAAATATCTGGCGCAGATGCTAAGATACACACTTCTTCTTTCGCTACATGCTCACGTTTGCTCTCAAAAACCAAAACGAGCCAGCTAGCTACCTAGATTTCAGAGCAGCTTTTACGGCATGCTTTGTCTTTGTTTATGACGTGACATCAGGCCTGTAATCCCCTTTGTCTGCATTCGCTTATCATCTTGTACTTGGGTGTCAATTAAAAGTAGCAGATCCTATTGCAACATTGCCTGTTCTTATTGACTGTATAGGGGAAAGAGTCGCAGTCTTCTTCGAGGGGCAAATCACTCCAGAAAATGGCGTACGAGATTAATAATCACAAGTGATCATTTTGTGATTAATTTGATTTTATGGTGATTTAAGTTATTAATTTGTGATTATTCTAGAATGAATCACACATTTCAAAATGTTCTCAAATAAGCTCCTGTACTATAAAAATTGTATGAATAGGGCCAGACAGAGCAAGATTGATAAACCAAGTAATGAAATATGACAGTAAACTCTTGACCATAAATCAAGTCAGAGACTACCATGCCAATTTGATTTGGCAGAGTTGTTTGTAACACAAGAACGAGGCATTCCTTTTTGCTCCATCACAGGGGATCCAGAATCTTGCATTTTTTTGCTGTTCATGCTTTGGCACTTGTGTTTTGCATATCTAATAGTGTGTTCAAAAAAATTTGGAAAATGGTGACAGAGACAATCTAATCTTTTCAGTAGATTAATAAAAGTAAACACATAAACTTGGTTAAACATTCAAAATTTGTGATTAATATGACTGATGGTTTTTCATGATTAATGTGATTTTTGTGTGATTAACGTGATCAATTTGTGATTAAAATGTGATTATTTTTGAGAGAGTACGAGATTTTCAGCCGTGATTTGCCCCTCGGTCTTCTTACTGTAAATTATTGAAGATAGGTAAATCAGACGGTGGAATTTAGATGACTGTGTGTCCTTTGCCGCTGTGAATGCCATCAGTGATAAATTTTACACGTAGGAGCTGTAAACAAGCATTTTTAGTTTAGCATTTTTGTTTGAGTATAAATATAGCCTCATGCCTTTGTAGCATTTAATTCTGATGATAAAGCAAGGGGAATTGCTTCGAAACGTCAATAATATAACCAAGGACTAGTCAAACATCAATTGATTCTAGCTATACATTCTATCTATCGTATTTTTCATAACTTAACCATGGGTTGTGGGAAAAGTAGAAGTTCCTATTAGATCAACTATCGTTGTAAAGAATAAGAACTGTCAGGCCTACCTTGTGTGTTCTCTGTTTTTCATCCTCTCCGTTGTCCCGTCGATTTAGCATCATCCTCATCGTGGCTGGCCCAACAAGTATCATGGCCTAGGCCTATCTTTTTTTCAAGAGCGAGCACGAGAGCACAGCCTCAGTTCGACCTGTGAGCTCCTTCCGCACTCTCATTGAAGGAGCGCATTACAACGATAATTAATCTAATAGGAACTTCTACTTTTCCCACAGGCCATAACTTAACTGGAAATGTCTTAATAACCTTGATATTGTCAAACTTAGAACTCTCCTTTGAACACAAGCATGATTTTCGTTGCAGTTCCTGTACTCCGTATTTTGCTGAAGCTTCGATTTCCTACCAATATAATATATGTAATTTTTAGCTTAGTTATGATTTGTTTGAATACATAGAAAAGTGGCAGTCGTAGCGACATCATTTCAGTCAAGAGCGAAACTGTGACATGTATTAAGTCTAACAAAAGGCCCCAGCAGTAAGGTGTGTCAGACTGACCGTCATTCTCTGCATCGTTGTTATGACACCCGGATAGACGACCAGAAAAATTCCCAAGCTTCCCCCGGTTCAACATACCACCTGCAATTTCATATTTCTAGCATTGCCTTAGAATTTGTCATTCAACAATATGTCGACGATTGTGGCCAGACGATAACACAAACATGAAATCAAAAATTGAAAAGATGACTTTAAGATTTCTAAGTGCTGTGACATTGCTTGGCTTTATTGCTGCAAATGTTACAGATCCGTGAGTACTTTTTATATATTTCTAATTAACATGTATCTTTTTTGTAAGAAACTGCTTACACGTATCTTTTATATAAGAAACTTCTTACACTTATCTTTTTTATAAGAAACTGCCTACACGTATCTTCTTTATAAGAAACTAAGAATTTGAGCCGGTACTGAAAGTTGTTAAAGAATATCAAATATTGAGTAATCAGAGTTTTTTACGAGTTTCTTAAAGGTTCCATCTTCACATTCACTGACTGTGCCGTAAAGCATATTTAAGAACAAGGTTTTTTTAGACTTTCCGATGTTTAGATATTACTCGAGTACTTTTAGAGTAATATCAGACAGGAAACAAGTGAAAATAAAGTGAAAATGTGTAAACTATTTCCCTTATCCAGATTAATAGTCTCTTAAGTACTGGAGTTTCTTAAATTTTCCGTGATCTGAGAAATGAGTATCGTAGAAGAATGTAGTTTCTTATGAGATATGCGTGCATAAGAAACTCAGCCCTCAGATCACCAAAAATTACGAAACTCCAATATCAGGGAAAATATGATTTACAAAGCTGGACAAGATTTATAGTATTTGAGTCCTTTTCAAAATAGCTAAAAGGTCTATATTATCTCCAAAAATCTTGTAAGAAACTCTCAATTAAGAAACTCGGCTCTCAGATAAGCAAAAAAGAAACATGATTACTGGGAAATGGTGTAGAGGAAACTGTTCAATTTGGTCTGAAGATTTTTAAAATTCGCTTTGTGAATACCTCCGCCTTTTTGCTGCACTTTATTACTCACCACTATACTTGCGTGATGCATGCGCAAAGGCGTGGTTTCATAAAAACGTGTTATCGAAGAGTTGCCGAGTGGAGTGGCCAAAACAGTCTTCGTCAGGTGACTGAAGTTAAGCTTGGTCGAGTGAGGTCAGTTTCGGATGGGTAACCTCTGAGGCCTGACCTCGCAACTCACCCCGTCGTCCTTCGGAAGGGACGTTAAACTAGGGGTCCCATGCCTGGATGCGGCATGCACAGTGGGCCTAAATTAGCTTTCAGTAGCTAGAAATCCTGACAAGCCCACTCAAAACAAATTGAAAACAAAAAACAAAAAAAAAAACGAATGTCCAAGAAGGTGGCGCAGATCCCCCAATCCAATCTAGGGATGCATCAAGGACTTGAGGAACGTTCCAAGAAACTGCTCGGAAACTGTCTGTATTCAAAATCTTATCAAGTCAAGAAACTTTCAGTAGAAACAAACTCGGTGACCTTGTGTCTTTTTTGGCTATGGATGGTACATTAGTTGTACTAAAATAAAATTGTGTTAGATTTTTATGATGGATAAAAAAAATTTCTTGATGCTTATCATAAGAATACGCGTACAAACTAAAGTTTCTTAATTTCACATGAAACTTTTCGCCAGTCAATTTCGCATTTTCTTATCGGCAAACGCATTTTCTAATAAGAGACTTGCATGAGACATTAATCCTAATAGTTTCTTGATTTCATATGAAAACTTCCGCCTTTTAGCACCACAAATTTCTAACTTGTTTCTTATCTTTTGGGCGCTAGAATTAGCATGCATCATTTACAACTGCTATAGACATAAAAGATAATTTGGCAAGAAACGGCGTGATAGAAATAAAACGACAGAAACATGGAACTAAGTAAAACATTGTGTACT
Source organism: Aurelia sp. 4 Dawson et al 2005 (assembly GCA_964019985.1). NCBI lineage: Eukaryota > Metazoa > Cnidaria > Scyphozoa > Semaeostomeae > Ulmaridae > Aurelia > Aurelia sp. 4 Dawson et al 2005. Next base: position 4,017,061 of record OZ026497.1, read on the forward strand.
CGAGTATAGAAGCCAAAAGCTTTGCCGTTAGCTTTGAAAGTTTCTTGGTTCTCTCGAATGTGGTGATATGCTATGGTTATTTTTGGCAAGCAGAATTCTACAGTTTCTAATAAACAAGTCTTTTGTGAACAAAAACTTGTATTTGTACGCAATTAATAATAGATAAAGTCATTTCTGCGCTGTATTTGTTAAATAGTTGTCTTTATACCAAATTCAAATTTCAAGATGCATTCTTAATATCCCAAACCATACTGTAGCGCTTGTTTGTAGATACATAATTGATAACAGACAAGATTCATCTAAAGCATATTTTGAAAATTCAAATATGTCATGTCAGCCTTGTTATAATGCAATAGCGCTGATTGGACAAATAAGACAATTGAAATGAATTGATGTGGATATGCTTCAATAATTTTGACACATGAAAGCCTTGTGAGCTTGATCATGACTAGATTCGATTGCATGTCGTAGCCTCACTTTTGCCTCCACTGATAACGCCACAACTACGACTGATTTCCCCCACGCTTGGAGAAACAGATTAGTTCCAGCCAGAAACCTTTTAGCTATTCTACAAAAGGTTTGATTAAACGGCGCAGGAGCTTCTATCACTATTGTGTACATTCGAACTGCATCAAGCTGTTGTTCGATTCAGATTCCGCTCTAGAATTTAGCAGTTGGGCCTAAATCACCTGTCATTCTTTTCTCCGGACCACTGGGTCTAAAATGCTTCAAAAATCAGTTTTCTAAAACTACTGTACCATAAAACAGGGTATCAGTACTTTAGTAAAGCATCGTATTTGCTACAATAGCAAAAACATCCTTCTTCTAGGCCACATTCTGATCAGAGGACGACCGGGCGACAGAAACTCGTTGCCGCTTGACATTTTTTTGCCGTTTTAACAGCTCTACGGAAATAAAGCCCCCAGTGGAGTGACAACAACAATAACAATTCCGCTCAATGATATGAGTTCAACATAAGGGTACTTATGGAATGAGGCAAGATCATGACTAACTCTCTAAAATTTAAAGTTATTGACTAGCAATAACATTAGCTAGTGAGTGCAGCGTTTTGGGAAATGGGAGCAAACTGCACCAAAATATTGAATGGAATTAAAGTAACAGGCTTTTCTCACTCTATTGATTGACATTACAAGTTGTCTTTGCACTCCCCGCTGTCTCGAAGCCACTCATTCTTGCATTCAGTTCAGTTCTGTTGGCATTTCATCACGAAACCACTGCCCGTCTCCCCGTCCACTATATCAAGACCATAACCACGCATTCATTCCATGGAATTAACAGACAATCAAGAAGGCTTTGATGACCCCCCTCTGATGTTTACGTTATTGTGTGACAAAAAATTGGTTATTTGGACCAAAGCGAATTGCAGGGTTGCGATGTTTCAACAAAACGACAGAAAGAAAGAAAGAAAGAAACATATCGCAACTTGTTGATTCTTAAAGTACTTTGCGGCTTGCGCCGCAATCAATGCATTGTATCAGTGTCAGGCTAATAGACATGGTCAGCCTCGTTTGAAAAGGAGATCTCACTGGATCGGGAAAGATAAAAACAGACGTGGCATAAAACCAATTTTACCGTGTCAATTAACTGTACAATCGAGAACTTACTGACATTCAAGTAGCTTATTCCTCCAGCATTCTGATTAGCATATCAAAATTTGCATGTCTGAATAGATTTTGTCCAAGATCGATGATTTTTAGAACCTTGCCAGGTATTCAAATAGTCCTCAACGTGGGGCAACTTGTCTAACGTTGTGTTTTGAGGTATGACCGTTGTCATGGTAGTTAATGTTCATGCCGACTGAATAAGATAAGTTTGGACGTTTGAAAAATCTGCATAATCTAGCTTCACATCTTGTCTTCAAAACCGGTGGCGGTTGGGTAAACTTTGGCGAGCAGATTTCTACAGTTTCCAATAAACAAGTCTTTGTGAAGACAAAAGCTTGTATTTGTACGCAATTAATTATAAATAAATTCATTTCTGCGTTGCATTTGTTAAGTAATGGTCTTAAGAATTTTGGGTATAGGCCTAATAACCTATTTTCTCAAGAAATAGTGGCCTCAGCCTCTAAGAAGAATTTTCTCTTGTTCAGACGCTCGGGCTAACTAAAACCATTTGGCTTTTCGAACGTTCCGCAAAAGTTTAAAGTGATCGTGTAAAAGTCAATACCCATTTCTTTCCAATGAATAGCTCCCAGGAAACTTTAGGCGCTTCACCATATTCTCATAGATAGTATATTTGAAATCGATATCATTCTGGGAATTACAGTATCCTCTCTATTTTTGCCAGTTTCTAACTTGTGACGTTATCAAATTTCTAAATCGTAAACCATGAATGGTAAATAAACGAATAAAATTTTAGTAATTGCGCTACGAAGAGAGCTTTGTGGTATACGAGGTTTCGGCATAAACCCATTATCTAAGCCCGAAACGTCGTATACCACAAAGCCCTGTTCGTAGCACAATTACTAATATTTCATTCGGCTATCTATCAATGTAACATTGTGCAACACGCATAAATGAAGTTTGTTTGTGCATGAATGGAAAAGACTTTTTGGTTGCCACCATCTCGCAGACTGTCAAAAACTGAGTATTTCTTCCTTAACCATATTGATTTTTTCCAGCAAACTCAGGATTTATGGTTCTTCAACGTTTCTCAAGGCCTGAGACTGGTCCTCTTGCACATCCTTTCATCAACATAAAAAACATTCTAATTCCAAAAGCAATGAGGATTTCAAAGATGATCTCTCTCTGAGAATATGGCAAGTTAGATAAAGTTCCCTTGGACAAATTTATTGGAAAGAAATGGGCAAATGATACTTTTTAATGATCATTTTTCAAGTTTGCAAACTTTAAATCAAAGAGCAAAGCATAAATACACGAAAGTTAACTTTAGGACTTTATCAAACACAATTATATCAGTTTCGGGCACCCAGTAAGCTGTAACTACCTTTATTACTATTATTATTATCGATTTATTTAAAGTTGGCTTTCTATATAAAATAGCTCAAATAGCAGCTAATTAAGGCCAACTATAACTAAAAGAAAATAATTATGATTTACAATGAAAAAGGACACTAAAAGAAGACAAAATTAATTAATCTAAAAACCTCAAATCTTTTATAAAAACTCTACACAATCTGCAGGTGCATGAATTGCCATTCCACTGTTTTATTTGTCTTTTGAATTCTTGAATTGTGCTACTGTCTTTCAAAAAACTTGGAAGTGAGGACCATAAAAAAACTTCACTACAGCCCTATCCAAACGCATACCTTCTCAAAATCTGCCGCATGCTTGGGCATATTTAAATACCTGATTAGCTTCTAAAAATTTATTTTTAAACAAATCTGTACTGTCAAGTAAAGTTTGATATGCTTATTAGAGAGCTATATGAGAAACCTATTCTAAAACAATAGTTTCAATTTCGATTAATATTCTAAAGCAGCTGCCAGCCTTTCAGGGTGAAAATTCTTGAAATAAAAGAATCAAGTCTCCGAGGAGACAAAGCAATTTTTAATTCTGAAGAATGAATTTCACACCTTCGGCGTATCTAAGTATGAGGTCATCCTTTCTCTGTTTATTTTGATTTGATTTAGTGCACCCATAGGTATGAAATTTATAACTGAAAATTGATCTTTCTCGCAGGAAAACTGCTGGTTTTTTGCAAACTTCACGCTTGTCGAAGCACCCAACTGAAGAATGTTTCACATTAGATCTCAAGCGAAAATAAAAACATTTACTCTAAGGCGGGACTTCCCATCGCGCCTTGCAGCGTTTCAATTAATGAAGTTATGCATATGATGCCGTTCCCTCTGTTTGATTACCAATGAAACTTAGCGAGCGGGACAAATTTCTAGCTTACACATGCTGCTTTTGACACGCAAACTAGAACGAAAAATCCTTTCGTTTGGAAGAAAAACAATTTTAATCCATCCCGCACTAAAGTTGAACTGGAGGCATTACAATTTCTGCCATTTCTAAGTATTTTTGCGTGCAGTTCAAACAATTAGGTTGTGTTTGATTGGCAACAGTTCTCAAAAAAATCGTAGACTAGGTCACGTCTTTGATTGACTTCAAACTTCTCAGATTGGGATGTTTGTAGGTTTTGAGGCCTTCTAAACGCTCTGCTCCGCATGGAGCATAGGACTCAAATCTTTAAGAGGGTGAATGTGAAATTCTAATGCACATTTCTTTGAATTAAAGCGCTTGAAAGAAATTTGGGAAGATTTGCTGTAAATCCGCAATGTTTTGATACCTTGATTAATTTCAAAATGGTGGCATTAATTTTGAGGTTGCGACGTCAACAAATTTCTAAATCCTTAACTTGAAGAGCTACAGATTTCTGCTTTCTACCATAGTATAGACTTTCATAAGGGAGCTGTCATAAAGAGTGGAACAGAGGGGGGCAGAAGGGACTTCAAAATTTGCTGTGAGGTAATGTACCCCAATGCAAGAAGCAGAAGCTGCTTACATAGCCCCTAAACATCTGCAAAAATGATTTGATGACCCCATGGCTTCAACATAGACTCTGTGGCTTAGGAGCTTCTTTGAAAAAATTTTCTGCTCTTTAGGATGCAATTTTATTCCCATGTATCATGCTCGCACACCAATGTCAACAGTCGATGAATTACTACTTTGATTGTCCACCTAAAGCAAAGAAATTCCGTGGAAGGAAAAGAATCACCCTGCCTGTATTGCTTGACAACGACATCGTAGAAGCAGCAAAATACCATCAACGGTTGCAAATAAGACAGTTTAAGACCAGAAAAGACCTTGACATCTTGAGACATCTCGCGGACGATCGTAATGGATGGAAAAACTTGACTAATTTAATTTGTAGTGTCGCGCAAGGTGAACAATGATACAGTTGTGAGCCGAATGCGCAGTGAGAGAGAGAGAGAGATGTATCATGCTCTCAATACCATATTTGTGAGATCCGGTATAACGTTGTAATAAGGCAGGGAGCACATCCAGATACCACACTGTCATAAAAAAGAGATGGAGAACAACATCAATGATCAAGAGAACAGCAAAAATTACGCTGATAGTATTTAAAATATTTATTATAATACTTTGAAACCAATCCTGAAACGTTTGTTAGCCCAACGTTCTCCATCCAATAGTTTTGGTGACCCTGTCAAATCCCTTCCACCCCCTCTGTTCCATACTTTATGAGAGCTCCCTAAACTATTTATTCCTTGATGATTGTATCAGTTCTTCCCCAGGTAGTATAAAATTACGACGATTTTGATTGTTTTCAAAATGTTCGATGAATTTATAAAAAGACTATCAAATGTCACCATTTTGAAAATGACTAAGATATCACAATTGCCATGGCGGATTTACACTAATAAAGTAATGTCTTTAAGTAGTTCATTTCATAGGAAAATGTGATAAAATTATACAAAGACTTTTGCCTTATGCTTCCAAATGGCAGAAGGCTTGAAAGTTAGGAACCTACATTGTTAAAAATTTCTGTGTCTGATTTGGAAACATATTTCCGTCTCAACTAAATCTGCTGTATTTCAGATAACGGTGGGCTTGCAAGTACTAATCAAAAACGCCCTTAATAATTTGCGAAATGTTCGGTCTCTCTGTTGTCAAGAAAAATTTCATTCTTTCAAAGCAAACATTTCAAAAATTCATTCAAAGCAGCCCAGTACTCAAGGCACTATGATTTTTCAAACATAAGGTGTTCGGGGCAGTGCTGTAATCGTCTGACTTTGCAGCGAGAACAGTCAGGCGGAGTGGATTCAATACCCGGTAGAGCCCCACCATTGGACCGTCATGACAAGGTGTTGTGGACTCGGTTAGGTCTGCTCTTTTTCTGCGATACCAGCGCTCGGCGCTGAAAAACGCAAATTCACTTGCACCTTCACCTTCACCTTCATGTAAACTAGGCCTGCGTTTTAACGCTCTCTCACCAAGAGATTCTACTCTTTACATGTACTAGCACATCATAAACTGGGTCTGCAATAAGGCCTCGTTTTCGTTTTGTATTGCATCTTTGATCTATGATATGAAAATTGCAAACTTGCGTGTCAAGAAATGTTGTCGAAATAAATATCTACCACTATTCAACTACGAAAGTCATCAGTCTGCTTGCATAAAAACTGGCTAGCGAAATATTGCACACGTTTCAGTGATCACATGAGATTTCACGTAAAATTGGCATGCCCCCGCCCCCCCCCTCCCCGCAAAGCTGCTGTACTTACATGGACACATTACCTTTAATGAGACCAGCGTTCTTGGTTTTATAAAATTCGCCTTGAAATTTGGTTGATAACAAGCCAAAATTTTCCTTGCTAAGATTCTGTTTACAAACTTTGCTCGAGTTCTGGGTCAGTCATCACAACTTTGAATTCAAATTAGCAAACTCTCAAATTGTTTGCAAAGGTTTCGGCAGATTTCTTCTTCCCAACAGCAATTAAATAAGAATAATCGTGCATTTGTTAATATTTTATGAATCCAATTTTTCTTTTGCTATGTCTGAGAGATAAATGCAAATAAAACAAACAATTTTTGCCGTAAAACATCATAACGAACTTTGATCTGACACCATAACGAGCGTTTGATCCTTTCGGGATTCATATTTCAAAACGAAACAATTGGATGATTGTAAACCACTTCTGAAATGTTGACATTTGCACAGGAAATGAAAATGGCTTCAACTTCGTTAAATTTCGTTCAGATACCTATGAAACAGGTGTTGTCATTCAATTTTTAGCAGTTTGTCAGAAAACTTGATAGTTTTTATGAACGCAGATGCTGACAGAATGAAGCAAAAAAAATCAAATTTCGCTGAAATGAATACACATCACAGCTGTTACCATTGTTCATACTCAGACAGTTGGAACCAATGACTGCTCCAATATGGATCCATCTTTTCCTTTCAGGGCCAAATCTGATTTTCAAACAGTCTGCAATTGAAGCTTCCCACAAAGGACTCTGGAAAAAATAGCTCCTTAAAGAAGGAGAGGTCGGGGGTTGATAAAATTATTGTTAAAAAGCAACCTTACCAACTGTTGAACACCAGTCATGAGTTCTTTCTAAGTTTTCAAGCCTTGAACTTTCATAAATTGGACGATTAATCTTCGCAAGTTAGGTCAATTATCGTCGCCATTTTGTATTTTGTAAGAGTGTGCGAAGGTGCGATAAGGAGGCTAGCAATGTGGGTGGTATAATATCAACACAATTGGCTGCCTCGTTCAGGTCAACGTGAAGTGACGTCATTTCGCACTTCTTAGCAGATTGAAATATGTAGTTTCGCAGATTAAAAGAGAAAAAAATTGAAAAAAGTACTACACACCATTAACAGTGTAATCTCTTGAATATTCAACAATCATAACAACCCCGGTCTTGTCCCTAAAGATCCAACGAATGTGTCACTTGTATAATTTCAAGGTACTTCCCGCATTTTTGCTTACAATCGTAACAGGCCTGCCTGGCTACCTAACCAAAGCTGCGAGCTGTGTAGAATAATATAGAAGAATTTCCAACCTACCTTGGAGACATTTTCATCTCTGTGGCGTCTTGTTTATTGCCATCTTGATCATCGCTTCTAGCACAACCTTGCCTCGCTTTCTGTGCCTAATTAACTGAATTACCACGCAACTTGTAAATGTCAGACTTAGCATATAAAAATAGTGACAAAGAAGGGCAAATTTGTTCGCAATAGTATGAAAGTATGTCAGGAGGAAATGTGCGCGAATAGCGACACCTGAAACGGTTTGTATGCGCAATTTGCGTTATCGCAAATCTAATCTGATGCCTAATTTAGATTGATTTTACAGTACAATTATATATATAAAATATTAGCAGCAAATGTATATATTCATAGTTCCATGTTTGATATATACTCATGTGTTCGCTTCAAGCCTTTTATCGCATACAATTCAAGTGAGCTAGCCACTCATAGAGCTGGCTATATTTTGTGGTCTGCTTTCTTGACATTAGCAGCTTAGCTAATGGTCTTATAATTCCTTTTTCTTGCTATCACTAATCATTTTGCAATGGATGCTTTTTTTATAAATCTGTCCCCTTTTATGCGACAAACATAGGGCTTGTTATACAAAGCGGGCTGTTCCGGTATAGCAGGCAAACCCACTTTCTGCAATGTTCTCACCCTCTAGGCCGAGCGGATGTACAAACATCACGTAAACATGGGCTGGCAAGAAAGCAGGAGGCCTTGCCATCGGAGTAGAACTCCTTACGCAACTTGAAACTAGGGCTAAAGGAAGTTTCAGATCTATGAATACTGCTTATCTTCTGGATGATTGTCAACACCAGCCATTCTAGGATCCTCGACATAATTTTTTACGCAAGGCCTTGGTTTGAAGATTGAAATGTGACCAGTTATGAGAAACTTACGAAACTTACATTTTCTGAAACAGAAATTCAGTGAACGTGCTGTATACACACGAGTCATATATTAGCGAGCAATGGATCTTTATAATAAATCGAAAAAGAAAAGGACACGATACCAATGTCGTTCGTCGGATTTGAGGATGCTGACGGTGATAATACGTGAATAAATTTTAGAGCAGGAAGACCGCACTGCGACGAAGAACAACAACAAATATGTGCGAAATTAAGAAATATACCGGGTGAATCAAAAAAAAGTTTGGGCGTTTGGAGGGCTGTGGAATAAAGAGTATGTGACCGATATTCAAAACTGAAATGTTTATCTATCAGTCAAAGGTCAACTTAGATAAGAAAATTTTGTTTGGTAGTATCCCTCATCTTACAGGCCCAGAAATTATGAAAATGCTGGTAAAGGACATGTTTGGGAACAAAAATTCCACATTCTATTCTGGTCCATAATTTACCTTCTATTGAAATTTGAATTCAGCATCTCAAGCTGGCAATTTAGACTTCAATGCCACATAAATCATGGACCAGAATGGAATGTGGAATTCTCGATTCCCATACAAACCCCTTACAAGCATTTTGGTTATTGTTAGGTCTTAATGATGTTTGATTTTACCAAACAAAACCTTGTCATCTAAGTTAGCCTTTGAGTGATAGATTAATCATTTAGTTTTGATTATCGGTCTCATACTTTTTATTCCTCAGCCCTCCAAACGCCGAAACTTTTTTTGACTCACCCGGTATATTAGATACCAATATTTCGTCCTGCCAAGCAGCCCTTCTTCTGGGCTGCAGAAGGCCTGCATGGCAGGACGAAATATTGGCATCTAATAGATATTTCTTAAAATCGCACATATTTGCTGTTGTTCTTCGTCGCATTGCGGTCTTCCGGCTCTAAAATTTCTTTAAAATAGCCATATTGAAATGCAGTGTGCCCCAACTCCCCCCCCCCGTACCCACTTGTCTCTGTGATGATAAAGATTAATTTATTTCCTCTATAGATGCTCTGGTGTAAAATGCTTTCTCCCAAACCACTACAACAAACGTATGAGGCCATTAGAAGAATCAGGTATCTATTAAGTATCTAATACTTATTAGGACGGAGCTAAGTGGAGAAGATAGGACAAAGAAACGCCTACTCGCGCAATCGTTCCTTAGCTAATCAATACCTACAGTGAATCCCCGCGAAAAAGAACCTACATTTTAGAGAGCCACACTAAAATTGGTTCTTATTTCAAAGGTACTAAGACTAATTTCAAGGCCAAAATTGGTTCTTATTTCAAAGGTACTAAGACTAATTTCAAGGTATAGAGGTTCTTATTTGAAGGGTGCCTTATGCCATTGAGAATTTCACAAAGATGTTCCGCCCTATAATTTGTTTTGGAAGCATCTCTATGGACCTAATAAGTAATTGGGGAGACAAATAGAACTTTCAAAGCCAACTGGGACCACAATGACCTTAATGAAAGCAATCAAATATCAACTTTGCAACCCCTGAAAACGTTGTTAATGTTTCATTAAACTGAAACAGGTTCTTAATAGCAAGGTACATAATTTAGGAAAAACAGCCTCTAGGTTGTTTTTTTGGTACAATCAACATAGAAAGAAAGAAAAACTAACGGGTGAATCAGGAAAGATGTATCACCCGCCACCCGTCCGTAAAGCCAAATCGAAGAGCCACCAACCGATTCGGATAATTTGGTGCAAATTAAACGACGTGCCAAAGAGGCTTTATATAACAAAATCATATCCAGGTGTCAGTTAAGGAGTTTGAAGTTAGGTACATAATTTAGGAAAAAACGCCTCTAGGTTGTTTTTTTTGGTACAATCAACATAGAAAGAAAGAAAAACTAACGGGTGAATCAGGAAAGATGTATCACCCGCCACCCGTCCGTAAAGCCAAATCCAAGAGCCACCAACCGATTCGGATAATTTGGTGCAAATTAAACGACGTGCCAAAGAGGCTTTATATAACAAAATCATATCCAGGTGTCAGTTAAGGAGTTTGAAGTTAGGTACATAATTTAGGAAAAAACGCCTCTAGGTTGTTTTTTTTGGTACAATCAACATAGAAAGAAAGAAAAACTAACGGGTGAATCAGGAAAGATGTATCACCCGCCACCCGTCCGTAAAGCCAAATCCAAGAGCCACCAACCGATTCGGATAATTTGGTGCAAATTAAACGACGTGCCAAAGAGGCTTTATATAACAAAATCATATCCAGGTGTCAGTTAAGGAGTTTGAAGTTAGGTACATAATTTAGGAAAAAACGCCTCTAGGTTGTTTTTTTTTTGGTAGGTGCTTATATGCGGGGATTTACTGTATTGCATTTGCCGAAATCATCAAATTGCAAGGTCAATTATTAGACTTCTATATTCAGTTCAGTTCTTTTTTGCAAACAACTTCTTACGTCGTGTAAAAAACCTACAGAAACTGCTCATAAAAGTATATAGAACGATCCACCAATTATTAAACTCGTCATACCTGAGATAATTTCCAAACAAACGCTAAAACTTATTACTTATGCAAGCAAGATTTGTGCGAACTACTCCAGAGGTTTTACACATTAAGTATGGGATAAATTCCTTGAGATTTAGGGAAGCTACGCTGCGGAATACACTAAATGGTAGAGACTGTTGCAGCTATCAAAATGGAAATTGAAACTTCGGATGGAACAAAATGCCTTTGTGTAATTTCTAAATAGACACCAAATTCCTTAAGTTGTAAATTAGCGAGTATAATTTTTTAAATATATTAGAAATAGCTGGTGTCAATTAGCCTTATTCTATTGAAATTATGTAAATACCAAAGTTGAGTAAATATGTGAACGAACGAACGAACGAACGAACGAAGGAACGAATGAATGAATGAATGAATGAATGGATGAATGAATAAATAAACGGATAATAGAGCAATGAATGAGTGAACGAAAGAATGAATGAATCATAAAGATGAAACGGCAAGTCGTTAAATAATCTTCCACCTGAATATCTGTCCAAGCTGTTTCTAAAGGCGCCCTGAAAAGTAGTCGTCGTGGGCTATCGGAGCCACCGTGGTTTGATAATTAAAAACAAAATAAATTAATCAACATTTTTAGGCTCTGAATTCAAATTCTATTCATGGCAACAATAAACAATCGATTTCCTTTGAAACCAATTCAATCTTTTGCAAAAGACGACTTTTTGTGATCTTTGATAAAGCACTTTTTGCCTCTGACTCTTGCTTGTACCTATCTTTAAGTACAAATCTTTCACAAATATAGCTGCAAAGTTTGTATTTCCATCTAATCAATGTAAAACGGGAAACAGTCGAAAGGTTTTGAAGCCAGAAAACTGTGTTTTATCGCCTGGGAATTCTGCTACATTGTTTCTTAGCAATCGTACTGATATAAATCTTTTGTCATCCTATGACCTATATATTTACATCATCTATTTACATCAACCTTGCTGAAGAATAGGACCCTATACTCATCTGAAAAACGGGGCAACCAGTCAAGCCAGAAAGCTCAGTTGGGCTCATTTGGTATAGCACTGAAGAATTTCAATCAGACTGCGTTCACACGATGCCGGCACATTTTTGAAAACGGTGAAAAATGTGACGAATAGGCCTCCCGTTCACACGAAACTGCACACTTTTGCTGGCAGATTTTGAAAACGGTAGATTTTGAAAATGGAACTCCAACTGGCACATTTTGAGAACGGCGAAACACGTGACAGATAGGCCTCTCGTTCAGACAAAAAAATGACACATTTTTGCCGGCAGATTTTGAAAACGGTAGATTTTGAAAGCGAAATTCTAACCGGCACATTATCAAAACGCCATCGTGTGAACACCGGAAAATGATGAAAACAGAACATTTTTCAACGCTTTCACATTGAGGTCAATTGGTTCTTGAGATAAAGGAAAATTTCTTTGGCATCAAATTCTTGGAGAGATTGCACGGAGTTAATTACCATTGAAGTTTCAATCGTTCTCAAATTGTGCCGGTATCGTTCGAATGGTAGCTCAAATTTTGCTGCCGTCACATTTTTCACCATTTTCGAAGTGTGCCGTCATGTGTGAACGCAGACTCAGTGATGAAAGCTGTCGTCCTTTTGACAGCTCAAATTGTTTATTTGACTTAGAATTAATTTTCATAAACATAGGTGATGACAAATTCTTTGACTATACCCGCGTATACAGATATTTGATCTGAATGCCAGCTAAGCCTAGAAAAGTTGACTCGCTTAGACAAATCCGATTTCAAATTGCTTGATTTTCATCAAATTTTTTATCGCGTCAATAGGATGTTAAAATGTAAACGACAATTACTGTTTGCATTGACCTCACAATTTATTAAATCTAAAACCTTTGAAAACGTCAGTACCTATTAATTTTGTTGCGCAAGAATAATTAGTGACCAGACAAAATCTTCTGCATTGCTCTCAAATTGCGATGCAGGTGCTAGCCAACAGTGTTTCGGTCCGCAATGTTTCCTGAAACTATAGCTTCTGAAAAATATTACACATTGGATTAAGGGTCTTGGACCTCAGGAGCGGATGGCTAATCAGATAGCTAGTGGACACATCAAGTGTGTTAACGCTGACTGTCAGTCAATTCCCAACACTGAAAAAGTGCTAGAAACAGTTCGTTTTATTTGAAATAGGTTCTTTTTTGTAGAGATTGTCATATTAGATCATAAACTCCAGTTACTTTGTCAAAGAACCTTTCCGGACTGATACTGCCATATAAGCGTATTGCAAAGAACACTAAAGATGCTTTGAAAGCTTTTCATTGTATTCTGCAAAATTTCTGGTTCTTCAATGAACTGCTGTTGTGAATAAGGCCTCATGAACCCAGGTGCTCTGAACTGACAGTAAACAACAGGCTTGAACTTTCTATCTGAACAAAGGAAATACCTAAAAGCCCTGATTGAAATAAGAACCAATTTAAGAATTGAACAGCCTAATTTCCCACTAAATTCTCAATATATAAGAACCTAATCAGGCTGACTTGCAAACTTGTAGGTTCTTATACGCGGATTTTTACTGTATAACAACAACCCCGTGGCAATCAACATAGAAAGAAAGAAAAACTAACGGGTGAATCAGGAAAGATGTATCACCCGCCACCCGTCCGTAAAGCCAAATCCAAGAGCCACCCAGCGATTCGCATAATTTGGTGCAAATTAAACGACGTGCCAAAGAGGCTTTATATAACAAAATTATGTCCAAGCCTCAATTGAGGAATTTTAAGCTAGGATTTGGGATGAATCGGGTGTGTGACCCCGCACCTCGACTCCCCAAGCAAGTAATAGGGACCTTTAGCAACTAGGACGGCGAGTGCAACGACAACGCAAATGTGCCCTTTGTTTCCGAACTTTGCCTTGAAAAGACTCTTTGTTTTCCGTTCGAATTTGCTTCCCTTGAGAGTCTGTTAAGTTGTCCTTTTCAATTGCACAGCTTGGAAATCCTATTTCTAACGTGCTGTTCTTCAGATCTGGATCTTCAAAGTGAACCTCAATCATTTCAAAATGTTAATTATCAAGGAAAAAGAACATTCCATAGTATTTAGATGAAGAAGGAGATTTTGTCTCATCTTATTTTAGAACATGTGAAGGTAAAGTGGGAAGGTAGAGTGGGAAACTATACTCAGTTTGTATCATACAAGATGACGTTCTGGCTGGCGTTGCCGTCCTGGCTGCTAAAGGTCCCTAATACCCCTCCCCGACCCATCCATTCCATAAAACTACACATGCATAATACAAAAGAAATAAATCTACTATACGGAAGTTTAAAGATAAGATATTGTACGATGACGTACTTGGTGGTTGTGTGAGGTATAACAAGCTATGATGTGGTCCTAATAAAATCTACACGTTTCTCGGGTGAATTCTTGAGTCAATTAGAGAATATTTTGGTTTTGCCGCAATAATACAAAAACTCGAAAAATTTACGTAATTTAGAAAACGTCAAGCGTTTGACAAGGCATGTTTTGGTAAAAAAACAAGTCACTTCAGTGTGTTAAAGTCCCGCTGAAGTTTATTTTGTTGAAGAAATACTGAATTATTTGCAGAAACTTAGTTCATCAGAATAGGTCATTCCTTTATTCACTGTGATTTTCGTCATCTAGCTCATCTGTGAAAAGAATTTCTAGTATGAGAACTTTCCGCTGCTTAACCAAACAGTGACAATCACCATAGGCTCCAAATCTTTAAATCTACGAAAGGCGGGTGTAAAATTCATTAACCTATTTCTTTGATTTGAATGACTTGAAGGAAACTTTAGCCACTTTTCTAAGATTCTGCCGTTGGACTTTTCAGAAATCTTCATTATTTGTCGAAATTACAGCCTATTTTATATTTCAGCTCATTTTATGATGTGACGTCATCAAATTTCTAAATCGCAAACCAGAAGAGTGAAAAAGCCTTGCTTGATACCATATTGTAGGGATCCAAAATCTATGGTTTTCTTCAAAATTATTTGATCTTTCGTCAAGGGGTTTAGAAATTACGATGGTTTAAAGTTTTTTTCGAAAATTTTCTTGAATTCTTAACAAAGAAGAAAAACACTGTAATTCTGAAAACATTGAAGATTTCAGAAAAGTCCAACGGCAGATTTACTGTAAAATAGTTCAAGTTTCTTTGAAGCCGTTCAGTTCAAAGAAATAGCTCATTACATTTTACACCCAGCTTTTTAAAGATTTGAAACCTATGCTGTGACAATCAAATAAAAGGTCTCGAAGGGACCAAATTAAATAACAGTAGCCCCACTTTGTGTTTTAGCACGATGCATGTCTGGTTTCGGTATGTTGATGAGGAAACATTTCTGCCATGCTTTAGAAGTTAACACATACATGAATATCACTGAAGGCGAATTTTAGGAATCTTGCGAATACCATGTAATTAAAACTCAGATATTTCATAACTTCGATCGATAAAACAGGTTTAGTTCAGGTGTGAACACCAATTTAGCAAATCTGTTTTAGCTGATACATCTTCAAAACAGATATGATTTGAAGTGTCTGCATGAATCAGCCTCCATGCCGACTCAACTGACTTCTTTTCATAGATTTCTAGAGGCAAAATTTTTCTAAAAATAGACCAGTTGAATCTGCACGAAGGTCAGAATGAATGTAGGTTATTCATTCTCTTTGAAAATCGAGGATTCGGCAGCTGCTTCATGGTCTCGCAACTACACTACTCATCTTGTAAAGTTCAAGCTGTAAAAAAGTTTAATTTCTAGTTTCCATGTTATTTGTTAGAAAGGATGTTAGTTCGCCATTTTATAAATTAATCTTCAAGGGAGAAAGGAAACAAACCTTATTACCTATAAAAAGTCTTTTCAGGACTTTACCAGGGAAGAGAAGCAGTTACATCAGTTATCTTGATGTTGATTTGAACGGGTGTTTCTCGTCTCATGGCGTCCTGGGTGAGTAAAAAAAATGAATTCCTGTTAGAAAGGCCATTTCCTGGTGAATATCAAGAGTCTATAATTGACAAATACACTGTTTAGCAGAGGATATGTTCAATTCCATTTAAAATTTATCTGACTGAAATCGGCAAGTTCGTTCTGAAGTCATGACGGATTTTCTTGGGAAAGCTCCTTCAAGAAACCTTCAAAATGGGACTAAAATCAAGACCACATCCCTTCCTAGTAAATCTGACTTACAGCGATGCTTTGGACACATTTTAGCACGTGTTATTTTCTTGTGAGTAATGGTCTGTCAAACGTAAATTTGCTTTTTTTCATTGATCTGGAAGCAGAAGCTAGAGTGCAGTTTAACGGGCGTTATTCGAATGTTATGTTGTTGTGTGTCATAAGGTAAGGGTTATCGTTAGGTTTCGGCGCAGGGCTTTCGGGTAAGTTAGGGTTAGGGTAAGTAATGGTTCGTAGGGTAAGTTAGGATTTAAGGGTTTGTTTAGGCTTAGGATTAGAGTAAAGGTTAGGTTTAGGTTTTTTAGTTCAATATCTGCAGAGGGAAAATCAAATTTAGCGCCGCCCGCTAAACTGCACTCGTCACATCAAAATTCAACTGGGCTCGATTGACATCTCTGGTCAAGCTACTCATAACTTGAGAATGGACTTACCAGTCTTGAGTTTTAATGTTGATTGGCAGAAAATTCCGCTCGGCTAGCAGAAAAGCGAAGTCGTTCTAGAGGGGAAATTTACCCCGTTGGGAAAGGCTAACTTTGCTAGAAGCGGATGACAAGTTCAAAAGATTCAGGACCTTTTAGATGCTTTGCAACATTCTGGCACACTGGGGGAAATTGCACTGAAATAATCTATTATAGGATTTTCCTAATTTCCCATTTTTATGAATATATAAGACTAAAGATTTCTCTATTTGAATTGAAGGGAAGCCATTGGAAGTTGAAATAAACATGTACATTGAATCATTTGGGGACGTTGATGTAGCTAAGATGGTATGTATCATTCAGCTAATGACATTAAATCAAATCAAACTGAATTTGCGTTGTCATGATTAATTCCCAGGGGGGTGCACATTTTGGTGGAGACGAGCCATCCAGGCTTCAAAACATATCCGTTCCTTAAACCAATTTTTAGAGAAAGTATACCCGACCTTCAAATTGAGAAAATCGATGCCGTTCCTTATATACCCTGGGTACCCGACTTTCTCAAGAGAGTGTGGTACCCAGCAAGGGTACCCAGTGTATTCCTTATACCAGTATCTGGAAAATCGATACCCTTTCCGATGGCATGTCACCGTACCCAAAATATAGGTAGTGCATCTCCCGGGCATTGATTGCACACTAGCAAAATAGCAAGAGTGTTTACAAAATGTCTGCAGAATTTCTACATCAGGAATTGTAGCCACACTGTCATGTGCAATGATACACAAGCTTGTATATAAATATAACAAACGAATCGATCAAGTACATTATGGTTTTATTTGCCTATGCTTTGTTCATGGTATGTATCTCACCTTGGGATTTTAGACGCCTCAGTTATGTTTCAGTATATATGCTTCTGCGAAGGAAAATATATATCTTAATGCGAGACTGGCTCCTCCGTAGTAGTAGTAAATAAAATGTTCAATGATTTTTTCCCTGAGAAAAAGAAAGCGGCGGTTATGGTGCACAACAGGGGCGTCTAACCACCAATGATCAAACTTTGGTTTCAAAGAGATGTTTCTAGATTTTTTGCTCCATGTCAGTGTAGGTTCCTTGTCTTGCAAATAGTCTTTCTTCAGATTACTTACTTGCATCATTTGCTTGTTCAGTTCTTTAAGGAAATCTTTCCATTTCAAGTCACTCAAATGTGCGTACCCACAAATATTTAGGGATACCTAGGTTAATTACAGGCAAGCAAGCAAGTCAACAAGCAAGCAATCAAGCAGGCAGGCAAGCAAGCAAACAAGCAAGCAAGCCAGCAAGCAAACAAGCTAGGAAGCAAGCAAGCCAGCAGGCAAGCAAGCAGGCAAGCAAGCAAGCCAGCAAGCTTGCAAGCAGGCAAGCAAGCAAGCCAGCAAAGCAAGCAATTGGGCAAGCCAAGCAATCAAGCAAGCAAGCAAGCAATATTCATTTCTCAACGCAGGCAAGGTTTCTGACAGCTATACAACTGATGTTAGCTTGCGGCACTACGGCTTGTGCCCTCAGAGCATTCATCTACCGACCTCGGAAGGACGGATAGTTGAGTCAACGGCTGGTTTATGGTTTGTAGTGCCAACGACGGGATTCGAGACCCAACGGGCAGATTCCACATTATGCGAAACATTGCGCCTTAACCACTTGGCCAAACCATCGATTCTATCGTTGTTCTCATTATCAGACCCTGTCACAGAAGTTCTTAAGGTAACAATAATATCTCATACCTTTGTCCCTTTTTTGTAGCAATTCGATGCTTTTGGATATATGTCTCAGAAATGGACCGATGAGAGGCTTGTCAATGTGACGAATACACCTTTGATCCTAGAAAGAGAAGATGCTGATTTGATATGGCTGCCAGATATCTATTGCACGAATTGCAGAAAAACAAATCTTGAAAATGGAAGAAATCCAAAGCAAGGAATGGTTCGCATTGACAAGGGTGGCAGTATATACTTCAGCTTTTTGTGAGTTTGTTTTTGAAGATGAAACGATTGATCGGTTGACTGATTGATTGATTGATTGATTGATGGATTAACCATGCCATCAATTAGTGCCATCATCCATTGATTGATTGATTGATTGATTGATTGATTGATCGATTGATCGACTGATTTATTCATTCATTGTTTGGTGGATTTAACGATTCAGTTCAGTTCATTTCAATTCATTCAGTTCATTCATATATTTTGAATTCCTCTTCATACAAATACTCTAATATTTCACTATGCAACAATAAATACTTAATAAAATATACATGAATAAAAACGAAGGTAAATAACACTTCACCATGAGCGATAGGACACCTAGCGCGCAGCAGCCCGAAATTCATACCAGAGGCGAGCCACCCCAACCCACCGCCCCTCCGCACCCCGAACCCATTTTCACTTGGCACACAACCACCTCTCACTGGTGAAAGGTGGTCGTATACCAAGCAAAAACAAATCCAAAACACAGAAAAAACAACAAGCCAAGGCAGCCCGCCCCCGATACAAACCTTAAAACCGCGACACACTAGGAAGCCCGAACGCTCATGGAAAGTAAATTGTAAATGTCTGTTAACTAATACTATGCTGCAGTTTCTAATTGTCTTTCTTTGAAACAATCCTCAAAATATTCATCATGGCCCTGATATCAAGTTCTAGACTTGTCTTTCTTTTCGTCCCTTGTTTCCCTGCGTTCTTTGATTTGCTGATATCACTTGCTAAACAGGGACTCGTATTAGCATGTTTTAAAAGTGGGCCCACTTTAGGCCAGCGTGGAGTGATTCCGTATTCACCAATCAAATTGCTAGAATTCAGTTTCAAACAATCAGAAGGCCCTATTCAGAAAATTGCTATTGTTGCATTAAACGAATGGTTGGTGAAGCAAGGAGTTTTTGTAGCTTCGATGGATCTATTTGGTTTCTACAGAGGAAGATTACTGCTTGAAAGGGATGAATTTTGCGATTTGCAGGCCAAAAAAACATCATCCTTTGTACTAAAAATTTGCTTTTCAATGTTCGAGCTTTTTAAACCAAATTTTGAAGCGATTTCTTTGAAAGTACGGGAACTCCCATTTGTTTAGGCCATTTTTAAAAAGTGGACCGCCTTTTCAAGACTAATATTATGAGTCTCTTTTGATGTAGTGGTATCATGGGAAACAAGGGACGAAAAGGCATAAGTCTAATCAAGTTCTTAGCAAAAGTTCGCTTTCCAAAAAAAAGTGTTTGAATGGTTTGAATCATTCGTCATTGTAGGGCAGTCGTCGTTGCTTCCTGCAGTATGGACTTACACAAATTTCCATTCGATACTCAACACTGCACCATGGAATTTAGCAGCTGTAAGTTTAGTCATATATTTTACAAACGTTATGAAAAGGTGGTGATGAAATAGCATTAATACCTCTCGTTAATGTCAGATGGAACTAAATAGGAGCTTGAAAGTACAGGAGTGTCCCGCATATAAGAAACACAAATTTAAGAAACACTAACCCAGATTTTCAAAACAATACCCCCACTTTGATGAGAAACAGGCCAGGGATGAAAAAGGCTAAAAATCATCAACACGAGAATTGTTTATATTCCCAGCTTTCCAATCAAGTCAGACTGTTTCTATTCAAAATAAAGACGAGAGTTTTGCATGCAACATAAAGCAAACAGCACCTAAAGCACCTTCCAGGAATAATCGTTGCCTTTCTTAGAAGTGACATTTACAAATACAAATCAAAATAGGATGTTTTGTATTACCATCATAGGGCTGTTGTCTGAGTAGGTCATTGATAGTATATGACTTTTCTGATAAGGAAGTTAAGAAACTTTACCCTGATTAAAGTTTATATCTCGCAGACCTGAAAATTGAAAATGTTGCTTCTTATATGCGGGACACTACTGTAATTCAATCTTGAAATTCACAATAAGTGATTAATGCTATTTATCACCATTTCAACCCAAAACTTAGACAAATGGAACGAAAAAAATTCCACGTTCCATCCTGGTTCATGATTTACTTGCTATTGAGATAACAATTCTTTTTCTGAAACTGACAGCTGTATTAAATTTACATTTCATTTTTTTATTATTTATTTGTTATTCATTTATTTATTTATTATTTATCATTTATTTATTTTTCATTTCTATTATTTTTTATTTCTATTTTTATTATTTTTTTTTATTTTTTTCATAAATTTACATTTCTGGAAAGGAGAGGGATGTAACTGTGGACTGTGTAGACCTTTCGTGGCTCAGGTTGGGTTCTTAAAAGGATAAATGCGTTGCATTGTAAATACTAAAAATTTCTGTAAAAACATTGTAAAAATCTGTATATATGTTTTATACTGAATTAATCCTAATGTTAGATATATATGTATTTTTCTTTTATTTGATGATTTTTCTAATAAGAAACTTAAGAAACTTTACCCTGATTAAAGTTCAAAGTTCATATCTCATTTTATAAGAAACGCATCAAACCTGAAAATTGAAAATGTTGCTTCTTATATGAGGGACACTACTGTAATTCCATCTTGTAAAACTAGTGATTAATGTTATTTATCACCACTTCAACCCAAAAATTAGACAAATGGAACGTAAAAAATTCCACGTTCCATCATGGTCCATGATTTACTTGCCATTGAGATAATAATTCTTTTTCTGAAACTGACGACTGTATTTAATTTACATTTCAGTGCGAAGCAAATCATGGAACAGGATGGGATAAGGAATCCTCCTTCCCAAACAAGCCCCTTCCAGAAATTTTCGAATTTTTGGGTCTTTAAAGATGAGTGACTTTACCAAACAAAATGTGCTCATCTAACTTAGCCTTGGAATGATTGATTAACATTTCAATTTTGAATATCAGCAAGTAATCTTTAATCCTGGTTTCCATATAATCGCAAGGAGTCGCAGAGAGTCGCAATGAGTCGCAGAGGGTCGCAAGGAATCGCAAGGAGTTACTATTATTGTGATTTGAAAAAGTGGTTTCCATATGATCGCAAAGGATCGCAAAGAATCCCAACTAACTTCACTTTCATCAAATTTAAAACCAAAATTGTGATAACGGAAATGAGATCATCCCCCGAAACAATAGAGTTGTTATCGCAAGGAGTTGCAAAAGTTGTGAACAATGGTTTCCATTAATCGCAATGGATCGCAACGAGTTGCAGTGAGTCGCACAGATAGCAAATTTTCTATCTCTGCGGCTCCTTGTGACAGCGATCGCAAGAAGTCGCAAGAAGTCGCTAACAAATTTTTTAGCCGGTTTCCATATGATCGCAGAGAGTCGCATGCAAACATGATCACTGTTATTGCGACTCGCTGCGATTCCTTGCGACTACTTGCGATTATATGGAAACCAGGCTTTACTCCATAGCCCGTTGAACGAGTAGACATTTCTTTTAACGCACTTGGTAACAATGACATACGAATGATTTTCTTTTCTTTTAAAGATGCGTACAATACAAGTAGATTAACGTACCGCTGGAAACAAAAGCCAAAGGTCAAAATTACCAACATGGACCAATTTCATGTTGTTAACAGCAAGGCGACCAACAGGACGGAAGAATACTTGCTTGGTATGTATAACCATTCCATGAAATTTCTTGTTGACATTTGAGGCTCTTGACCCTTCACTTCTGAATGCTACAAGGACAAAAATGAAATTTTCAACTCCTTGGCCCCAGTTACACTATACCGGATTGCTATCGGAGCGGAGTGACTTTCGTATCGAATAGGGCTTTGAGTTACACTACGCCACACCAATTCGATACACCTACAAGTATCTAGACTACTTGAGTATCAAGACTCAAGTATCAAGTAGTGATGACCTACAAGATCATAAACAAATCATGTCCTGAAAAACTTTTTGATAAATAATTGCCCGGATCACGTTTTTCTTCGTACAATACGAGAAATTCTCAGGATCTTCAAATCCCTAGATACAGGACAGAATTTTTCAAAAGAGTTTTCACTATACATCTTTGAAAGTCTGGAATGAAACACCTTCCACAATTCGTGAGCTACCGACTTTAGATCGTTTTAAACAACGACTAAAAACGCATTTGAAGGGCTAGACTCATTTTAAAACACGACTCCCTGGAACAACAGCAGATTTCAGGATTTTCGGCATTTTAGGATTTGTTTTTTAGCTTTAAAATTGTAAGTTTTTTATATTAATTGCTGAAGGGTTTTTTTTCGTGTTGAAATAATGTTAAATGAAAAATGAAAAACACAACGCTCCGATTAGCGGAGTAAAAATCGCTCCGCTCTGCAGGTGGTATGAAAATCACACCGGAGTCACTCCGTAGCGAAGCGTTGTAGTGTAATCGCACGAATCCGATATACTCCGCTTTGAAACAATGAGACTCAAGATTAAAAAACAATAAGCATTGGCGCCAGACTGCAAAGAACCCTGCAGTGTAGACTTAGAACTGCGGAGGAATATGGCGTGGGATTAAGAGAAGCGTCGTAGTGTAACTGCTACCCCAAATACCACTATGGAGTGAAAATCACTCCGCTTCGATCCGATATAGTGTAACTCTAGCCTAAGTCAGCCCTGGAAAGAGTTTAGGGCTTATCTTTTAATTCAAAAATCTGGCAGATGGACATTAGGTACTTTGAAGATATTCATATACATTAGATACTTAGATACTTTTTATGTACTTAGATATCTTATAGGTTAATTGACAAAGCAACCGGAGTTCGATCTAATTTGATGATCTCTCCACGAATAAGAACCTATTTCAATTTTCAGGCTGAATGGGTTCTTCTATAAACTGGGGGTTCTTGCATTAGGTTCTTGCAAAGTCTTTTGAACAACTAAAAAGACTTTGGTTCTTGCACACGGGTTTTTACTGTATAATTCTTTGTAGGATTGCGTCCACAATACCCATGCTTTGATATGACTTTTTCCTATTTGTTTAAAGAATATTTTGATTAGGTTTTATTTTTGCCAATAATTTTTAACATTCCTTGTAATTAATTTATATGATATTAACTTATTAGTTTTATGTAAATTATGTAATGCGCCTTTGAGCCGTGTGGATAAATGGCGCAATATAAATGCCTTTTATTATTATCATATTATTATTATTATCCCATAGGTACATTTGCGATCGTATCAGCTGGCTTTACATTTGAAAGAAGAGTTGGTTTTTATGTACTACAACTATATATTCCAACGGCAATGCTTGTGTGCTTATCATGGGCGATGTTTTGTTTGAATCATTCTCATTCTGGAGAAAGAATAACGATTGGAGTGACTCTGTTCCTGACGATGATATTTCTGAATGGTTACGCAAATACATCACTTCCGAGAGTGTCATATGTGAAATCTATTGATATTTTCATGGTCGTTTCCTTAACAGAAATATTACTCATCATATTTGAATCAATTATCGTCACAAAGTTATTCATTAGCCAAGAATGCAAGAAAATTCGTAGAGATATACGGAGAAGAACGATGAGCAAAAGAAAGTTCAGCACAGTCACAAATGTAAGTTTTGATTCGAAAACGTGCGGTCACACTAGGTGGTTTTTCCCAGGGAGCGCCGAGTTTTTCCCGTTGTTTCCCTTCGAAGCAACGGGCTTATAACGCTGTTGTATGTGACTGCTCTTCCTGTTCACATACAACGCTGCTACAACGCTTCATTCTTGGGGCAAGGGTCTATAAAAAACCATTGTGTCCAAAACAACGGGATAAACAAGGCTCTGACCTAAATTTCAGCGTTGTTTAAGAAAAATAAACCAATCACGATTTACCAAGGTAATCACGTGACAATTACTTTCGCGCCAAAATAGTTAGCTACAACACTGACAGCTTTGCAAATGACGTGCCGGACACAGTGTGACCGGGCATCTTCGTATCGTTATAGCGCCGTACTTTCCGACGTTAAACATAAATTTCAAGAAATTAAAATAATTCAGATTGTAACGGGATGAGATTCTAGTGTGACCGCAGCCATTATTACTGACTAGCAAGTTTGAACGAAGCGGAAACTTGCTCTGAAGTAGTATGGCAAATGTAAAATTTCCATTTTTTGCCATTTTAATTTTGCATTCTTTAAAATTGTGCAAACATGGTTACAGTTTACTTTCATATAACTTTTAGAACGAGGAGAAAAAAGCTTCGGTAACCGTCCTCGACAGCAAGGAAGATAGGAAGACAAAAGCAGAAGGAACAGATGAGAATGAGCCGAACTGGTTATCATCATTAATGCGAGTACTGGAAAATCCAAGGTCACTTATCACCAGAACGAAGCTAGAGCAAATTGAATCCGAGACAGGAGAAGATGTTTATTGTGTCAAGAAGAGGACAGTGTGCAAATGTCAAATGAGTGATGTTATTGAGAAGATATCAGCATTCCTCATGCCTGCATCGTATATCGCATTTAATACATGGTATTGGATCGCTTACAAGCCGGAACATGTTGCAGGGAAGTAGAATGCAGTGGCCTGCTAGACCATTGGCTGGCCAATCGCTGTCAGATCCCATTTGCACGATGCCGGTAGATTTTGAAAACGGCATAAAAAATGCTGTTTTGGCCTCCCGTTTACACGATGCCGGCAGAATTTCCTATTTCTGTCGGCAGAATTTTGTTTCGGTTAGCGAAACGACAACGTTTGTGATTCTGCCGTTTTCAAATTCTGCCGGCATCGTGTATACGCATTTTGCCGGTAGATTTTTATGTCGCTTTTGTCACGAGGCTGATATTCTTAATCCTCCCTATTGTCCTTATTGTCGTTGTTGTTTTATTATTATTATTATCATTATTATTATTATCATTATTATCAAAAAATCTATTTAAAGTAGGCTAAAAACGAAAGAATAGCTAAATTACAGCTAATTAAGGCATACTATTTACAATATACATTATTTACAACTATCAATAAATATTACAGGACAAATTAGAGTTAAAAAGGAAAATCTATCCTGTTCGAAACCCAACTTTCGGGATATATACTTTGCAGAGCCTACAGTTGCATTTTCCACCATTCCAACATCTAATTTGTTTTTTGAAGATAGTAAGGCTGTTTGATTGTTTTATTTCGTGTGGTAAATTCTGCCACAGTTTATTTCCAAGGTAGGCAATGGATTCAACTCCAAAGCTTATTTTATCTATCTTGATTGATTATTGACGTTAGTTTTTCTATGGAATGAGCATAAAATCCTACCGGCATCATGTAAACGGGAGGCAAAAACCGTTTTCAACTTCTACCGGCATCGTGTAAACGCGAGCTCATTTTCCAAGGGGGTATAAAATTCTGCCGTTTTTCAAATCCTACCGGCACTGTGTAAGCTAAACGGGGTCTGAAAGGGAATAGACACAGCTAGGCCGAAGAAACACCCAAACACCAATAGGTTCATTAGCTACGCAATGAAACGGCACATGTCAAAGTGCTCAAATACAAAGGATTATATTCTTAAAGGGAGTACAAGGACCAGCATGAAATGCTATGCGCGAAGCCAGTGACTTGCTCTGTGCAGCTTCCAGAATAACTGACGGTACAAAATTCACAAAAACAATAACAAACGATGGCAAAGCCTGCTGGTACTGGATCCGAGCTAACATTAACTGTGTCGATTCCCTTTAAGCTTTAAGTGTGGGTCAAAAAGGGTCTTGACGTTTGAAAAATCACCAATTCGAGGTTAATACTGTGTTTACATACACGGTACTAACACAACTTGAAAACGGCATAAAACTGTCACGGGTAGGCCTCCCGTTCGCGAAACTATCATTTTTACCGGCTCACTTTGAAAATGGCAGTATTTAAAAACAGAATCCTAGCCAGCAAAATTTTGTGTAAAGAGCAATCTTATAGATTTTTTAAACGTAGAACCTTCTGTCAGATTCACCCTGTAGAGACGTCATCATCTGACGCTGCGTATTGCATAGTGAGACAGAGAAAACGTCACACTGGAGTAACAGTGCCGCTGAATAGAAACTATCCTCCTGACGCTGAAAAACAGCCATCGTGAACTTACAGTGCGAAAAACGCTAGGCCGAAACATTATTTCAACGTTTCAATACAGTAAAACCCCGCAAACAAGAACATAGCAAATAAGAACCTGCAGACTGATTTTGGGGGAAAAGACACCCAAATATAGAAACCAAACACAGACTGATTTACTTCAATGTTCTTATGAGATGGTACACTTGATGAAGAAATTTCATCAAATCAGTGTAAACAATTTATTGACAACTGAACACCTCCAACAGTTTCAGGAATATGCAAATTCTTTTAACCAAGCTGTATGATTTAAATTGCATTGTCAATAACAAAAATACCATACCTTCTGATATTGAAATGCAGTCATTATACCCTTAGGTATATTTAACACATACTGTATA
The DNA here is from genome assembly GCA_964019985.1 of Aurelia sp. 4 Dawson et al 2005. Classification (NCBI taxonomy): domain Eukaryota; kingdom Metazoa; phylum Cnidaria; class Scyphozoa; order Semaeostomeae; family Ulmaridae; genus Aurelia; species Aurelia sp. 4 Dawson et al 2005. The sequence continues at coordinate 4,043,857 of OZ026497.1, forward strand.
CTGTAGCTGTATATTCATCATAGTCATAACTGTCCATGTGATAAGAACCAAACCCTGTAAATGTCATAAGTACCCCATTTATAAGAACCTAGCCAGTCTGTCTTTTAGAAAAGTATGTTCTTGTTTGCGGGGTTCTACTGTAGCCACTCCTATCATTCTAAGTTAAGAAACCATGACCACTAGAGTTTCTTAATTTCAAGCGAAATTCTCACGGTAAAAATTTCTTGTCGATATTTATCCATTACTGTATTCATGGAAATCAACTTTCACAATTTATGAAAATTCGTTGAAGATCAATTTTTGAACCAAGAATTAGAATACGGAACCAAATCATGCGAAAATTATCCCTTTTAGCATCATTTTGTTTGTAATATACTCTCTGTATAAACGGTTCGCCAATCATAACCAGAACTGGACCTCTTCTGATCGCTTCCAGCAAAGTTTCCTACTTTTCTGGGAGAGGAAATAAGCGGCTTCTTATAACAAAGTGAATTTACCAGTACAAAGGGTGTCCCAAAAACTTGTGCCCTGCTTGTGTGGCCACCGTAGAGGAGCTGTAGGATCAATTATCTCGGTTTTTAAAGTTGCATAGGTCACGCTTCAACATAGAGTTTGAGAACTTGTATGAGTCAATCTAATACGTGGTTGCTAATTCATGGTAGATAAGAGGCAAAATAAGTGGTTGCTTCAAAAACAGAACTTCTTTTTGTCCTCCAGCAAAGTCAAAATCAAGTAAGTTTCTAAAGAAATGGTTATGGGGTCATATTAAAAATTTTGCTAATTATTTCAAAGGGTTAGCGATGTTTACTTTTCATAAGAGAGCACCCTTTACCTTTTAAAAAATGTGGTAAAAATTTTAATAAGATGCCTGAGTCATTTGTTAGAAAACTTATTCTATTTTCACATTGCTGGAAAACAAAAGAAGTGTTCTTTTTGAAACCACCACTTATTTTGCCTTTTCTCTGCCATGAATCAGCAACCACTAGTCACATTGACTCAAATAAGGTCTCAAACAAAGTTAAAGCCTGTCCTATGCAACTGTGTAAAATCGAGATAATTAAATCTACAGCTCCTCCACAGTAGCAACACAAACGCGGCACAATAATTTTGGGACAAACTGTATATTTTAAAATACTATAGCAACAGTAAGCTTTATAATTCTGTAATGGCGTAAAGACTATCCCTATGCTATTGGCATAAAGATGGATTTTCACTAGGCGCAAAAATTTTGCGCTCGATACATTTTCAACTGCTTTGATTCGTTTCCTGTGAGGCAGCCTGGATTCAAATCTTTGAAATGGTTGGTGTAACTTCTGACGACGAGTCCCTTGCATCCTTGAGGTTAAGCTTGCTCAACACGGACTCATAATGAAACAGTGAACAAGTTTGACCCTTTTTTCTGCAATCATAAATGGAATGATGATGGAATCACGGCTTTGAAAAACTCTGTGATATGGCCTATAAAAAATACTGCAAAATCCTCGACTTGAACGAATTTTGTTTACATTACGTAACCAAGCCCCTTTAAAGCATATTTCCGAAAATAGTCAAGATATCTAAGATTGCCCATAACTTAGACTTGCCCCAAGCCTAATTTGTCAATCAAAAGATTGGGAGAGGGAAATAACATTCACATAGACTTATTCAATATGAGGAAATAGATTTGGGGCAAGTCTACCACTAACCATCTGTCCATCTATAGCAAAGGACTTGAAGTTCCTCTCAAACTACCACAGGTGGCGAGGAATAATCCAGAAATACATAATTATACAAAGGGCCGCCGAGACGGGGCAGGAAGGGCACTTTGCCCCAGGGCCTCGGGGTCTAAGGGGCCTCATAATTGGAAAAATTTTGAAATTTCGACTGGAGGAATTGCTCTGAAATGAATTTTATGTCAATCTAAACGGGGCGACCGAAAAATTTTCTGCTCGCTTCGCTCGCATGGGGCATCACTTCACAGTTTTACCCCTGGGCCTCGAAAAGCTCTCGGCGGCCCATACATATGACAAAGTTTAATCTTACCCTGCCAGTTGATTGTCTCACGTTTCTCTGGAATCCTCTGTCAGTTCAACTGACTGCCATTTGCATTAGTTATGTATTGATTACGCCCACGAGAATGTTGTGCTGTTGCAGTTGTAGGGAAAAACACAGCGTAGTAGATTCTCATACAATGGCAAGAGCATGACACTATCGTAGGCCAAACGAATACATAACGAATGTAAATGGCAGTCAGTGGAAATGATAGAGGATTCAAGAGCAATGTGACTTAATTAACTGACAGGTGAGATTAAAAGAGATACAGTCACAAATTGTTTGTGTCTGAAAATGTCGACGAGACTCCTTAAGCAAAAAGTAGAGACCTTTGGAAAATTACATTTGGAAAATATATATTTAAATTCTTTGTACAAGTTCTAGAAACCTAGAAGCATGGGAAAACCGTAAAAGGAGAGAAAAAGTGAGTATTTTTACCCACACTTCTTTATGGTACAGTAAGGCCCCGCATTTAAGAAACCACATAAAAGAAACTTTTAGGCTACTAAAAAATGATTAGCCCCCCTGCCTATAAGAAACTCTTGAGGCTCGCACCCAAAATAAAGTTTCTTGTATTTTGAGTAACATTAATTGCTGGTCTGATAGAGTGAGAGCATTACACTTCATACATGATTCATTAAGAAATTACTAGCGAGATATTTTGGATTTAACAGATTTTTGCCTAAATTTTAATTCATGTCCTTGACAATCATTGTTGACATACATCTATGGCTGAATATGGATGATATACCAATAGACCGTCCCGTTTTGGTTTAACTTATTTGCCTAGGACTTCAAAGAAATTAAAGTAGCAATTTAAGAAACTTGAGCCTAAAACATGAGAAGTATCCGAGATATAAGAAACATTTTAGGCTATGGTGTGAAAAAGTAGTTTCTTAAATGCGGGGCCTTACTGTACTTGAGCATCAACAAAAGAAGACAATGGAATAGTTCTCGCGTTACAAGTTGTTTTCTTAAATCTCGGCCCGGTGGGTGCAATGCAATAGTAAAAAGGTGCCCCACGCCTGTCCGTACCATTTAAAAGAATACCTTTTCTCTGACTTTTCAGTTGACGAATAGCTTCCCCTTATCACAAGAAATTTTCGAAGGTAACCCCCTTTTAAAGGATTATTACTGAATTTTGAAGTGGTTGTTACCGCAAAAATACCAGTTCTGAGAAAAAGTTTTGGGATTGTTGCACTTTAGGACCATTCATTTCACTGATATGCCTTTACTGGAAAACAGCAGAATCCCATAAAACTAAGGATACCAAGCCTGGGCCAGGTGAAATTGACCATATTGTATGGTCTCCCGGTAGCATTTAATTATATCTAAAGAAAACTCTCCCTTTTTCTAGATTCTAGGTCCTAATATTCTGCTTCAAATACACCACTTGCTCAGTGAAATAATGGATGCGCGTGGTGTCATATTTCAGTAACATTGCACCCATCGGGAATCTCGGTCAACTAAAATTTTCTGCGATTGTGTGTCCTTAGAATTTATCAAAGTTGCAGCTATTACTGGATTATTCTCCGCCATCTGTGAAGCCATTTATCAGAAGAAAGGTGCATCGACACTTGGTGCAGGCATTACAGATCTGATACCTAAGTTGCAAAATACAGCAAAAGTAGCACGCAGTATTTCGCACCTAGTGGAAATCCAGATGTTCTTCAACCGTATCACTAATGTAGTCACTCAAAAACAAGATTTGATTTGCAAAATTTTAATGAGACTTAATATATTTTTGTTTTCTTCAAAAAGTCGTTTATCTGAAATCATCTCTGGATGGTACGAAGTAAATAGCTAAGTTCTAATTCCTATTCCTCAAAATACCGGTTTTCAAACCATCGGTTCAAAATCTTTGTGGGGGGTATGTATGGTACTGGCTACAGACCCCTGGGTACTGATGCATTTGGTAATGGCTACTGCCAGAAATTACGATGGGCAGCTCGGTAACTATTGTTGTCTGTATGAACTAACCATAAATCAACAATGATTCAGTACTCACCAAACCAAACAATGTTCGTATTCCGTTACGACATCGTGTCTTGGTTAGGCCCGAACTTCAAATTCTGAATCCCAACTAGCTGCAACAACATTCGGCCTCCAAAACTAACCCTAACGAAATCTCGAGACGAGAATGTTACAAGAATGTCACCGCCAACACGAATTTCATCGTGCTCAATGGGTGAGATCATAGCTTTTACGAAACGGGACTGGAATGTTATGACCAACCTAAAGTCCGGTGCCCTCTGTAAGTTGATTAGATCATAGGTTTAACGAAACGACAAAGGAATGTTACGACTAACCCGCATTTCATCGCGCTCAGTGAGTGAGATCATAGCTTTTACGAAACGACACAGGAATGTTACGCCCAACCTGCATTTCATCGCAGGATATTGTAAATTAGGTTAGCTCAGTAATTCTTTGTTTTGGTATGTATTTTAATTTTTTTAACACGTCAGGTTGAAAAACATACATAGTTATGAACCTTTTAAACCTGTATAAATATTATAAAATGAAATGAAATAAAAATCGCGCCCATTGAGTGAGATCATAGCTTTTACGAAACGACACAGGAATGTTACCGCCAACATAAATTCCGTTACACTCTGTGAGTTGATTAGATCATAGCTTCAATGAAACGATACAGGAATGTTACGACCAACACGAGTTTCATCGTGCTCAATGGGTGAGATCATAGATTTTACGAAACGACACGGGAATGTTACCGCCAACCTAAATTCTGTTACACTCTGTGAGTTGATTAGATCATAGCTTCAATGAAACGATACAGGAATGTTACGATCAACACGAGTTTCATCGTGCTCAATGGGTGAGATCATAGATTTTACGAAACGACACGGGAATGTTACCGCCAACCTAAATTCCGTTACACTCTGTGAGTTGATTAGATCATAGCTTTAATGAAACGATACAGGAATGTTACGACCAACACGAGTTTCATCGTGCTCAATGGGTGAGATCATAGATTTTACGAAACGACACGGGAATGTTACCGCCAACCTAAATTCCGTTACACTCTGTGAGTTGATTAGATCATAGCTTTAATGAAACGATACAGGAATGTTACGACCAACACGAGTTTCATCGTGCTCAATGGGTGAGATCATAGATTTTACGAAACGACACGGGAATGTTACCGCCAACCTAAATTCTGTTGCACTCTGTGAGTTGATTAGATCATAGCTTTAATGAAACGATACAGGAATGTTACGATCAACACGAGTTTCATCGTGCTCAATGGGTGAGATCATAGATTTTACGAAACGACACGGGAATGTTACCGCCAACCTAAATTCTGTTGCACTCTGTGAATTGATCAGATCATAGGTTTGCCGAAACGACACAGGAATGTTACGATCAACACGAGTTTCATCGTGCTCAATGGGTGAGATCATAGATTTTACGAAACGACACGGGAATGTTACCGCCAACCTAAATTCTGTTGCACTCTGTGAATTGATCAGATCATAGGTTTGCCGAAACGACACAGGAATGTTACGACCAACACGAGTTTCATCGTGCTCAATGGGTGAGATCATAGATTTTACGAAACGACACGGGAATGTTACCGCCAACCTAAATTCTGTTACACTATGTGAGTTGATTAGATCATAGCTTCAATGAAACGATACAGGAATGTTACGACCAACACGAGTTTCATCGTGCTCAATGGGTGAGATCATAGATTTTACGAAACGACACGGAAATATTACCGCCAACCTAAATTCTGTTGCACTCTGTGAGTTGATTAGATCATGGCTTTAATGAAACGATACAGGAATGTTACGATCAACACGAGTTTCATCGTGCTCAATGGGTGAGATCATAGATTTTACGAAACGACACGGGAATGTTACCGCCAACCTAAATTCTGTTGCACTCTGTGAATTGATCAGATCATAGGTTTGCCGAAACGACACAGGAATGTTACGACCAACACGAGTTTCATCGTGCTCAATGGGTGAGATCATAGATTTTACGAAACGACACGGGAATGTTACCGCCAACCTAAATTCTGTTGCACTCTGTGAGTTGATTAGATCATAGCTTTAATGAAACGATACAGGAATGTTACGATCAACACGAGTTTCATCGTGCTCAATGGGTGAGATCATAGATTTTACGAAACGACACGGGAATGTTACCGCCAACCTAAATTCCGTTACACTCTGTGAGTTGATTAGATCATAGCCTTAATGAAACGATACAGGAATGTTACGATCAACACAAGTTTCATCGTGCTCAATGGGTGAGATCATAGATTTTACGAAACGAAACGGGTATGTTACTGTTGCACTCTGTGAATTGATTAGATGATAAGTTTGACGATGAACATCGGTGCACTGGTGAATGGCGGATATATAGCTTCTAGTTTAAAAATAGAACAAAAGACGGGCGCCTGCCATCATTTGTCCAATTGTTTTGATGATCTATCGAGATCATCAAATATAATGGAATACAATAGACTATATTTAGATTGCCCAGGCCCCTGATTTAAGTCTCCTTATATCTCCGTCATTTATCTTTAAGCCCAAATTTTGGAAGCTGGGACCAGGCTGGGACAGTACTCACCCGCTCATACCCAACCCCTTGAAACCGTCACTGAATAAACACTGGTCTCTTTGCACTCACATCTAAAATTAATCTACTGGCCTACGTTCTCCTCATTGATGTTTCTCCTATGCAACAAAATACAAAGCATTCTTCACTCTTGTAGATTCACTACATCATTCCTCAAAGTTTCACTCGCTGATATTGTTGCTGTTGTTATCAATTCCATTCGCGGGGTAAAGGCACACATTTTTAGAATGAGTTTCATTGTTATTGTTCAAAGACAGCTGTTTTGAATCCAGAATATCAAATTATTATCAAATCAAATTAAAAACTGACTGAAGTTAAAGGGAATCGACTTGGTTAAAAGCTGGCCCGGGCCAGGTTAAAAATATAATCTATTGAATTTGATAACTTAAAAAGGTGCGGCTTCATTGTAGAGCCAAGGAAACAATGAATGCGTAGGAGTTTTCTATAGCCTTTTCATAGCGACTACGAGATATAGCTATGTCTATTCCCTTATAAAGCTTGGTCGAGTGAGGTCAAACTCCGGATGGGTGACCTCGGAGGCCTGCCTCACAACTCCCCTCGTCGTCCTTCGGAAGGCGGCATGCACAGTGGGCCTAAATTAGCTATCAGTAGCCAGAAATCCTGATAAGCTCACTCAAAATAAATTGAAAATAAAAAACAAAAAACAAAATTACTTTACATTTAAAATCAAAGTTTCAAACTTCAAGTTTTCATTGTAGAACCTCCTCATTTGTTCTCCTGCCGAGAAATGAGAAAAATTTCGTATTAGGATACTCGAACTGAACAACATTCTTATATTCGAGTCTGTTTTGAGTAAATCACAAATGCGAGAGAATGCGTTATTTACGCTTAATTTCCTTGATTCTTAATATAAACGGTTTGATACCATTAGCCCTCCTTTTTGCATACTTGGTCAAGGTCTTTTGACACAGTGAGTACATTGCATCTAACACTTCTAAAATTACTTACTTAAGTAAGGACATCTAAAAGGATGCTACATGGCACATTCTAGCAAAATATTCACTCGTCTAAATGCTATCTCTTCGCAACAAAAGACGGAGATAAATTCTATAAAACGGTCCGTGCTTAGATGCTGGTCGACTTGGAAATAAAAACGTAATTCTGTGGGCCTTAAATGCACTCGACTGCATCCGCGTCTAAACGGGATGCCGATATTTTTCTCCTCATAAGCCGTCTTCGACCTTAAAGACCACTTCCACAATAATTCAAAGTAACAAAATGAGCCATGATTTCTCTAGGGAAATGAAGAAAAAATTTAGATGTGTTTTTGTTTCTTTGCACTCACCCTCCAATCAACTGTGTCTCGATCTTGATGCATACCTCATTGTGAATCGGCGTCACGCCTAAAATTAGAGATGAAACATAGATGCATCATTAGAGAAAGAAAGGTATGACCTAAAATTTTTTGTATGAAGGGTGATGAAACAGCAGTAATCATTGTTTGGTATGCATCAACAGCAGGGTCACTTTCGAATTAACTGAGGCCTGGAAACCATGGCACTGTAACCGAATCGATTCTTTGACTTGAGTCAGAACAAGTGGGCACGAAAGTAAACCTAACTTCCTTAATATCCATCGCGTGGAGTACGCTTATGCAGGAAATGTAAGTCTTTCTCCTTATATATACCAGACCTTTTGAAAATATGAGCATCAATTCGAGAGCTCAAAAATCTTCTACAGATTTGAAAAGTGGAAGAAGATACAACTGGACTCCTGCAGAAGCAAAGGATAATTTACAAACACTTCAAAGTACCTAGGAAAATCGAATAAACAGAGTAGAAAATGGCCAACTTATTAAAGGTAAATAAACTTAAATTTTGTTTTGCATGCGTTGAAGAATCGTTTTTGTGAAATAAGAGCAGCTGTCCTAACTAAAACAACTAAAGAGCAAACTACACAATAGCTCTCTGTGTCAATGCCAAAATTTAGACCGCTTGGTGCACCTCAAGGACCTTTCGGTATGTGGTCACGTAAGCTATGTCAATCGGCGCTTGGTGATGTAAAGCATAACCATCAAGTTCTGACGAATTATCTCCATTTTTCAAACAATACTGTCAATTAAATATTCCTTGTTCTCAAAGCACGGGCAACACATTCTGCGTGACACTAACCCAGTTTTCCAAGATATCTAACGGGCAAGAAGGGAAGACAACAGTTCACTCACTCACTCACTCACTCACTCACTCACTCACTCACTCACTCACTCACTAAAGATATCCTAAAATGTGAACATTTGAGCTAAATTCAAACAATACGTAGTAAGTTGCTTCATATGATCTTTTGCCCTTCATCCAAAATGAGAAAAAAAAACATCATCTAATAAACCATTATCTGAAAGGCGACTATAGACTTATGGCAATGAGTCCCTTGTATCCCTGCGGTAAACCTTGCTCAACAGGGACTCATAATGAAACGGAGAAAAACTTGGCCCTATGTTCTTCTATAATAAATGGAATTATGACGGAATCATGGCTTCGAGTCTCAATCCCGTGGGAGCATTCTCAATTCTTCAATCGAATCGAAAATGCTATCACATTTACACCATGACAATAGTAATTCACAAATCTCGCAATCTGATTGGTACTGCAGGAATCGCAAAAATTTGGACCTAAATAGGGCCAGGTTTTTCAGAGTAATATTATGAATCTCTGTTGACTGAAACGCCATCATCAAGTCAAAGAGCACAGGGAAGCTAGATGCTCATCGTCATAAGTCTAAGGCAAATTAATAATCTGAAGGAGTTTGCCATGTATTTTATGAATTAAGTAAATAGATAAAACATTACTTATTGTGCTATGAACAGAGCTCTGTTCAATACGACGTTTTATTATTATTATTATTATTATTATTATTATTATTATTATTATTATTATTATTATTATTATTATTATTATTATTATTATTATTATCACTATTATTATTATTATTATTATTATTATTATTATTATTATTATTATTATTATTATTATTATTATTATTATTATTATTATTATTATTATTATTATTATTATTATTATTATTATTATTATTAACAATTTATTTTACGTTGGCGATAAAAATATATATATATATATACATAGCTAATAAGCTAATTAAGGCCAACTAAATAATTTAAAACCTATTTTACAATGTCCCAAAATAAACCTACAAAAACCCTAAATCTTTAATAAAAACTTTGCACAATCTGCAGATGCAAGTACTTCCATCCCATGATTTTATTTTTCGTTTGAAACCCAGGCTAAAACCCATAGTTCCGGGCTAAAACCCATTATCAAGTCAACCCAAATAGAAATGAAAATAAGAACTAGAGAAAAGCTCGCTAAAATTGGTCGTTTTAGGCCCCGTCCACACGTAAACGCCGTTTACGTGTGGACGGAAGGTGTAAACGTATAAGAATGTATGCGTTTACAGACGTAAACGTATACGTGTGGACGGGGCCTTAGTTCTTGATAGTGGGTTTAAGCCCGGAACATCGCATTAAACAAAGCTTTGTTCGTAGCGCAATTAATAATACTTTATTTCTTCGACGGCAAGCAACTTGCATGCCATTTTGATTGCCTCTTGAAATTTCAATTCAGCAAGCTTTGCATTGCCGTGCTGCGCCATTTTGAAACTGAGAGCGAAGAATGTGCTGAGAGATTGCATATCAATTTGGTCAATGCATAAATTACGTCCTCAAATCTGAGGAACTGTTCCGGCAAGCTTTTTGTCTTTGTTCACAGACTCTTTCCTCCTTGGTTGAGGTTTGAGTCCGTGCGCAGGCTATGTCCCAAGCGATTTGATGAACGGCTGGTGTAATCTGCATAATGCAGCTTGCATAATGCAGGTTATGTTTTATGACCAAAGGCAGTATGGCTGTACCAAGGGGCTGTCACCCACAGAACGCAAAAATTTCTGTGCCAGGGGGATTGCAAAGTATTGAGAACTTCTGTTCCTGAGAAGAGAACATGCCACAGGATTAACAAATCAATATCACGAATTAAATCACTTAGTTGCAAATGATTAACGACCGCTGACTCATATTTCTTTTGATAACCACAAACCATTGTTATCAAATCAATAAGTAACATCATTCTATTCATATTCAATACTAGGCTTGCAGCACCACGTTGCCTGCGGCGCCGCGCTGGCCCACCGTCGAACCGAGTGATTCCTTGGGGTGGATTTTGCTACCTGTTGCTATTTTTGGTTGTTATTCGCTTGAAGTGATCAAAGCAAAGAATTTGTGATAAGGTCCCCTTTACAAAGCGGCCATTCATATTAATGTACGACAATCTTACAGTTTTCACTCTTGAAGTTCCCCAACAGTGGCGTGATGGGAACGGGGGGTGTTGGGAACGTGCCCCCCCCCAGCGACCTTGGGATGCACAATGCGACTGAAAAAGTATGGGAGATATTTTCGCCTCAACTACAGACTTCGGGCCTTTGAAGATTTTTGATGGAATAAGAAATAAAACTGTTCGAGCTGCATCCCTAAAGATGGGTTCCAACCCGGAGCTGCATCCCTCTAAAGATGGGTTCCAACACACGAAAAGCAAAGAGATCACAGTGGGATTTTGAAGGTCGGTACATTTAATCCACTGTCTCTACTCGAAGCATTTTTTTTGTATGACAATCCATGGACTAATTTTTCCTGAGTACACGTTTTTTATAAGAAACTTGGATAAGGCCATAGAGCTAAAAGTTTCTCAATGTCACTTGAAATTTTGGTCATTTTAGCACAAAAAGTTTCTTAATTGGTTTCTTATCTTTCTGAGTGCAGAATTATCAATGAGGTCGCTAACACTGCGGCAGATATGTTTCTTGACATTTAAAACATCATGTAGGAATAAACAGTGTTCTGGTATGTTGAAAACACAAATGGTTAGATAATATTGCTCAAGAATAAAGGTTCAACGATCTATTTGCTATAATATCCATGCTTTAACTTTGGAAAGTTTCTTAGTACTTCTCAGACATAATAGTAGAGTTTCTTAAAATTTTGGCCATCTCAGAACTAGTTTCTTATAAACCAGTTTCTTATAAAAAAAATGTGTATCTTTCAGTAAACACCGACCAGTTTCTCCAGAATATCTTTTTATCACTGTTCATTTCATTTTTTATTGCTTTCTTTAAATACGGCAATAGTTATGATGCACATCTCCTGACATTCGCGTTGAATTTTAATCAAGTTTGCACTGGCTCGATAAGAAAATATGCGTACCTAACATGATGCAATTGTAATGGCATCCTCTCAATGACATTGTGGATAGTCATGAATAATGTTACGTTTGTTCGAGGGAAATTTTCTCTTAATTATCGAATTTATTCCATTATCCCGCGTGCTCCATAGGACACTCTGACAAACATGAAATCATAGAACGGAATATCGATTTTTTATGTCCCAGGGTAAGCTTTGAAACCAGATCCCTTGACACTAAAAAGCTTAGTGTCTTCAAGAAGAGGGCCTAATGGTACAGCAATGCAGTCTTCGTCATAAAACATGACCTGCAACCTGCATTATGCAACGTGCGGTATGCAGATTACACCAGCCAGTGAACGGAACCGTCTCCTGCTTCTTCTTTCCTTGTTTGTTTATTTTTCTGTCGCAGTCGTTTCGTCATGAAGCCCGTTCGATCAGACTCACTAGCCTGACGCAAATAAACAGGCCCCTCAGTTTGCAAGTGCGCCAAGCATTGAAATATCTTACCGGCCGTAAATGACCATATTAACATTCAAGAATAAAAGTAATCGTACCTTGAGCAGAGTTGTCAGAATTACGACGTTTCGAGCTGAGCCCGTTATATTACAATCAATATCGTACAACACGCTTGCAATAAGCTTATTTGGTGCGTAAATGGTTATATCTTGAACACACAATAGTTGGAGCAAAGATAGTGGCGGGAAATAAGGCTTTTCGAGTCCCTCGACAATTTTCAGGAATATTAGCATGCATACAGCATACTTTGGCTGAGTAGTGCTGCAAGCAGGATAAGGAATATCTTTTACTTGAGTTTAAAGCGATGGCATAAAAACAACTTCCATTTCATTTTCATTTGAAATATGCAATATTTATTGATGTGCTCACATTTTCATTTCTATTTGCCCTTCAGACCTTGCTCATTGCCACAACTGTCTTCGTATTAATGGTGATATCCAGTGTTAAAGTGGAGACTAAACCGCTGATAGTTGATTTGAATGGCACGATAAAAACAGTAAATTATCCGAGAAAAGTTCTGAAATCGCTGTTGGAGGATAATGAAATCTTCAAAGCAGTACCAGACTATACACAAATATCATCAGACTTTGAAAAATTTAAGTTTATAAGGGATTTATACAAAGATCAATGCAAAACAATAAAAACAGAAGACACACTTTCAGATGGAATTGTTCCAATCAAGGTTCCAAAGGCAAAATGCGAAGGCAGGACATGTAATGACTGCAGATGTAATCCAATTAAAATCATGTACCAGCTGGTGAAGAGAACAGGTATAAGCAAAGATCATGGAAAGCATATAAACGAACTTATCAATCAGGAGGTAACAGTTGCATTCAGGCCACTCAGCCGAAGCTGCTTGAAAAATCATTAGAGCTTGAGTATCCTGTACGAAAATGCAAGGCCAGGTAATAGCAGCATAGGTTCTAAATCTTTTGGCATGATAAGGTCGGTGTAAAATACTATGACCTATTTCTTCTAATTGAATGACTTAAAAGAGACTGCAGCTATCTATCCATAGTTCTACCAATGGATTTCTGAGAAATTTTGAATAAATTTTTTTGAAATCTTAGTATATCTTGTATTTCAGCTAATTTGACCTTGTGACATCATCAAATTTCTAAATCATAAACCGCAAAAATGACAGACCTTTGCTTAATGCCATATTGTAGCCACATGAATAAACTATGTTTTTCTTGGACATTATTTGATGTTGTGTCAAAAAATTTAGAAATTTTGATGGCTTTACGTTTTTTCGAAAACTTTTCTTCTATTCTCAAAAAAGAAGAAAAACACTCTAATCCGGAAAATATTTAAGACTGCAGGAAAGTCAAATGGGATAACTATAGCAAAGTAGCTCAAGTTTCTTTGAAGCCATTCAGTTGAAACAATAGGTCAACAAATCGTACACTCACCCTTTGAAAGATTTGGAACCTATGCTGGTAATAGCCATGCACAAGCCTTGCAAGTAGCCCTAGTGACATGTAGCTATGGCCTTGTAACCTTGTTCTAGCCAAGACATCAATGAAATGTTCTTCATGTAGTATACTACACAAGCTCTAATAGCCCCCTCTCTATCAAGGCCCTCCATCCAACAAGCCCTAAGCCTCAAGCCTCCCCCATTTGCATCAACTGCCAAAAAATTATCAAAGATTTTTCATTTATCTAGCAAAATAAGTTTGCACGTTAATTTTGACTTCATGGTTCAACTTAAAAACTGTCCACAGTCTTGAATTTGTGTATTTGACTCTAAAAAGGTTGCAAAATATAGGGTAAAAGAAATATAATTCATATCCTTTTCAAATGACCCTGTGAATAAGCTCCCTCTCTAACAAGCCTCTTCTGTAGTCTCCAAAATCAAATAAATCACCAAGGCTTAACAGAACTTTTATTGCAAACATCATTCTAAAATTTTCTATCATGTCGACTGCCAGTTAAACAAATTTTCTAGGCAAGCAAAAGTTTGATATAAAATCACTCTCCTATATTTCTCATCCAGTTCCAGAGCCTGCTTGTAATCTCTTTACAAGAATACATTTTTAAGAATTTCAAAAATTTGGGAATGCCAATCATGGCAATTGATACTGAATTTCAACAAGAAGTTTCAAAGCTGCAAACATTTCTGCAACTGTATTTCTGTTCAGTAGTTGTCAATATAGTGATAGTATTAGATTACAGTATCAAAATTAAAAGACCATAGTATGCAAACATTTTGTATCTAATTATCTATATTATGTAGACAGAGCAGAAACTGCATGCGCATGTGCTAAAACTTGTAACTTAGAGTGCCTGTAGCTCCCTGCAACAGCTCCCAAAATTCTGCAACACTTGATATTTTGTTCCTTGGGCCTTAAGCTCTTGATTTATCATTTCAAAAAGCTTATCTATCCAAACGGTTCCTTATCTCAGATTACTCCATGACGTCATTTTACGCAGTCTTGCTCTGTCTATTCTGTACTTATTCATTGAAACACAATTATTTGTCAAGCTAGACGTTATTTTACAAAAAATCTGTGATATTTATATATACATTTCAACTGGACTGAAATGGTATTTATTGTTAATATTGTAATTTTTGAGGAAATGACAAATCATTGGAAATGTAAAATTTGTGTGCTATTATTTTATGTTCTCTATAAAATTCCATTGATGATGGTGACAAGGGGTATTGATGGGACAGAGTAGTACTGACCCCTATGGTACCTGTTACTGACTGTTAAAGCTACACTCCCATAAATCTGCCCAAGGCTGCTGGGGCTTGGCTGCCCTTCACATATTTTTCAACCTTTTCGTAAATCTTTCCTCATAAGTATCAGACAAACATAAGGTTGCATTTCCTCATCATTAGGGCAATTTGGGCTTTGAGGGAACTAGCCCATCTCCCGAAAAGCAAATAACCCTCCCGAAGGTGGGGTTCAAAGGAAAACCTGCATTTTTCCCGCAAAACTAATCCCCTTGTCCATGTTGGACAAAACTTTCCAGATGCATCTGCAAAAGAAAGAAGATCCAACATGAAAATGTGAAAGAGGCGGGTGGGTGGGAGATTTTGATTTGCAACCACTCAGCACACATGTGCAAAATTTACTAAATTCTCAAATCAAACTCTGTTTTATACTGCATGGAAGAAACCATGCCGCATGCACGTCTATCAATGAACACGCAGATGATGAAAACATTACATCTCTAGAGAGTTAAAACAATAGCTCAAATTGCCAGATTTGTAAATCTGTAAAAAGAACAATCCACAGCATGTTCGTTGCTTTAACTCCGATTAGAATTTCATTCTAATCATCATTTATTAGACTGATACCTTTGAAGGTACTGCCTGGACTTACTTGGTGTTGTGGCATTGAGGTGTAATCTTCTAACATTGCAGCCAGAACAGTCTGGCAGAGTGGGTTTGAATCCCAGTAGGGCCACCACTTGAGCGTCATGACAAGAGATAGTTGTCTCGATTGGGTCTGCTCTATTTCCGCGATCCCAGCGCTTGGCGCTGAAAAATGCAACTTCACCTTCACTTCACAACATTTTTTAGGACTGGAACATGATATACTTGTAGCAATTTCCATCAATATTTCAACAAAGGTCTTCAACAGGAAAATGAATGCAGCTTCGGCCCCAAACAAGCCATGTGCCCAGGGTAATGGAAACAACTCTGGACGGATATCTTTGCAACTGATTTATTGAATTTATCAAAAAATATTTTAGATATATAACTGCAATAATCTAGTATATATTTCACTTTTCGTAACCAGCAATCCATCTGGAACAATGGTTTGTCTAAGGGATTAGAAAGTGGCAACGTCATTGGCTGATTTTCATGAGGTTGGATAATTTCCAAGTTTTCTAGGAGCCAGTAAGGATCTGACCCTTGAGCCTTATCTTAATCCTCCCAGTACCCTAAGTGGGTGCAATGCAAGTGAAAAGTACTCCACACTCATCCATACCATTTCATAGAATACTCTTTTCTCTGACTGTTCAGTTGGCAAAAAGACCTCTTATCACAGGAAATCTTTGAAGGTAATCCCCTATTAAAGGAGTATTACCAAACTGTTACTGTACAGCTGTACAAATCAGTTCTGAGAAAAAGTTTTGGAACTGTTACAATTTTTAGCACCATTCACTTCACTCTCTCTGTACTTGAAAACAGCAGAATTTCATAAATAAAACTAAGGTTATTGAAGCTTGCTTGGGCCAGGTGAACTAAGGTCTTGAGTCCAGTAGCATATAAATGTTTATGGGAAATTTCCTAGAGAAAAATTGCCCCTTTTTCTTGATTCTACCTTGGTCCTAGGATTCTTCTTCAAATATACAATCTTGGTCAAAATACTTGGGACAAGTCACAAAATTGCACTTCTGCAGTCTTTGATTGCGTGCCCCCGCTCCCCCGTTTCAATGTTGCTTGAATCAAACGCCATTCGACCATCTCAGCATTGAATTAAGGGGGAAGGGGAATTAAAAGTTCCTACACGTAAGTTTGTGCGTCGATATTTTAGAAAATATCATGAAAACACCGAAATTTGCCTGTGTCCCAGGTTATTCTGACCAGGATTGTAGATAGGCCTAGAGCCAGTTACCCTACGCTCAAAGGTCAATGCTAAAAGTTTGTTACCTTCCGTATGACAATTCCTCGCACACCTTTCCAGGAGTGACTACAGTCATGATTCTGTGCTGTGCAAGTTTTGACTCCTTTGACTCCTATTGGCTTTCCTTGCTTCCTGTCTCATGCAGTTAGGCCAAAGCGACATTAGAAAAAATCGCGCGAAATTACCTCGTCTCGCAATGCATTACACAAAGACTTGTGTCCAGTCTCTAGTCTCCAATGACACCCAAAAAGTTCATTTTATTTATGTTCAGTGGTTCAGTGGTCCAGCCAAGTTCAGTTCCCAGTTCGGTTCAATTTATTCAAAATACCACTACTTTCATCGCAATTGTCGCAATTAATGGAACGTGATGTTTTAAGTTTCTTAGACTGCGCTCACACGATGCCGGCACATTTTGAAAACGGTGAAAAATTTGCGCTAGCGTTTACACGATGCCGTTTTCACAGATCCATTGTCAAAATCTACCGTTTCAAAATCTGCCGGGAAAAAATGTGCCGTTTTCGTGTGAACGGGAGCCCTATCCGTCACATTTGTCACCGTTTTTAAAATGTTCCGGCATCGTGTGAACGCTGTCTTAGTCAAAAGGTCTGTGCCACTTTGTGATCCTGGCTATGTCTTGTATTGTGTTGAATTCACTGTTGATGCCTCTTGCGTTCATGAGATCAACTGCACATAGAATGCATGTTCTTATGCGGAGTATGAAGCAGAGACGCAAAAACACTGCAAACCTACAAACCTGGTTTGGAGGAAGGTTTTGGCCAAAAATTGAGGAAGGTCTTGTTGTCAAAAATAAAATTTTACTTTGTTAGCATAGTTCTTATAAGTATGGAAAATAAATCGTCAATAAATACATAGAATCATTAAGAATCATGTCGAATGTATGCAGGTGGTGCGTTTATATTTCAAAACTATATCAAAGAAGAAAAATCAAGTTTGATCAGTCAATGTGATGAAAGAGAGAAAGTCTGTGAGGAAATATGCATAAGTGTCAGGAAAAAATGATTTTTGAAAAGCTTTCATTCGAAGTGCATCAAGAACTTCACAGCAAATGCAGCAAAAATTTCACTGCATTAACGGCGTAAAAATCAAGAAATAGATATTTTCCGGGTATCCTAGAAAAGTATTTCTGTTTGCAAAATTACCAAAAATTTTGTTGTGAGGTAGATCTTCAAATTTCTTTTTCTTACCGGTAGCAACAAATTTTTTTTTGCAAGCTGATCTTTTGATTTGTTCTTAGATCAAGTGAATCAAGCTCTTCTTAGTCTATCTGGTTTTGAAGTCTTCTGCAAGAAAACACTTATGTTTATTCCAGTAATTTCTATTGTTACATTGAGTTTCTTGTTTGGTCATGAATATCAGGATGAAACGTGAAATGTTATTGTAGACTTGAAGAATACTACAAAATTCTCAATGTAACGGCTGTTAGAGGCAAGATTAGCGATGTTGCATAAAGAGTGTTGCATAGAATGAGGTTTTTGATGCATTATTTCATAGCTATTAAGTAAAAAGAACAAATAGTTTACCATCATTGAATATATTTGAGTTGTTGACACAAGAGATGAAAAAAAGTTTATGATAACTTTCGTAATCAAATTTTAGTGATTTTGCAAACGGGGGTACATTTTTGGACACCCAATAGCTTTTAGATGTTCTCACCTTGAACTCTCTGTTCCCCCTTCGTTGCCCCAATACCTTTCAATTAATGAATCGCTTGAGCCCTAATAATTTCAATCAAACAGACAAATGATACGGGAAGATCCTTAATTACATGCTTTTGCCTGCTTCACAAAACACCGTCGCACTGTTTTCCAGTAATTATATATTGTGTTAAAATGAGGAAGGTTGAGAGTATAAATTTCAGGTTTGGAGGAAGGTCAACAACTTTTTGCAGCTCTGGTATGAAGATCGATACTATCATCTTTATCAGCCGTCAATTATCACAAGCCAGAAGAGGATGCAGGAAAGCAACTTGCTGTTTTGCGCAAGAAGAGAGCAGTTCTTTTTTGCCCCACCCACCCCCGCTTGTTTTTCTGCCTTTTTTCTTTCCGCAGCGCTCGATCGCGTGAAAGGTGCATTTGCCCAAAAAAAATTATTTATCTCAGTCCAATCACCGACCTTACAGTTGTTGTTGTATTCATGCTAGCAACTTCCGGGCGGCTGCACTACTGCCCAGTTTTCTAGCAATTAATTGATTGTTTCGGCCTATTTCACAAACTATTCAAATTTGCGCTAAAAGTACATTTGGTCGCGATTTACCTGTTTGGGAGCCGCGCGTACAAATCTATGCGAGAGTAGATGGATATGATGGCTTTAGTCATTGTAAACCTTGAGAGGTTTTGTCCTTCTGTTTCATAATATAGTCAAAGCAGTCAACAAGAGATAACAAAGGGACAGGAAA
The DNA here is from genome assembly GCA_964019985.1 of Aurelia sp. 4 Dawson et al 2005. Lineage (NCBI taxonomy): Eukaryota > Metazoa > Cnidaria > Scyphozoa > Semaeostomeae > Ulmaridae > Aurelia > Aurelia sp. 4 Dawson et al 2005. Next base: position 4,063,214 of record OZ026497.1, read on the forward strand.
TTTAGAATTCTATTTTCGTCCCATCAGCGGACCTGCCACGATTGTTTTGGCCAATCAAGTTGCCAGAAACGACAACAGAACATGCGGGCTTCAGGGCAATCCCACAGAAGCAAACAAACCGCGTTGCGGGAAGATGCCTAAAACCACGAACCCCCTCCCCCCCCAAAGTGTTCGACGCAGTGACCCTTCGGTTAATGTCATCGGTTGAAAAACCTCCTCAGTTTTTCTCTTAGTACTGGAACGTTTTTCATATGGGCGGCGCCACGGGGTGGACAAGGGTGGACATGTCCACCCAACTTTCCTCAGGTTGGCATTTATTCCTAAGGGAAAACGATATAAAAGACATTAGGTATACCCTCTGGCAATCAATCTTACCTCTTATCCAACCCACCTTCTCCAAGCTGGCGCTGCCCCTGGTTTTCAAAAAGGACTACACTGAAACCCATCTTTCATGTTTTTGCAGGAAGGATTTCTTCTCCTGTAGTAACGGCAAGGTGTATGCATATTTAGTATACACCGTTCCCCTTTATTATGTGAGTAAGACGTCCACTCAAAAAGCAAAATTTTGCAGCTTTTTTTGAGACCAAGGACAAGCGTCCTTCTCGTGTAGTAACGGGAGCGGTGCATGCATGCAAAAATTGTACACAGCGTTCCCGTTACCGTTTCAGTAAGAATTCCACTCGAAAGCAAAAATTTGCGTTGCTTTTAAAGGGAAAATGTCCTTTTTATTCGTTCGAGTAAGAATTACAACCTTACGGCAGTGGCGGAGCCAAGGAAGGAATGGGGGGGGGATCTGAACCCCCACTCTTCCAAAAGATGGGTCCGAGATTCACACGAAAATGCCATAAAAATTGTCTCTTAGAATGGGTAAGCCAGCTTAGTTGGTTTCTTCATGTAGTTGAACGATCTTATGAAGTATTCTCAGCAAATACCTGCTGTGAATTTAGCTAAAAGGTCGTTGCCTCCGTTTTTAGAGAGTTTGAAGGGCGTGGTCAGGCAAAATTTTCCTGAGGCTACACTTCCTGAATGCTGGCTCCGCAATACACAGTTAGCATACACCAGTTCCGTTACTTGGTGAGTAAGAATACACTCAAAAGCAAAAATGTGCAACGTTTTTGAGACCAAAGGTAAATGTCCTTTCATGAAGTAACGGGAAGGGTGTATGCACAGTTAATGTACACTGCTCCCTTTGTGAGTAACAATATACTCAAAAGACAAGGAGTTGCAACGTTTTTTGAGACTAAGGGTAAACGTCCTTCTCGTGTAGTAAGAGTAACGGGAACGTCGTGTACACTTTAAGTACCCATAGTTCCCATTACTGTGTCAGTAAAAATTCCACCGAAAAAACTTAAGTCGAAGGGAAATGTGCTCCTCGTAAAGAATTTCGCCTAAAAAAACGAAAACTTGTAACCTTTCTGAGATCGAGGGAGGGAAATGATCTTCTCGTGTATTATCAGCAACAGCGCATACACATTCAGTTAGAAGTGAGGTCACGTGAGAAAGTGAACTCCAGCCAGTTTGCCCCTGTCTTCCAAGAAAATAACAAGATCGTATTTATGCAGGGACATATCAATAGAATTTGACTGGTTTCTAAAACTGGAATACATATTCTTCAACTCAGGGGGGGGGGTTCTGATAAAGACTAAAGCTGATCTATTTCCTTTTACTGACTGTCGTTTCAGAGCATGATAGCTTCAACAACACCCTTCCTGACAAACTGCATGGGAACCCCATCATGTTCATTTCCTCATCGTTGTGCATGGGTATCGGATAATCATTCATTCGAACCATAATATAATAATAATAATCAATTTGTTTTAAAGTTGGTTACAATTCTAGTTCTACATTAATTTAATGTGAACTAATTTAAACCAACTATTTACAATTTTACTGAAAAAAGAAACCTATGGTACAATAAAATAAGATGTCTATAATCATTATCTACAAATTTTGCACTGGCATTTGTCTCCACTCCAATTTTTCCTATTTCTTTTGAATATTGCAAGCGCTCTTTATTAAATCAGGCATGCTGTTCCACAAGAGGCTGCCTGGAAACTTTATAGAATCAATGCCAAACCTGATGCTTTTCACAGGAGGAATTTGCAATAGATCTTTCGTCCTGAGGTCATATTTGGTATCCTTTCTGACAAAACACTCCTGCATGAATGATGGATTATTACAGTTGAGTGTTTTGTATATCTCAATCATAAGCACACGCAGGTTTTGGATGTGGATAGCTGTTTCATTGCTATGATCATTCAACCATGATCTTTACCATAATTAGAAATGTGAAAATGAATGGGAGGTTGATGCTTTTTTTAACCGAGTCATGTAATCGAAGGCTCGGTTTGAAACATGACCTGTGGGCACATATTTTCAGGACGTTCTTCAAGGTGAGCTCATGAAGGAAAGGAAGGGAAGGGTCTTCTTTTGATATATAGTTGAGTTTTTGGAAAAATGGAGCATCTACTTGACAATAGTTACGCTGCTGCTCCAAGAGTTTAGAGAATTTTTGAGTACTTAAATGTACGAAAAAGAATTACACGAATAGAAAATGCTGAACTTGATGAATCTCTGGAGGTCATCCAAGGTAAATACGCCCTTCATATTTTGTTTTTTACAAAGGGACCGCGCAGCCATACGGCTAGCATGGGCTAAAGAACCCTCACTTTTCTAAAAGACATTGGTTGATACTTTCACAAATTGGGAGACTGTAGTTTGGTGAGGTTGAAGTTGTATGTTTAGATGTTTTCCTAAAGTAGCTACGAGTTTTAAGTCAGAAGAATCTCATAACCTGGAACTCTTGATGTAATATTTCCTCCAATTACAACTCGGCTTTAGTCTGAACTGAACTTCATGTTGTCCGAACGTAATACCGTAAAACGATATTCTATTGCAAATGTTATCATAGGCTTCAAATATTGAAAGCAGTCTACTGAATTGGAAACAGACTTCTTTTCAATGCACTAATTCTCGCGAAAAGGCGTTTTCCGATGTTCTTAAGGGCGTGGCCTCAAAAAAGTTTTTCGGGGGCAAGCTGCCGGACCTCCTTTTTGCTCGCTTCGCTCCTAACTCAGCCCTTCCGTCCCCCCTACTTTTAAATTGCTGCATGGTCCCTGTATTTACATATAAATGTAAACGGATTGGGAAGTACCAATGGTTGGCTTTTAGAATAGATGAGTAAAGCTCTTTAAAGGTAGAGCAACTTCACTAAAAATTCAACATAAAGTTAGACCAGCTTTGCTAACTATTTGAATGCTTTTGGTCCGTTTTGTTTTGAGTAAAACATCGGTGCAAAGGGAGAGTTAGGGGATGGTAAAATACTGATTTTATGAGGAAGAAAAGCAGGAAAGGGTCCTTGTAGGTAGAACCAAGGGTTTCACCTGATAATTGATCAATGGTGGATATTTACTTCTTATGGCTAGCGATTACCCTGTGTGGGAAAGAGCCAATTAGTCAAGTTTCACCTTCGTCCCGAAACTATATAGTTTGGGGAAGCAGCGTCATTCACTGTGTGATAAGAACAAGGTCAAAATGTAACCGGGATGAACAGTTTTAAAATATGGATCAACATGGGAAGTTAGACACAGTTATGGTTCAGTATATATGCTTCTGCAGAGGATAATTTATACCTTCTAGCGAAAGCGGTTTGATGTTTCTTTCCTTTCTTTCTCCAATCTCTTACGCAGCTCCTCCACAGCAGTAGATGATTTTCCTCCATAAAGAAAAAGTGGCGGCAATGAAGCACAAAAGCAGTGTCTAGCCACCCGAGGTACACCGTACGTGTGTAAGAAATACGCGCAAAGCTGAAAGGAATCAATGCACACAGAGCGAAAAAGAAAGAGAACATGGCGGCAAGGAGCTAGCCAAGAAGGGAACATTGGAAAGGGGGCAAAAGGAAAAGGGGTATAGCGCCAAAGATAAATACTTTTTACCGTTGACTAATGAAATCATTTTTCCTCAGATATTGTTTGTATCTGGAAATCTGCTGTTGATGATGACAATGCTGCATGTTCTCATAGAGACAAAGCCCACCACCAAAAGTCTCCATGGTAACGTGACAACAATGCATCGTTCCCGAAGAGCCGCAGAGAAATACGAATACTTCAAATCAGTACCTGATTATGGACAACTTTCCGAAGACTTCTATCAGTTTGAATGGCTCAGGAATCATTTTAGAAATGAATGCAACACTGAAACCAAAACTGTGTACGATGATACCCTCACACCAAAATCGATAAAGCATGTGGTTCCATCAGGTCAGACGGCCAGATGCAGCCCAGTCAAGATCACCTATCAGCTTGTTCATAGGACAGGAGAAAAGAAAGCTGGCAAACCTATTTATGAACTTATTCATAAGCAAGTAACAGTAGCATATAGGAAAGCTTAATGAGAACTCTTAAATATGATCTCAGCGATTTTACAAGTGTTGTAATGGGTGGTTAGACGTTGCAGTCATTGCCACTTTGTTCTGCTGCAGAGGATGAAATTATAAGCTACTACGAAGGAGTTAATGTAAGAGACGGAGTAAGACGGAGTAACTCTGATATCTCCTCCGCAGAAACATATAAACTTTCTCCGCAGCAGCACATTCACTGAAACATAACAGCTGTTTCTAACTACTGATGGCATTGTTTCATACAGGCTGGTTTTCATAAGTCGCATTTCATCGCATTTCATCGGAATTCCGGGTCTACGATCAATTAGGATTAATTCCGATATATGAAAACCAACCAAATCTTATGAAAACCAGGTATCCTAATTCAGCCTAAGTCATCGCAATTCGTCGCAATTCGTCGCAATTCGTCGCAATTCGTCGCAATTCGTCGCAATTGATCTCACGTATAAAAAAAATTTGTTTTCTACGATGAAATAGGACGAATTGCGACGAATTACGATTCTCGATTTTCATATAATTTGACAATCCTAATTATGGAAATCCGACAAATTACGATGAAATCCGATGAAATGCGACATATGAAAACCAGCCTTAAGAAATTGACCCAGTATCTTTTCGATATGTATCTATATTTATTTATCTATTGAATAATTATAATGATATTCATTGCAAATCAAGAAATAGAAAACAACCTAAAACGTTTTACAGTTAAAGTCTTACTGTCGCTAGTCGCAGGAAACCAATAGTTAACAAGGGATATAACTATCCGATGATTTGCGCTCTGGTCAAACTCAATTTTAGATATGAATTTGAATCACTGCACAAAAATCGCCACTTAGAAGTGAAAACTGCGGTTTAATGCTTATCTTTGCAGACGTTACTATGTATAGGCTGGCGAGCTGATTTTGATGAAATAGGTCCTATGTCTTACACGCTATTTTCCTTCTACAAAGAAGCAAAACTAGTAAAAACCTCCAATGATTTGTAAAGAGACACTGTATCAATCTACAATAGTAAATGAGGTGCGTGATAGTCTGGCTTTACTCCCAAAGCGTTGCAACATCGTTGTGGACTTTCGTTCCGTGTTTCCGATCTTTACGTTCATTGAATCGAAGTATATTAGCTTTTAGGCGCATAACAACAGGAGTTATCGGCAGTCTGTAAACCATGGAATCATGAAATGACGGAACGACATGACGAAATGCCGGAATCAAATGACAGTAATACAAAAGTGTAAGATATCTGTCTCGTATGTTCCTACTGAATATACGTAAACGACATACGAATGCTAAAAGTTGCCTTTTTTCTCAATGGAAAACCAAAACTTTGGTAACACCTTGAGTAACACCTAAGCGTTCAAATTCTTCCGACTTAAAATAAACTCTTGGTCTGCTGCCAAAAATCAATGAAACTTAATCCTCACCAAAGGCTGATTTGTAAATCGTTAAATTCTTCAGCTTATCTTCGCAAAAGGGGGGCTTTTTCCCCCATTCGAGTCTAGATGCCCTTATTTTCAACATATCAAACTGCAATAGATAATTTTTGATCACGAACTCACGAGTGGATAGTATCGAAGTCATGTCATTGCATGCATAAATAAGCCAAATAATGCTGTGCATACTTATATGGGGACAGGGGTTTCTTCATAGCGTGCCGAACGCACCGGGAATCCCCAACTACTTTTGTTGTTTTTGTGAAGTCACGTTACTAAAGTTTTGGTTTCCATTTAGAAGAAAAGAAAATTGGGGCATTCGTATCGTGTTAATACGTTTAGGAGGAGCCTACCAATAGAAATATTACACTCTTATTTGTCTCTGTCATGTTATTCCATCGTTTCCGCAGTTCGTTCCGCCGTTTCGCGATTCCGTGGTTTACAGACTGCCGGTGTTATTGGCTATGACGCATTCCTCCCCCGTTGAAGTAAACAACGTTTGTTCCATTGTTCACAGGGCTCAATTTAATTGGCTATAATAGCAATCCTAATTATCTGTAGAGCTACATAAAACCTGTACGTTACATCTAGCCTGTACAAAGCTATCTTCCAATCAACAACCTCGAATTAGACTCTGGTTCACTGATTTCGAGCCTATTTCAAAGATTTGCTGCTTGCAGCGCAAATCAAAAATGTAAACGCAAACACACCTGTGTCTTTATCGTGGTTTCTTCTGCCTTTCTTGGCTTCCCTTTGCAGCCCTGCCTCAGCTCAATTCATTGCTTCAAGTTCGTAGTGGCCTAATTCAGTTTCTCTGCAAAAGCGAAGCTGCCCTCGTTTGCGGTTTCGTGGTTCAGCGCTAAAGCGCTAAACCACAAAACCTCATACGAGGGTGCCATTGATTCAGTGCGACAGAACTTTATTCGACTTTTAAATCCACTGTCGCATTTTGCCGTGTTTACTGTCGAATTAAATTGAATTTAATTCGACGCGGCAGAAATGCGACGTTTAAACCAGGCCTAAAATGAACTGATATTTTTGGGTTGCAATGAAGCTGAAGTGATATTTTTGGGTTGCCTGAAAATTTCTTGGACTGTGCTGAGAGCCAGAAACGATGAGAATTTTTCAATCTTAACTACTGGATTGTCACTAACATGGAATTGTCAATATTTTCTACTTGGATTTGTCTTTAACACATGGATCGTCACTACTAATATTACTTGGATATGTCGAATAATTACAACTTGCCCAGTCTTTTCTATCATGTCATCCTGAGGGTTACTAAAATGAAACTGTTCGTCGTGACTCTTGCAATGAAATTTATATTCTGGCTGCGATTTCCAAAACATGTTCTAAATCATATAAGTAATTAATAGATACGCTTTAATAGGCTTCAATAGAAATATGAAGATATGTTCTCAATATGTTATGATTTATAGTTCATAATTAATAGATAAATTTTTATCCAACTGTTGTGCAGAACAGTTAACACAGCGAAACTATCGCCATCTCCTCTTTACTGTGCTTATTTGCAAACACAGTTCCTATACAAATACCCACAAATACGAGCCATCTTTAAGGATTTTTCAGTTGGGTAATCCTTTGAAAAAGGCTACTAAAGATAGCATTTACGATTTAAAATGCAATAGAATCAGTGTCCATTACAGCACCTATCTTTCAAGTACCCTAAATGCTCTATAAATTCACCCTCTCTTAAGCCCCTCTCCTCTGAGCCAAAATTTCCAATAAGCCCCTCTCTTTTAAGCCCCCCCCCAATTATATCAAATTCTAAAAGTTTGAAGATATTTGCCACTTTTTTTAGCTAAATAAGTTTGCATATTGATTTCAATATGGTTTGGAATAAAACTGTGTTGAATTATGCATTTGATCTGCAAAAAGTCCGCAAAAGAATTGACATGCTATCATATATATCCTTGTCCTTTGATATTGTAAATGCCCCCTCTAATGAGCCACCTCTCCTTAAGCCCCCTCTGGAGTGCCCAAAATCAAAAAGGCTCCTAGGGGAGGCTAACAGAGCTTCTACGGTCAACAGCATCAATTTGCAACTACTTCACAATAACTAAATTCTTGAGCAAATACTTGGCCAAATGATAAGTTAACATAAACCAAATTCGCAAGGTGCGATGAAAAATCCGACAACAAAAGTGGAAACAAAGGAATCCTATAAAAATACATATTTTGTTATTCTATCAAACCTTCTGGGACATCTGTGGCCTGGGGCATCTTTGGTTTGAGGGTCTTCCTTTAGGGAATTCTTTGGAGACCGAACGGTCGGTAACCTCTTACATTTTTATGTTTAGAATGCGTTTAAGTAAGCTCTTTGTGAGCTATGGCATCACTCGTTGGCAACTCAGTTCTTAACCATCTTATCACAGGCCATAGATAATAGAACAGGCCTACCAGTGCAAACTTATTTTCAAATCAGTCCAACCACCCAAACGGGCGCATACTAGCGCCTGTCAAAATGGGATGATGTCATGGTACACAAGATACATAAATTTCGGAAGTGGTTCTCCTTATAAAGACTTGAAAAGTTAACCATGAACTAATTAGTGTGTAAAATACTGTTGATTAAGCATACATCGAAAACAAGAAGCTCGTGCGATAACAGATTTATCGTAAAACTTGTCCACAGAGGGAAGACATCAAGTCTGAGAGGACATATTTTGGAAACAAAATTCTGTCCCTTCCCTGTTTGTCAATAAGCAGTACATTTCCAATTTTTCTGAGCAAAAAAGTTAGTCCGTGGAGGAAGTTTCGTTTCCACACCATCAACAATTTCAGTCTATCAAATGCGAAATTCGTGCAAAATTCCTACCTCTGCAAGTCCGCTCCCAACCCCGGCGCTGATCAGAAATGATGATATGTCCTTTAACTTTGCAGTTGCTTTTCCTGTGGTTCAAAGTACAACGACATTAGCCAATACCATGCATTGAAGACGAAATAGGCAGTCGGAATGATGATCATTGATGCGGTTTCTATAACAACATGCCACTTGCATGAAGAGCGTTTCTTCTCCTTCCGCTTGACATCAATTTTGTTATTATGTTCCTTTCTGCCATCCGTACTACCAGTGCCCTGACCTGCCTCTAACGCTCTGAAGTTGCCATCGTTACCATTTTCAACAGCCATGCGATCTCCTGTAAGTTGCTGCAACTCCGTATGATCCATTTCATTTTCTCGGTAGCTGCGTGATCGACGTAAGCGGAAACAACCTTCTCCACGCCCTTTATCACCGGCTATAACCTGGGAATAGAAGAGATAATCGTTGAGTCGTCTTCATCAGCGTCATCATCATATGAATATCTTCAGTGGGCTACAAATTGAATAGCAAAATCACAGCTAATCAACGCATACTGTTTACAATTTATACAATTTACAATTTCATAAAATAAAACCACTAAGACGAAAATATATATTACATCACCAATGAATTCAAAGCCTTTCTTGTCAGAAACCTGGCTTTCGGGATATATTTTGCAGGACCTATACAGTTGCACGAGTCAAAATAAGAAAAGCTAATACTAACCATTGTTGTCTTTGTACAGGAAAGTAGAAAGCGCTCGGTCTTAATACACAGAGCTCGCAAGCTCAGTCCGTACTTTTAAGACCCCGGGCTTATATTTCCCTGTACAACACAAAACCGGTTAGTATGCGCATATGAAAATTATCCTTCATGAATGGTGGGGTCAAGTTGAATTTTGTTTTCTAAATTTCTGTTAGTAACAACTGGTATCAAAGTGTTATCAAGGATTAACTTCATCGGATCATCGGATAAGTTCCGACAGGAAGAGACAAGAATAAGAGCAGTGCAGTTGAAATCTTGACGGCTACCTCACTCATTGTACATAAAAGGAAGTTGCTACAAGATGTTAGTAAACCGGGTGCACTAAAAATTCAAACGAATGGAAAACCATTGTACCTGAATTATTTGCAGGATCTGAATAAATCAAATATTCGTTGATGGCAGAAAGAATGGAGGATCCTTAGTGATCTTTTTCATTGCAAATATTGGTCAGTTACCATTAAAAATATTGGCAAATTCAAATTTATGATGAAATCCTTGATTGCCAAGTGCCAGAGTATTGACTTACCACTTCTTTTCCAGCGTCATTAGCCCTTTCTTCCTCCTGCTTCGCTAACTTTTCATCCCTTTCCGTCTCCCATTCAAAAAGCTTGCAGATAACAATTGATTCGATGGTAATGACCAAGATCTCCGTTAGTGAAAAGACCATAAACAGATCGACCACTTTGACATAGGATACCTATGGGTAGGAGTATATGACAGGGGGGAGATGTGATTTGATATATTAGTAATTGATATACGTATGATATATCTACAGTACAGCGTGTCCAAAAATATTATGCCCCGTTTGAATGGTTGCTGTGGAGGAGCTGTAGGTTCAATCATCTCGATTTTTAAACAGTTGCATAGATCAAGCTTCAACTTAGAGTTTGAGACCTTGTATGAGTCGATCTGACAAGTGGTTGCTGATTCATGGTAGAGAGAAAGCCAAATAAGTGTTTGCTTCAAAAACAGCACCTCTATTGTTCGCCAGCAAATTCAAAATAAAGTAAGTTTTTAAAGAAAGGGTTCTAGCGTCGTATTACATTTTTTGCTAAATCTTTTAAATCTTTGTTGTTTATCCATAAGAGAACACTTTCTTCCTTTTAAAAATATAGAGAATAGTTTAATACGATGCCAGAACCCTTTCTTTGAAAACTTACTTTATTTTGAAATCGCTGGAGAACAATAGAAGTGCTACTTTTGACGCAAACACTTATTTGGCCTTCTCTCTACCATAAATCAGCAACCATGTGTTACTTAGACCTAAACAAGGACTCGAACTCTAAGGGCTTCACCTATGCAAATGTGTAAAAACCGAGATAGCTGAATCTATGGTTCCTCTATAGTGGCTACACAAACAAGGCATAATTTTTTGGGACACCCTGTATAAAAACGTGAAATTACTGTTTGAAAACATAAACTACAGTTTTGTGGGACTTTCGATGCAAAAGAGAAAAACATTTACAATTAATACAAAGTCTAGCCATACTTAAAAGAATTCAGTTTAAAGCTAATGCGCAACGGTAAATAGGTTCCTCTATTTTCGTAGCGAGATATAAATCTTATTGTGACACTATCCTTTGTTGACTCGGTGTGCATGTTTGATTTGAATGAGATAGTTTTAGAATTTCTGCTCTCTGCAAATGCAAGCTTTTAACCTTGCACAAATCCTTTAATCTTGATCTTTAAAATTTTTTACATGACATGTTAGAGATCTCAAAAGATGGAGAATCCTTCAGTGCACATGGCTGTACACTTCTTCGTTAGTTAACATAATTTTTGTTCTTAAGAAGTCCCTCGAAATCGTAAGGATTCGCATGAATTTTTCTTGAATTTGGAAATGAACCCGTAAAAGCACTCACGAAACTGTAAGGACCAGTTGGCCTTATTAAAATTCGTCGTAAATTTCGCTCGTTGTTTTACATGTTTAATTTGAACCTTTTCGCTCAATTCTGTTTATACGAGCAATTCAGTTCAATAAATAAGTAGGTGAAATAATTCAATTCAATACGTGAGTAAATAACTTTACGTTATTGTGAGAGAAAACTGGGATGAATAGTTATAAGAATGGCTATGAAGCCTTACGAATTGATACGGACCGTTAGCGAATTCATGCGGATATGCTGAGCCAAAATGGATAGGTCGGGAATAAAACAACGCAGTATTCAATATCACTGCTTGATTTGCAGGGAGCAATATTTCTTAAAATGCTTAGCCTAGCCTTCCCAAAGTTTGTTTCGTCATCTGTAATTAGTCTGTCTGAAAGCTATTTTTGAAGTCTATCTGAAATCTTTCCCCTTTCCTAATTCTCCCTTTCCCAAATTTTTTGATTGACAAGGTAAACTTGAGACAAGTCAATCAAATGCCAAGCTGTTTCATTGACTCACCCAGCAAATTATGCTGGGACATTTGGTACTAAAATAATTACCTTTGGCAGAGAGGTATTTGCGTATCCATGAAGAAATATCATTGTCAAGAAAAGTGTCACTCCAATCGTGATTCGATCACCTGTATGATCTTGATTGAGGCAGAACATTGTCCATGACAGAAAGACAAGCATAGCAGTAGGAACATATAACTGTAAGATGTAAAATCCGACCATTCTCACAAATGAAAATGATGCTGTTATGATATCAAATGTTCCTGTAGATAAAAGGAAACTAGGATTACAAGTTTTTTATAAGAAACTGGTTTATAAGAAACTAGTACTAAGATGGCCAAAATTTTAAGAAACTCTAGTACTTTGTCTGAGAAGTACTAAGAAACTTTTCAAAGTTAAAAGCATGGATATTACACGTTTTTTTTATAAGAAACTGGTTAATAAGAAACTAGTACTAAGATGGCCAAAATTTTAAGAAACTCTAGTACTATGTCTGAGAAGTACTAAGAAACTTTTCAAAGTTAAAAGCATGGATATTATAGCAAATAGATTGTTGAACCTTTATACTTGAGCAATATTATCTAAACATTTGTGTTTTCTACATAACAGAACACTGTTTATTCCTTTATGATGTTTTAAATGTCAAGAATCATATCTGCCGCAGTGTTAGCGACCACATTGATAATTCCGCATTCATAAAATAAGAAACCAATTAAGAAACTTTTAGTACTAAAATGGAAAAAATTTCGTGTGAAATTAAGAAACTTTTAGTACTATGGCCTGATCCTAGTTTCTTATAAAAAAACGTGTAATTTACAATAAATACAGTACTTCCCCTACAAAAATAAGAAACTGCGGGCTGTACTTTCTGAATTATGCACCTTCTAATTAACAAGCTGTTCAGTTTGATAAACAAATATGATCTCATCACAAGGCCAATAAAAGTTAATTTTTGATTGGCTGTTGAAATTCAGACGTCCTCCCTTGTTATTTGTACACTTAGAATCAAACATGAAGTTGATAATAGGGAGATTTATAAGTCTCCTGGTAATGAATCCTTTGAGGATCCTTTGATGAAAATTGCAAGAAAATGGCCTCTAAATAAGAACTTTTAGGAGCCTTTATACCCAGAAATAAATGTAAGTACCTCTCAAATAAGAACCTAATTCCCGGGGGATGCACTTGGCCAGAATTTGGTAGGGGACCTGCCATCGAGGCTTCGAAAACATACCCGTTCCTTGTACCAATTTTTGGGAAAGTATGCCAAACCTTATACCAATTTTTCGAAAAAGTATATCCGACCTAATATCTCATATCAAAATCTTGAAAATCAAAGTTAACAAGAAGATTTGTGTAGCTGAAGAAATGGAAAATCATTGGTAAATTCTGGAGTGTGATGAAAATTTTTTGGGGGACACTGAATAGAGGGGGGGGGGGCTAAATAGAACTTTTACAGTACGCTGTAGTATCGAAAAAGTAGTGAAGTTTTCAGAAAAGTCAAAATGGTAGAAATATGGCAAAGTAGGTTAGATTTCTTCAAGCCATTCACTGCAGTGGGGTAGCTCATAGAATTTCGCATCAACCTTCCTTAAATATTTGGAACCAAATTCTTCGAGTAAATACCAAATTCAAGTAATCCGGACTCCACTCTCTTTCAGTCAAATATCATTCAAATGCTTGTATTGATAGATATTTTGAAGAAACTTACCAGCCATATACTCCTCTCGAGTAACATTCCCTTGCGCTCTTTTCACCATGAATTGGTCCATCTTCGTGGACTTTACAAAGGGTTGTTTGTTCCATGAATACGTCACATAACTTGTATTGTACCCATCTAAAAATATAGTTGTGCATTAATCTACTGAGAAGTGGTAAGTTACCGATAAATACACTAAGACCCCAGTTACACGATACCGGATTCATCACACACCGGATTGCTTTTCACATCGGATAGGGGGGTTCAGTTACACAATGCCGAGGCAATCCGGTGTCACTCCACTCCGTTTTCGCGGAGTGAAACCACTCCGCTTTCGAGGTGAGGTGAAAATCATTCCGATTCACTCCGCTCCGCATTCCATCTCGTGTAACTGCACCAATCCCATGCGGTCCCACTCCAGATGGGCTTCGCAGCTGTCAAAGACAATAGATTTAGACATCGCAGAACAGGTCGACTCAGTGTCGTGTAACTGCAGTCAAAAGTGGGTTCATGGCAATCCGGTGTCGTGTTACTGCAATGAAAACAGCGCAATTTTGACGAAGCCAATCCGATGCGAAAAGTAATCCGGTATCGTGTAACCCAGGCCTAATATCTTTGTAAGAAACCGCTTACAAGAAACTCAACCTTCAATTTGTTAAAAACATGAAGAAACTCCTACACCGGGAAGAAACTTTTCATTATGAAGAAGGATATCCATGGCATATTCTTACTTGTTTCCTGTATCACTTTTCTTCATAAGTACTTGACTGATGCTTAAGGGGCTTAAGGTTGCCATATGTCTTAAACATTACAAAGGTTTGAAAAACTTTCGTTCTGAAATGTTTATGAGGGCAAAAGTAGTAAACAAGAAGACTGTCATGAATGCTTCAAGAAACTTGTAATAAACTAAAATGCGACAGTTCTAAGAGACTTTCAGCACTGGTTCAAATTCTTAAGTTCTTAAAACATACACGTACAGACTGATCAGCTAGTCACTTGTATCCCAGTGGTAAACCTTGCTCAACAAGTAAATCTGTGGACTGAAGCAACATCATTCGAGTCACAAAGAGCACAGGGAAACAAAGGACTCAGGTAAGGCTAACCGACAACTTCAGTGACAGTTCTAAATTTCTTCTTGACGATTACGGGTTTAATTCGACCTTAAAAAGGAAAGAATGATGAAAGTTTAACACTTACAGCTACTAAACACCAGATCACAATCTTGCACATCGAATGGAAATTTCCTCAAGTTCATATAGCAGGATGCTACCATATTGACGCTAGAAAAGCAATAATCATACGTCACAATCTATGAGATACTTCGGGATTTCGGGCATAGCAGCCCCCGGGGGCTAATCTGATTTTGGACACTCCAGAGGGGGCTTATTAGAGAGGAGGGCTTATTCAAAAAGCTAGATGAAAGGGATATACATGATGGCTTTATCAATCTTTTTCCCTATATTTTGCTGATTAAACATACAATTTTACGAATCAAATCAAGGGTGTTAGGACACGGATGTTTTGATTGATTATTTATTTACCTTGTTTTGATCCTTGTGTCTTGTTTTGTTGTCTTGTTTTCTGTTCTGTTTCATCTTCAACTAAACGTGGTCAGGCCCAACTGCTCTCAAGTTGTTCGAATAGAGCTCCCTTGCATTTCTGTGTCTTAGTGCGCCTTCGCACAAGAATGAAAACCATTCTTGTGCGAAGGCGCACTAAGACACAGAAATACAAAGGAGCTCTATTCGAACAACTTGAGAGCGGTTGGGCCTGACCACGCTTAGTTGAAGACGAAACAGAACAGAAAACAAGACAACAAAACAAGACACAAGGATCAAAGCAAGGTAAATAAATAATCAATCAAAACATCCGTGTCCTAACACCCTTGGTCAAATACAGACATTTGGCACAGTTTTATCCCAAACCATATTAAAATCAATCTGGGGGTGTGACCCTCGCGGCACGACTCTCCGAGCAAGCGACACAATGAGTCTTTAAGACCCCGTTTACACGATGCCTGTAGAATTTGAAAACTGCAGAATTTCATGCCACCTTGGAAAATGAGCTGTCGTTTACACGATGCCGGTAGAATATAAAAACGGCATGAAAAAGTGCCGTTTTGGCCTCCCGTTTACACGATGCCGGTAGAATCTTATGCTAATTCCATAGACAATAAGCATAGTTCCATAGACGAAAGTGGCATAAAATTCTACCGGCAAATTGCGTTTACACGATGCCAGCAGAATTTGAAAACGACAGAATTACAAACTTTGCCCTTTTGCTAACCGATACAAAATTCTGCCGGCAGAATTTGGAAATTCTGCCGGCATCGTGTAAACGGTAGGCCAAAACAGCACTTTTTTATGCCCTTTTCAAATTCTACTGGCATCATGTAAACGGGGTCTAAAGAACATTGCCATTGTAAATTAAAGAAAGGAAGAAAGAATACTTCTCCTTATACCCTGCACTAAGATAAATGCTTCCATTGCTATCAATTCGCATCATGCTTTGCTTAAAATTCAATCCATTCTCTAAGTTATGTGATCTGCAATTAACACAATAAATATCCGGTGCCCAGAGTGATTTCAATTGGTCTCCTTCGAGGATTATCGGTGTGCCATTTATCTTGGCTAGTCGATCGTCTCTCCAATATTGAGCTAAGTAGCCAAATGCCTCTACCTCCTGTAACGACGATTAGCAAGCGTTAGTATTGCCTTGTTTATACAGTAAAACCCCGTAAACAAGAACATACGTTTTTAAAAAACAGACTGACTAAGTTCTTATAAAGAGGTACCTATGACATGTTCTAAGTGTGATTCTTATCGCAAGGACACTTGTTACTAAGATAAATACATAGCTATACAGTATGTGTTAAATAGACTTGAGGGTAGAATGACTGCATTTAAATATTAGAGGGTATGGTATTTTGTTGTTAACAAAGCAATTTATATCATACAGCTTGATAAAACAATTTGCATATCCCTGAAAACTGTTAGAGGTGTTCAGTTATCAATAGTTGAAAGTTTGTTTACACTAATATGATGAAATTTCATAATTAAATGTACTATCTCATAAGAACATTGGAGAAAATCAGTCTCTTATTGGTTCTTATCTTTGGGTGTCTTTTTCACAAAAGCAGTCAGCATGTTCTTATTTTGCTATGTTCTTGTTTGCGGGGTTTTACTGTACCGAGTCTTCCGAAAAATATACGGATTTGGTTTGCTCAAAGCTTGCGGAATTCAGAGTTATTGGCTAATTACTCTCAAAATTTTTCCCTATAGTAAACATTCGAAAGTTCTACAGAATGTAGCAAACTATAGTTCTATCCCGATTCTTTCTCAGAATAGCTAAAAGGTCTATTCTTGCAGTAAAAGTATCTTTATAAGTAACTCTGCCACTGCTGATAAGAAGCTCAGCTCTCAACTCGCCAAAAAGTTATGAAACTCCAGTACAGGGAGAATATAACTTAAGCAGGGCCGCCGAGAGAGGGAGCCAGAGGGACAATTTGCCCCAGGACCTCAGGGTCTATGGGGCCTCATAATTGAAGAATTTTGAAATTCTGACCGCAGGAAATGCCCTAAAATGCATTTTAAGCCAATCTAAAGGGAGTGATCGAGAAAGTTTCTGCTCGTAATGCTCGCAGGGGGGCTTCAATTCGTTATGTTGCTCCTAGGCCTCGAAAAGCTCTTGGCGGCCCTGAACTTAAGAAACTACTCATTTTGATAAGGAAATCCTTAGCATATCTTTACTTTGTTTCTGCATGTTTCTTGCATCGTATTACTCGGAACGCACATGAATAATGTCTAAGGATTGGAAAGGCTTGAAAAAACCTTGCTGTGAAATGCTCGTGAGGGAACAAGGTAGTGTACATGACGACTGTATGGATCCTCTACGAAACTCGTGAGCAACTGTGGGCATTCAAATCTGATGATTACAGGCAACATTCAGTACTGGCCCAGATTCTTAGTTTGTTATCAAATATACGGGTACTACAGTAAAGTGGCGGACATTTTGGGGGGAGGGGCGAGGGAATGCGATCGCCTCCTAATGTTAGCTAGGACAATGATGTTTTGTTTGAAGACAATAGAGATAAACAATGCTTTTAGCCGAAACAATAGGCTCGTCCGCCCAATATACTACCCTTTTTGTCAAACTATCTTCGACTGCGTTCACACGATGCCGGCACTTCGTGAAAACGGTAAAAGATGTGACGGATAGGCCTCCCGTTCACACGAAAACGGCACATTTTTTGCCGGCAGATTTTGAAAACGGTAGATTTTGAAAACGGAACCCTAACTGGTATAACTTTGAAACAGCATCACGTGAACACTCGACAATGATGTAAACAGAGCATTTTTCGACGCTTTTGGATCGAGACTGGTCGATTCTTAGGGTGTAGGTACACTTCTTTGGCATCAAAGTCTTGCAACGAGTTCTTGCCGTCTAATTTCTTACCGTTTTCAAAATGTGCCGGTATCGTGTGAACGCAGTCTTAATTATATTCATTAAAAATTATGAAAATTCTCACCATCTTTTCAATATCGATTTTGCCAAACGACTCAATGAATAGCTGAATTCTGATTTCTGTAGGTCCTGAAACAACATTTCGTAAACGATCAATGAAATTACAAAGTCTAAACTGCAAGGCTGCACGCTGTGTTAAAAATATGTCCCAAGGGCCTGAACTGAAGAGGTAATGGAACTAAAATGAATTATAGTAAAGGCGCAAAACAAAAACAATAACTTTACCAACAAATAACTTTACTTTACTTTACCTTTAATTAATTCAAGCCCCATTAAGATCGACTCCCTGGAAGATCAGGCTTATTTTGCTAAATTGTTTATTTTTCTTTTTAAATGTATAATGAAGGGATATCGTTGTAAAGAGAACTATAATTATTTTACCAATTACACATGTTGACGATGTGAAACGTTGCTTACACATGGTGAACAGTTGATTCATATTCTCTCATCCTCCCTTTTTTCCGTTGCTCAACAAGGACAGATTTTGTACGACAATAGCATCGGTTGCCTTTTTGACACCAAGATTCAGAGAGATTTGCGATTGCAGACAAAGGAAATTCTCTCAAGCGGAAATCCGAAACAAACGAAGGCGCAAAGCTTCTCTGAAACCCAGGTAGCTATCTCGCTTGTTGTGCATTCCAGAAATGGTTTTTAAGAGCAAACATGAGCGTATATTGAAAGAAGAAAGATTTATCTAGATATCTACCACGGGCATTTTGCTTGTTTGGTATAGGAACCGATTGGGAGGCGATTCAATTCTCGTATTTTTTGGGTGCAATCAAAGCAATTACTTCTCAGCTTCTGAACAGCAAAAATGAAATGCCCGCAGTAGATGTTTAGATATATGTTCCTTCTTTCAATATGCGGTCATGTTAGCTCTTAAAAACCATTTGTGGAATGCACAAAAGTGAGATAGCTACCTGGGTTTCAGAGAAACTTTGAGCCTTCGTTTGTTTTGAATTTCTGCTTGAGGGAATTTCCTTTGTCTGCAATCGCAAATCTCTTTGAACTTAGGTGTCAATAAATGGAACTGCTGCTATTGTCTTACAAAATCTGTCCTTGTTCCGTTGCTCAATTTCATCAAATCAGAGCTCATTTAGAAACGCTTTTATAAAGTACTTTATTTGCTATGCCAGAATGAGAAGGTCAAGAGATATTCGAGTTTACAACTGGGAATCTTTTTATCAGACACATTATATAGGAGGAAAGAAAGTATTTCAATAATCAAGTAAAAATGTTAAAAGGTTTGAAAATTCACAACTGAAGTCTACTCACCAGAATTTGCATTTGGTCTAGCCTTCGTGTCATATCCACAAGGAAGAAAGTCGTGCTTCGGAACACATCTGCAAACACAACAATGAAATATTTTGATATCTTGAACAGGTTTCCCAAAAAATGGGGTTTAATATTTGACAGATTCAGGGAATCGAGAATCAAGATAATTAAAGCTGGCCGGGGCCATGCTAAATCCTAGGTTACTGTATTTGGCAATTCTGATGCGTGCCGTTTCATTGTGTAGCGAAAAGACCAATGAGTGTGTGGGTGGTACCCTTTTTGCATGCAGAACGAGTGAATTAGCCACCTTTTAACTATTTCAGGACAACTTGATGTGCCTTGCTTTACTTACTTCTGCGGCTTTGTCAATAGGCCATAGGATCTCTTTGTTTAAAATCGCTAAAAGTTTTGTACTAGCGTGTCAGTCAAAGCAGAACATCCTATCGTTGTCAAATCTGACTTTGTTTTTAAAATCCTTATTTACAAAACCCTTCATACATCACTTCATAAAATTTCGCACTATTATACCAGAAATTCCTTACAGGCGAATTTTTAAAAATGCACGAAAATCTACTTATCAACCTACCCATTTATTTCAGCAGCAAAACTTTGCATCAATAACGTAGCAAGAACACAGAGACAATATTGCATCTTCATCTTTGAGCCTTCCTTTAGTTGAAGATAACTTTCACTGTCTCACGACCTGCAATAGTACAAACAAATAAACCAATCTCTGCATTGCTAAGAAATACCATTGCACTGAACCATCTAAACGTAATATATCACTGCAAAGTACCGGGTGAGTCAAAAAACGCCCGGCGCTTGAAAGGCCACCGCTTCCTGAGTATATAAGCAATGAAATTTTGCAATATCTGATTGAATGGCTAACATGTTCAATTATTTTTAGAAATTTTGCTGCATAAAATCAGTCACTCCGTTCAGATTCAGTAAGCGATCTTATAAAATGAATCCCTCAGAGAAAACTTAAAAGTCATGCTAAAATTACAAGCAATAATTCCTAATGTGAGAACCTCACAGCGATGACTTTCAGCACGCTTTAGCACGTGCTTTCCTTTTGATGGGTTGAAAAGTCTCCCCCTAATGTGAATAAGTCATTCAGGGGGATCCCATTCTCCCGTGAGGACAAAATACATGAACAAATCCAAGGGTCATTATTGCTAGGAAGGAGAAAAAAGGGAAATTTTGCTTGATGCTTTACTCGATTTTGCAGGTTTTCGAAAGGGGCTTTCTGCAGAAAATCTCCTGTTTCGACAGAAAGGAATGGCCGATTAAAGTGGTAAATTCCTGAACCTAATTTGACATGTCGGGCATAAAATAAGACAGTTTCAATATCATTGCTTTGATACTCATGGAGCAGGAATCGTTAACTAGAAGCTTTTAATGAAAAGTAATCAAATAAGAAAGGCAGAACATGAAATTTTGACGAAATATTTAAACAACACACGATAAATGATTTGAAAACGGACACAAACCAAAGTCATTATCGAGATCTTAAAACAACATCCATATTAAAATACATCTCTGATTATGAGAAATAAGGCAGATACGCAATTAATCAACTGACTTTCTCATGCTTAACGAGTAAATATGTTTGAATAGGAAAGATCTTTCAGACTTCTTCAAATATTTTTTCATGCAAAAGCCCTTAATGTCAGTGAACTCAGCGAATCATCTTTCGCCAGCTTGAGAGCCAAAACTCCTACAGACATCAACGTTTATAACGATGTCAGAAAACTGCTCACAAAGAACTACAACTAGGATGACTGAAAAGTTAAGAGGGTGAAGGTGAAGTTGCGGTTCTTAGCGTCAAGCACTGGGATTGCAGAAGTAGCTAAGCTTTAATCAAGTCCGAAACCCCTTCTCATGACGCTAGAGTGGTGGGGCTTTGCCGAATATCGAGCCCCCTTTCGCCTGACTTTTGTTGGTGCAAAGTCAGAGGATTACACCGCTGCGCCACAACACCTTCAAGAAACTCTGGTAATCAGCCCAAAAAGAGTTACGCAGATTTTGAAAATTAGATTCAAACTTCTTGTGGTTTATATGCCGTTTATCCCTAGCATTTTTAAGAGATATACGTCTTTTAAGCTGCTTATAAGAAACTCAACTGTCAGATTGCCAAAAAATTAAGAAACTACAGTACTGGGAAAATATAAATTAAGAAACTACTTGTTTAGATAAAAGAAATCCTTGACGTGTTTCTACCCTATTTTAACTTGTTTCCTGTATCATATTACTCAGAAGGTACTTGAGTGATGTCTAAATATTGGAAAGACTCCAATAAACAATGTTTTGAAATGTTCAGCAGGGCACAGGTAGTGAACATGAAGATTGGTATGAAACCTTTAAGAAACTCGTAAGAAACTCTGAGTACTCAAAGTCTGATAATGTTAAGAAACTTTCAGTACTGGTCCAAAGTCTTAGTTTCTTATAAAAATACGTTTATCAACTTAAACAGCGCTAACTTAAAATTGGTCATCCAAAGCACTCCAACAACTTTATTCTGAGAGATTTTCTTTTCGAGACAGACTTTAGTGTATTGTTATCATATAAGCTACCTTAAACGATGCATAAAATTTAAACAAAATATATCGAATCGTTTCCCTCGTCTCCAGTTTTAATTAGTTCGAGAGAACAGCAGCACGAATAACAGAAAGGGCGGTCACTTCCATTGTCGTGGAATGCTGGGAAATCCTTTGGGATTTCGCGCCTACCTCAGCATCTGATTTGCAAGATATACAACTGTCTTTTCTTTGAATTGATTTAACTGTCTACAGGTGGAAATAAATGGCAATCATTTGATACATGTGAACCTTTAATCATCCACTGAAAACAATATTTTACTTTAAAACTGACAGCACACCAGGAGAACACTAAACAATTTAAAACTGTTTGGAAAACATTCGACATGGGTTATTCAGGAAATTGAAGAAACTTGTCTCACAAACAGAATTATCCAGGATAAATTTTCTACTTTGCACAAGCAAAACATTGATCGTTGCTATGTTGCAAGAAGAAATATTTTGAAAAGAGTATTTGTAAGTTTTGTTGAAAAGATACCAAAACAATTACATGAAATCTTGGCCCTGCACCTGCAGCAGAGTAACCCGTACCTCCACTGAGCAAGATTCTTAATGAGTCACGAATAATAATTTCTCTGCCATGCATCATTTTTGGCCATACTGTTCAAACTAATTATTGAAACGCTAGGAGCTCAAAACAGTAAAAACGCAGCTGTAGATACATTTAAAAAATTCATGATTGCTAAATCTGTAGTTCGTTAGCTGATTTTAAACTTTTCGTCAATTTTTGGATTCATGTTCTTTATATTCAATATATAAAACTTCACAAAGACGAATTATCTTAGACGTTACTTGAGAACTACCTAACGGCACTACAAAGACGATATTTCGAGGAACGTAACATCATGACTACCCCGAGGCCTTTACATAAACAACATACAACAAACTACAATACAACTAAATATATGACTACAAATAGTTAAAAATTATCAAAACTACGGCTGAGCCCAAAATTATTCATACTAGTACCAAATTCCGTGTATTTTACATCGATCTATTAGAGGACAAATTTCACTGCATGGCTAAAGTCTCGCGAGAATGTGACAAGAGACTGAAACAAGTACTTCACGAAAGAGCAGAAACTGCGTAAAATGACGTATTCGCGCCGTGGTGTAATCCTCTGACATTGCAGCCAGAATAGTCAGGCGGAGTGGGTTCGAGTCCCGGTAGAGCCCCACCACTTGAGCGTCATGACAAGGGGTCGCGGACTCGATTAGGTCTGCTCTATTTCTGCGATCCCAGCGCTTGGCGCTGAAAAACGCAACTTCACCTTCACCTTCACCTATTCGACCACTAAAAAATAAGGAAATGTTTGAATAGATAAGCTTCTTGAAATGATAAATCAAGAGTTTAAGGCCATTGGAAGAAAATATCTTAATTTTGGGATCTGTTGCAGGGAGCTAGGTCATCATCATCAGCATTTATGCTTTCCGTCTACAACGACATTGCGCGGTCGACAACAAGTCTCCAAATATGTCTGTTTGTGCCATCTTTTCATGCTCTTTTACTTGTATTGTGTTGAAACTACCATCTTTGTTGTCTTTTACTAATGTTTTAAATTCAACCTTTTCCAAATTTTTTCCTATTTTCTTGCTCCATGTTAATTTTTGTCTGCCCCTTGGCTTTTTGCAGGGGTTCTTTGCTTCTTTAATGACTTTCTTGCTGGAGTGTCTTCTGGTAATCTTAAAAGATGACTATACCATGTCAACCTTCTTCGCTTTACAGTTTGGCTCCATGGAGTTGAATTTGTCTCCTTATAGATTTTATCATTGCTGACTTTGTCTCGCCAATTTAGATTCAAAATTTTTCTCATCAGTTTTCTTTGAAATGTATCAATGATCTCTTCGTGTTTTTTGGTCAAAGTCCATAATTCACAGTTGTATGTGAATATACTGTCAATGTGGCTTTTAAATATTCTGAGTTTGGTTTGCTTTGAAGTTTTCTTGTTGTCAAAAATGTATTTTAATTGGTTGTATGTATTTGTGGCAAGTATTTTTCTTCTATTTATGTCCTTATCCGTATCTAGGAAACTGCCTAAATATTTACGGTTTTTCCAGGTTTCCTCTCCACCTCTTTTGATGACATACTCTTCCGATTTTGTTTCATTTATCTGCAGGTTTTTCTCTTTCAACGTTGATGGTACTGCTTTCTTCAAGTCCTCTTTCAATACTTCCACATTTGTTATCCAGCCGATAGGGAGCTTGGGCGGGCTCAAAAATACGAGTTTTCGCGCATGTATGCGCAGTTTCTGCTCTGTCGCACTACATGAGAAATTGCAAAGAATAGACTATCTTGTGAATTTATCTGCAAATATAATGACTCAAAATACCCCAAGTTTGGCACAGGTATGAATAATTTAGGGCTTAATTGTAGGTACGACACACAACTGGAAATCAAAGAGAACAACTGGATTTTGAATTTGTGGACTGCATTTAGACTCATTGCATGTTCGTAGTTATCGCTATTGAAAGACTGATGGACGCTCAAACTACGACTCATAGACTTTCACATTGAAAATTGGGACGAAGCTTTCCCCCATTGATTTCATAACTAGTTGTGTGTTTGATTGGTGCCAATTCTCATAACGGCAGACTCAGAATTTGTGTTTTATTGACTACCAAATTCTGAAAACGGCAGGTTTGGGCAGGTTTGGAAGGCCTGGCGAACCTTCTGCTCCAACAGGCGGAAGGTTTGGCAGACTTTGGAAGGATTCTCGTTTTCATTTGTGAAAGTCTGAAAACGAGGCGAATTTGCTCGTGCTGATATGGTAATTCAGTCAATTCAGTCTTTGTTGCCAAGCACCGGACTCGTCTTCGTGTTTTTAACAGGAAACCTCGTTTTTGCGAGGATGAATCTGGAACCTGCTGCTTTGAAGAATTATGTGTTTGATTGGGCACTGTATTTCCGTCTCTGCGAAGTCTACCGTTTTCAGAATTTGGTAGGTTTGGAATTACCAATCAAACACGCCCTAAATTCGACAGATCAATCAGGGAAACCGAAGTTTTGAGAAAGCTTAAAAAATTTTTCCAGATTCTTATAATAAGTGATAAAAAATCCTGATAAAAAAATTATATAAACTAACAAAATAATCATATAATCAAGAAATTCGAAAACATAGAATGCTCAAATGACATTCGCTTTCGCTTCATGTGGGGGTCGTAGGGGATCACCGAACCCGTCAAGCTGCCAAAATATTTCAGGAAAAGCGTAAAACCACCGCAAAATTCATCTAAAACCGTCACCAAATTTTTTCCACACTTTGCATGTACAGCCTCGGTTCTGTGCTACGAACGACTGCCTCGTTATCATTTTGATAACCCAAAAAAGGGAACTAATTCCACTGGACATTTGTTCATAGATTTTATCTTCAATTTTGTGATCATTTGGCTTCTCGAATCATATCTTCTGAAGAAATTTGGAAACCGTCGAGAAAGAGAGGAACCACAGAACCGTCAAATTTACGGCTGAAAATCGTTAAACGGTTCTAAAAACAGCTAGAGACCGCAAACCGTCAGCCCCTACAACCTCCACCTTAATCAGAAATCTTTTCAGAAAGGTAAGGAAATTTAAAATGCCAAATCGCTAGTTCCGCTCTCAAACCAAAAGCATTTTCGTATAAAATCGTCAACTGAAAATCCTAAAAAAGGCTTAAAATCTTAGATCCGATAATTTACTGCTTCAACCCCTGAACAAACTGCCACACTCTTTAGGGAGCCTACAATTTTCGATGACAGGATTAGATAAAAGCTATATCATTGATGTACAAACTTCATGTTACGACCTCACTTTTTCAATCATCTGGGTTTACTTGAAGTAGAGAATCAAATAACTTCGGTAATCACACATAACGTGAAAATACTTTGAAAGCAATGCTCGAGGAACCGATGCTCTTATCACTGCGTTCTTCCGGTTAAACCTTTTGATGTTCACAGTGGCAGGCAGCATCTTTCCGAAACAAAATGCTTGAATATAAAACTTTCACAATGACGTCGATTCTTTAGAGATTCTTCCAGGAACATCACTTGCCTCGATTTAATGTGGATCTAAATCTCAAAAGCGTGCATTGCTCTCAGTAACGCATGAAATTGTTTTGTACGTATAATTGCAAAATAATGATATGATGCAGATATCTTGCTGTACAGGAAATCACATCTTTTGCCTCGAATTTAATTTATATGTGAAATAAGTCTATTGAAACATACCTTCAATGTTACTGCTTACGAACACTTCTTGAAACCAGATATTCGGTTGCACTAAACTTCTGTAAAATCTAGCACGCAAGAAGAACGAGAAAATTATGGTAAAGAGTAATGCACAAAATAAATTTTTTTCATATTAATCTAAAACTTTACAATACAAGTTACATCTATATCCTACTATACTTTCTAATTACAAGATTACTATACAAACTATACAAATTCTACAGGGACGGGACTACAAGGAGCAAAGGACAATAGCTACCCTGTGGCCATTAACATAAAGACATGTGAATACTGACAACCAAATGAAAAACTACAATATACAAAGCACACGATTTAACCTTATACACATAAATACTCGAATCCGTTTCACATTGAATGTCAGGCCAGCATAGGAGAAAGATGCTGAACAATAGGAACACCGAACGAGAGGGCAGCAACGACAGCAATTGCTACTGTCACTGATCCTCCCCCAGAGTCAGAGTCAGAGTCCCTCAACACACTGTGCATATGCTGCCCGGCCAGGGTTTCTGATTGTAATATTGCTCATCTGAAATACTTTGGTTTAGCATCGAGAAGTTTCCATAAAAGTTTCAGGCAAAGTCTCAGTTGTTTAATCTGATGAAATATCTATATTTTTACATAGTGCCCTAAATTACATTGCAATTGAAATAACAGAGTCTTTGATTTCCACTGAGCTTCTGCGAACTCTAGGAAAATAAAGAAATGAGAAAATCGTAATAATAATAATAATAATAATAATAATAATAATAATAATAATAATAATAATAATAATAATAATAATAATAATAATAATAATAATAATAATAATAAAATGTACATTTTTAGAGCGCGCATACAAATAACAAGTTATCTATCTATGGCGCTTTACAATGACAAAAGTTTATAACTGGTTTAAAATTTAGATAAGTAATAAGAAGTCCTCTGCTTTTTAAAATCTTAAAACCGCTAAAATGAATGTTTATGAAATGAGTCTTGAGAAGATTTGTTTAACTAAAAGCAATTTTAAAGAAATAGGTTTTCAAATTTTTCTTAAAAATATCCAAATTTACTGCTTACAAATTACATCGTAACAAAATGGTACTAAATGAATTGAAGAATACCTTGAATATTGTTATTAATTAAAGAGCATCTGAGAACTATAGTTCACTAGAGATTTTTACTTCTACCCGATCTCCTGCAAAGCCTAGCAAAAACAAGAAAATAATTGGTCAAACATCCTTGTTTGGCAAAGCATAGGTTCCAAATCTTTAAATCTACCAAAAGAGACGGGTGTAAACTTCAAGGACCTATTTCTTTAAACTGGATGACTTGAAAGAAGCTTTAGCCACTTATCTATGATTCTACCGTTGAAATTTTCAGAAATCTTGAATATTTGTCAAAATTACAGCACATTTTATATTTCAGCTCATTTCATTATGTGACGTCATCAAATTTCTAAATCACAAACCAGAAGAGTGAAAGAGTTTTGCTGGATACCATATTTCAGGCATTCATAAACCATGGTTTCCCTGAAAATCATTTGACTTTTCATCAAGAGATTTAGAGCTTACGATAGAATTAATTTTTTTTTTCGAAAAGTTTCTTTAATTCTGAAAAAAGAAGGAAAGCACTGTAATTATGAAATATTGAAGACTTCAGAAAAGTCCAATGGCAGATTTACCGTAAAATACTTCAAGTTTCTTTGAAGCCAGGTAATAGAATTTTACACCCAGCTTTCTAAAGATTTGAAACCTATCCGATCTTCAGCAAACCGTGGCAAACAACAAGAAAATGCTTGGTCAAATATCCTTGTTTGGCGAGATATCAAACGTATCATCAATTGAACTCGTACATATGGATAACAATTGATGATTTTAATGCCTTTAACAGTTTCTGAACAACAGAAATCTCGACTTGTAACTGATTGTCTACATACTCTACCAAAAAAAAAATGACAAGAAATTACCTGACCACAAATAATTAAAAAATACTCGTTAGGCAAAATATAAATGATAGACAAAATCGGCTAAGGTTTGTTTACACCCATGTCAAGTCATGTGATCAATCTCTTGATTAAACTTTTTTGGATTGCTCTAACGTATTTCGTGCAATGTAGAGTTATGCCAAGAGTGCAAACAGTAGCATAATGCTAAAACTTCCCAAGAGTATGGTCACATGACTTGCAATGGGTAAACAAACCTTTGCCGATTATTAACTTTCAACTCTGATTAGTATTGTACGGTACTGTCAACTACACAGTTTCAGAAAACCAGAAACCCTGACTTCTCGCCAAGCTTCTCCAAACTCTAGCAAAAGCGAATAACGAGAAAATACTCACTCAAATGTTATCTGCAAGATCTGAAGTAAAGAATACCTTGCCTGCTATTGTCAATCGTTTATCATGCAGCGTAGGGGAACCTGAAACTTTGACTTGGTGTTGCAAAGTACATAGCGTTTGAGTTACGTGCAAGAAATTCTGCCTTCTCGTTAACCTTCTGCAGACTCTAGCAACAAGAATTAACAATAAACTACCAGGTCAAACACTCTTGTTAACCAAAACATAAAATTCATCATCTGATGAAATGGTTAATATTCTCACCGGTGACTATATACGATATGTCAAATGACGTAGCTTGCTTGCGTTAGCTTTTTAACAACCAAACACACCGCTGAACTGTATAGACGTGATGGTGCGCTAACATCTAAAGTGCTTGTGAGGAATGTATCGTTGAATCTACATCTTACTTGGCTGTATATTCAATGATTTGAATGCAACACTATTTCTTTTCCCAGTGTGAGACGGATATTCATCAAATATTCATACGATATTTTCAATAAACAAAAAGACAGATTCTCTTTCGAACAAAGAATTTTCAAAGCTAAGCACGATTAACATGAAATTCAGGCAACTATACAGTTGCCAGATAATAAGCTCTTTTAGCAGCAAGACGCGGACATCTTTGAAAACGCAGCTACTTTTTTCATGTTTTACGAACACTCTAATTTTCCAGCCTTTTCCCCAGTGGCGTAACGCACGGTGGTTGGGGTTAGAGCAAGTCCTAAGGGCCCCCGAGCTTTGGGGGTCCCCAAGGGGCCCCTCACGATTTTCAGTGAGTGAAGTTCTAGTTATGCCATGAATCGCAAACTGTTCAAAAGCTGCTTTGTTATCTCCTAGGAAACATAACGCTTTTACCAGATTACTTGATGAAAACTTCTTTCTGGACGATGCTTAGGCTCAGTTTTCAAAAATTTCGTGTGATCGTCGATCACAGTCCTTTTCTCCAATCGACAGCAACTAATCTACTAGAGATGCACTTTCCGACGACATGAAGGATGTGGCTCAAAAAATGTTCCAAAGGGAATACCATGTTCCCAAACTTGGCTCGCCGGGTCCACAAAGTTTCTTGTGTCGACGTGCTCCGATATACAAATCCTCCACAAACGCCGACTATATGGGCGTCTTGATGTGCTTGGCTTGTATTTAAACTGATTCGCCGATAAAAACACTGTTCTGATTTTGGGAATTTGGCACACCTTTGCTAATGTTCCTGCTGCTTCAGGGGACCCTGTTTGCCGAATTACTAAGGGCCCCGAACTGCTCTGTTACGCCACTGCTTTTCACTCCCGGAAAGCTACTCACAGACAGAAAAATTCCCTAAGTCCAGTTTGCATTCTCGCATTTCCATCATTTGTGAATGTGTTCATATTGCAGTTTGCTTCCCTTCTTGACGTCCTATTTCTGCATTGCGGCCTTCAAAAATACAGTTTTCAGGTTGTCAGATTCAGAGTAGAACATACGATAAGTCTCTCGAGACTTGCTAAAGTTTTGAAGTTGATTTCACTTTGTAATTTACATCCTCGAACAAAAGAATTATGCTGGCGTCTTCTTGACTCGCGTCTTCTCGCAAAAAACAGCCTATTATCTTTAGTGTGTGCATCGGGTCACGTGATCAAGTTTCACTGCATTACCTTCTTCGTTTTTCTTACGTTTGTGAAGTGTCGGACCGGACCACAGCGCCTGAACTACGAGCAATGCAGAAAACAAGCGACGATCGCCTGATAACAATAATAATAACGACAATGATAAAAATAATGATGATAATAATAATACGAATCTTTACAAGAGTTTACAACTCAACTTGTAATGCTGTTATCAACATGTGTTATCAAAATGTGTCAGATCATTGATATTGCAAAATCAGGAAGCCTGGCCTGACAACAGATGCGCATTTTGCTCAGAGGTTGGGGCTCTGGAGGAGGATCAGTGACAGCAAGAGTCTGGTACTAAGGGTACAATTGCTGTTGTTGTTTTTCTATTGTCCGGGGCTCCTATTGCTCAACATCATTCTCCTATGCTGGCCTGGCATTCAATATTAAACAGATTAGAGCATCTATGTGTAATTAATTGTATGTAAAACATTTTGTAGTTATTGATTTAACTGTAAATATTTGAATGTCTTTATGTTAATGGCCACAGGGTAGTCATTGTCCTTTGCTCCTTGTGGTCCTGTCCCTGTAGTGTTTGTATAGTTTGTAAAGTAATTAGAAAGTATCGTAGGATGTAGATGTAACAAGTTTTGTAAAATTTTATGTTATGCTGAATTCGAATCTGGCCTCTAAAAGTTCGTGTAGAATGATTTTGAATAATTTCCTAAACGAGGAGGCTGTACTTTGTATGTGCTTGTCAGGATCAAAGCAAAAACAATGAGGGTGAAAGTTGTCTTTCCAACAGCATTCGTTTCGTCTGATTCACCTCGTAGTTGTTCAGAGTTTTTTGCCATATGAGCCATACAAGAGCTGCCGAATCGAATGGTGTGATTATTCACCCTATATTGTTTCTTTAAGTATCTTTTTCAAAGCCCTAAAGTGCCAATTCTGAAGTCTTTTGTGCGAATAAAATTGTGCAGCCAAACAGAAATTTGTAGAATTGGTGACGTAGTCTGATTTATCTCTTAGTTTCTTATGAAAAATTATGTGTATGTATGCAAAAATTGTGAATAATAAGGACAACTTGTGCTAACATAAATTATTAAAAGAGCATAAGTTCGTGGTAATATAGAATGCCAAATTAAAAGAATAAAAACACAAGCAAGCATAATGAATGCATCACATTGTTTTCACAACTGTTGACAACAAAATGTCAATTATCACGTAACAACACAGCAAAGTTGTTTTCATCATCAACGAAAGATTATGCAACTTATTAGCCTATTCAGTTAAATATTTAACGATGATTTGGGCTTGTGGGACGGCTAACGGATTCAATGCCATTTAGAATAGATTTTTTGAAAACAAACTAACTTAGCCAAATTTTAAATGAACTTTAAATCGAAAAACAACAAAATTATTGCATTGCTCTGAAAACAAATGACGAAATTTCACCCGAAAAGCTTTTATTCCATACCTTTAAAGAATATCATAGATTAACTTTTAATGATATTGTATACTTTGCGGGATTGATGTCTCAAAGCTTCAAAAATGTATTAAATTGATTGTGTTATGAACTTAAAATATTTCAATGAAATTTCGGCATTGAGCCGAATCAAAGGCAATATCACTTGTTTTACGGTCAAAACTGGCTCCACGTTTTCCCCAACTTTCCCCAAAATGTCTTTCAGGTTTGAGAGGTCTAAAAACAATTTTGTGGAAAATGTCAATTGGCTTTATGACACAATGCAGAACTAGTTTTCGTTTTAGCAACAGCTAAAACCGAGAATGAGAAATAAAAAGCACGCAAATCTGTAAGTTGAAACCACGTTAAACAAAATACGTTCTTTTCTTAGACAGAATTTCAGATATTTCTTGCTTGCTCTGGTCAACCGTGAGTTCTTGTTCTAGAATAGGATTTTATTAGTGTAGACGATGAGAAAAATTTAATCGTGGATCCCGGCCTTAAGAAAGGCAAATCTGAGAACTCGCATGTGAGGACTTTCCTCAAACAAGAACAAATAGCATGAAATCTTCAATAAAACTTCACACAAAGTAAAGTTCCAATCGAGGTGAAGCCTGCATTCCCAAAAGAAAGTAAATTTCTTTGCTCCAAACAAGGCACTCTGTTTCCAAATCTAAACATTGCTACCAAATTGCGTGGGTTGCCGTTAGAGACGCAAGCCGTTGGGTGACTCAAATGCGAGGCGAAAACGGGAAGTCAGTATTTCACTAGGTTGTTGGGATTTTGCGTAAAGGTCTCTGTATCCACTACTCTTAGGTGAGACCTTTTTCATCCCTGGCTTTTCATGGGTTCAAGAATTGAGTCCATATAAATAGTTGAGCGTTAACGATGTCCTGAATTTTTGCTGACAAACCGCTGACGGCCCTTTGTTATCGCACAATGGTGCTAAAGTCATTAGCAATGGAGAGCAAAGACTTCTTAATCCTTGCGTTATCCTAGGAGGTTTAATGTCAATAGGGATTAAATGACAACTTTTGTTTAATGACTGAAAGCAGTTGATAATGCCTTAATCTAGTTTTCCGCTATGGTAATCCAAATCAATAATTTGATAATTGTGTAAAATAGAAACATTAACTTGGGCCCTCACTTATCTAATAGGCCTACACAAGTCTAATTCTGAGCTATGGCATACACGTACCACTTCTAAGATTTTAAATACCTTTTGACACAAATGGCGTGCCATACTAATCAAAGATTTTGAAGAAAAGGAACAATAAAATATCACTGGAAGAAACCCTTTCTTGACAAAATTGAGGAATCTAAATCAAGAGCCTACTGCCTGATTTCATGAACGTGGTCCATTACATAGCAGCAAGACAACTTGATTTGATGAATGTAGATTCTTATATGTAGGGGTTCATTACAGAGTGAGTTAGAAAAAACGTGGAACGTTCGGAGGACTGTGAAATCGCTTGTAGCCATCTGATAATTGTGAATTACATTTTGTCTTGCAGCCAAAAGTCTAACTTAGATTATAAACCTTTCACCATTGAAATCAGTCACTTGATCCATTTCTTAACACAAGTGTTTCTTCGTTAGACCTTATATGGAATTCTCTTGCAAGCTGGTGAAATTCTTAGCCAAGCCCCTTAGCCTTTTAGCTTGGCAAAAGTTACAACAGATACACGTGGTATTATCAGGGGAGGATGAAATGAGAAAAGTATGTCTTCCCCATTTCATAACTTCCCTTGAATGGAGGATAAGTTTGAAAAAGAAAATGGTTTTTAACAAATACATCAAGTGACCGATGTCGACAGGGAAAAATTTAGGATCTAACTTAGACTGTTAGCTGCAGAGAAAGATTAAGTTCACGATGATCGAGTGGCCTAATGCGACTTCACGGTCCACCAAATGCCCCGCACTTTTCTGACACACCCGATATATTGTCAAGAAATACCATGCGCTTACCTCAAAGGCTACATTGTGCACTCCAAAACCATAAACTTCTGATGTACATGCTTCAATGAAGCTTCGTTAAACAAAAATGATTCATTATCAAAAAGAAATATTCACTAGAGAGGTACAACCTGCCGATTTGCTAGAAAAATGCATCCTTAGGAGAGATTAGCGTACTCAAATTTGCACTTGCAAATCATTTATTGCGCTTGAAAGATAATTACTTTCAAAACATTACACAAAAGATAACAGGTTGCAATTTACGATTGACTTTGAGTGCGGAGATATGTTTATCTTAACAGTGATTAGAACACTGGATGTATTTTTTATTTGTGCTACAAGAGGTAAACAAAGTCGAGGACTTAAATCATGCGCACACAAACCGGTAGTCTGTTGTACAGGAAAATATAGAGCCGAGATCTTGAAAGTACGGACAGAGCTTGCCGAGGGGGGAAACCACTGATTTTTTCTTCGTACACCTTCCTTAAAATCACAAAAAATTCCTAACAAAAATAACAAAATCATAAAAAGTCACAAAACCGCTGAAAATTTACTGGAAAATCATATAGAATAACTATTAAAAATCATTAAAATCACAAGGAAAGTCACAGAAAAATCACTTCATTTTAAAATCACAAAAGTCATGTACACAATTTTGAGGAGTGATTTGCCCTTCCTAGCTTGCAAGGTCTGTGCATTGAGACCGAGGTCTTATATTTCCCTGTACAAAAACAAAACAGGTTAGTATGAGCTTTATTACCATACAGCTTCTAAATTTGACTTATTTCATTTACTAAAACGCATTTTGCTACTGTAATATCGCTTGTGTTAATTTTAAATCCTATAGGGTTGAAGCAGTTAATGCGATGATAAAACGCGTCCTTGCATCGTATTATACAAGGCTACGAAAAAACTGCGGGAAATGTGATATTTACAAGCAAGACAACAAAGTTGGCAGGTTTCTAGCCTACGAGTAGACCCCGGGTCTACGCGTAGGCTAGCAGGTTTCTTGTTGTGCCTCGTTTTCGTTTTTAAACGTCAGTGGTCAGTCAGGTAACCATTTGAAATGCACCTCTCATCTCTCATTAAGTATAGTGGTGCTTGGTTCAATTGGAATGCACGAAACGGACATTGCAGATGCAGCATAAGAAACACGTGTCTTGTAAGATAAATACCAAAGTTTGTTTTTGCTACTAAAATGGGTTTTGTTACATCGAACCCTTGCATCTCTTGTTTGAAAGATTTCCCAGAGCCACTCTTGGACATATTACTCAAAGCAATGGCTTCTTAGACTCGCTAAATAGTCGTAATTTCCCTCTTTAAGTGAACTGATATTGCTACAGCTAAAAGATCGAAGTAGCAACAACAACAACATCAATTTAGTTCAATGCAGTTCAGTTCAATAAGATGAGACGAGCAAACGCACAGGGAGTAAGGCTAGCAGCTTCCTATGTTGTAAACCGGAGAGCGTCTGAAATTACAGATAACATGAGAAATAAGGAAAGGAAAATATACACCAAAACAGCCCTTTCTAAGGTTGAATCATCTTAAGCCTAAGCTGGCTTCTACATATTTCACTATGATTTTGTAAGACAACTAATTCTGTTTTTACATTTCATTCCGTTTTCAAAAGTGTTAGATATAAAAGCTTTTTGCCTGAAGTTTTCAGAAAGCAAACCTTCTATTCATATTTCTTTAGTCTCTCCAAGTCACCTCGACCTCATCTGTGCGGTATCTGTAAAAGATAATTTTCTTTAAACAAATTTCCAGAAAAGTTAGATTTTTTCAATACCCTTCGGCAGCGTCCATAAATTATGTGAACCAAACCGTTGTAGTATAAGTTTGTTCATGATTATATTCGAGACAAAGGACCTGGACGCTGCCTAGATAAGCATCCTAAAACTACCTTAGGGTGCTAGAAGTGGTTTTTCCTGTAAACATTTTCAATTGAATTTTAAAAAGTGCAGAAAAGCACATTACGTCAGAGAGGGCAGGACAGCTGTTTGTGAAAATAAGTCACTATACCGGCTGGCTTAAAAATGGCCCGGTGTTTGAAAGGCTACTGTTTCTTGAGTATATAAGCAATTATATTTTGCAATATCTCAAGATCTCATGAGCTCTTAGAAATCAAAGAAAGATAACCGTGTCACAAACATCAGCACTTACCTTTGTGTACACCACGTATCCTCAATTGGCGTAACATGACCCGATCGGAACATTTCCCAACCTGCTTGGGCGATCATAACTCCATTATCTATGCAAAACCTACAAAGAAAGTGAAGATTCTCAATGTTGGTTCAAAATTCATATCGTCATCAGAATGTAGGATCAGAAGTGGTACAAAATTTCGTGCGGAAACAGCGAGCTTAGACTTGCTTCAAGTCAATTTCCTACCTTCATCAGTATTTTAAAACGGAAATGATTTTATTGGGGGAATGCGAAGGAGTGAAAAATGAAAACGAGTTCGCTCCTTCGCATTTCCCCCGATGAAATTACTTCCATTGTAAGATACAGATGAAGAATCAGACTTGCAGCAAGTCTAGAGCGAACTAGGGTGTGTACATTTATTTCACCAAAATCGGCTGTATCAATCTAGCGTTATTTTCATTTTTCATTTTCCTGTTAGCCACGTTTAAAAAGCTCAACCAAGGGCAACAATTTTTCTCACATTAGATTCCAGCTGAGCTTGATAATATCTCGAAATTGCTCATGCAAAACACTTCAATCATTTTTAATCGTGAAAATTTTTACCTAATAACTAAGGGAAAACAGATTTTAGAAATGTTGATAAATTTTTACTAAATTCGCTACTTTAAGAAGATCGTGACAAACCCTCGCAACGAGCATGAAAATCTTTCCAGAAAGGCAACAAATGATACTGCTGTGGGTAGATGATATTGTCTTAATCAAGGTGCACGATTGTAGCCTGAGAAATACAAACATAGAAAAATCTTAACTTTTCTCATTCTAGCCGAGTTTAGGGGGGTCAGTATAACTGTAACTATCACTCACCTCTCATCTGTGGCAAAAAGCTTTGCGCCTCGTTCTTCAGCCATTTTATCTGCCATGTAAATAAGATCGATTCAAAATGCTTCAAAAGGACAAATTTCAAACGTTTCTTAAAGAATTATGTCAATGTTTCAAATTTTTCCATCTCCTGAGAACAAGTTTATTCAATCGAATCTACAATTAAATTCAAGTTAAAAGCGCATGGGTAAAACGGTTTTCAAGTGAAACGCAATTAAACGAATAATTTGCGGTATAGAATTTGAATATCGCCTTGAGTAATGGACTCGTTGTACCTAGCCCAAAAACGCAAAAAAACAAACTGTAATCTGCAGAAAATAATTCGAGCTCCTGTAAAAGAACAGCAACTAACACAAACCTGTAACTAGGAAGAAAACGGTGGAATCCTGTAGGAGAAAAACGACTTTATCTTGAAACCAGAAAAGAAAGAAATGAATTCGAGGGGGAACATTGAATAACTAAAAAGCGTTTCGTCATGCGTGAAATGCATACAGTATCTATGATGTTGCTTCTTCTGAAATATAGCGGAGGCTGGAGATAAATTGGAGGAATTTGTGTAATTGTGACTATAAAATTTGTACCAGGGCTGTAATTATACCGTCAAAACCTTGTGAAAATAACAAAATTGATAAATGGCCAAAACTGGAACAGCCAGGGGGAAGGGGGACTGTGACTGAAATCAAGGGGTTGGTATGGAATGGAATCAAGTATGGAATCATGGCAAGTATGGAATCAAGGGGTTTCTCACTAAAGGGTAAGATTATTTAGAAACCTGATTACTGGACAATACAGATCCCATAGATGCTTAATGCAAATAAAAACAGCTACTTACTCATCATTTCTTGTAGCCTTTCGTTGCCTAAAACACAAAAGAAAATCCTTCGTTCCTTCTATGAAAACTTTACTTTTATTGCCACCTTTGGAAGGACCATTATGGAAATAAGGTCACACTGACCTTTTAATGCTATCCTTGCCATTTTAACCATGGGTGTTCTTAGATTAGACGTTTCTCACTTTCGTTCTTACTTAATAGCACTCGCCTGTAATTAGACTTCTTTATTTTGATAAACTTATTTTTTTGAATATTAAACTTATTTTTTGAATATTAAGGGCGTATTCTTTTGGGCATCTGAAGTCTGCGAAGTCTTCTGAAAACGGTAGGCTTCGCAGATAAAAATGTCAGATACCAAAAGAATAGGAATTCTGAAAACGGTAGAGTTGGCAGGCTTCGCAGAGAAAAATGACAAAAGAATGGGAATCCTGAAAAAATTAGAGTTCGAATGTTGTTCTTTGACCGAGCGAAATGAAGCCATTGCAATATACTGTATTGTTGTTATGCCAATCCCAAGAGAAAAGCATCTGCAAAGTATCATTGTTTTTTCGAATGCTTTGGAAAACTTTCATTCACGAAGCAATGCTCTCTGCGATCTTTCAAAAGTATGCTAGCTCAGGAGCAGAAGGTTTCCGAAGCCTCGGATCTCTGCTGTTTTCAAAACAGCCCAAAAGAATACGCCAAAAATCTCTCGGAAGTCTACCGAAAACAGAATGACCAAAAGAATGGGCTTTTATAAAAAGCGATCTGAAATCTGCGAAGCCTGCAGTTTTCGGAGAAGGGTACCAAAAGAATGGGATTTTACCTTCTACCAACTCTACCGTTTTCGGAAGATGCCCAAAAGAATACGCCCTAAGTTTCGGCTAAATTATACACACATACATAGAGGCCAATAAAGACTTCTGATTGTTACCAAAAAATATAAAACAGCATCTATCTAAGGTGTTGTGACGCAGCGGCATTAATCTTCTGACATTGCAGCCAGAACAATGAGATGGACAGGGTTCGATCCCAGGTAGAGCCCTACCTTACCTTTGCCTCACGACAAGGAGTGACCAAATCGATTAGGTGTTCCCTATTTCTGCAATCCCAGCGGTTAGCACTAAATACGGCAACTTCACCTTCACAGAACAAAACAAAACAGATGATTGACATCCAGCAGTTTCATGGCCATGAATGCTCGAAGAATCATAAGGTACTTTTTGGGATGAAATAAACTTTTTTCAGCAATGAAGCTACAAGACAAGCAAATTAAAGCCTCAACTTGGCAAAACTATCTGCTGAAACTCGTCAATCATACTTCTAGCAAGCGGTATATTACATACGTATTATGTTAGATTGCCTTCAAAACAATTTCATACTTACATCCGACTCCTCCTACGATCAAAACCTCCTCTGAGCCACAATGTGCCATTGCCCGTTCTAAAAGAGAGAGAAAAAATTAAATTCATCTCAACATCGATGAAACCCTGCAAAGAATTATATCCCTAGTAGCTCACAACTCATTTCTGCAAACAGGACGGGGGTTACTGTAGCAAAATGGGAAACACTTTAATCTGTATGTTGGTATTGTAAAGAGCTGCTTGCACATGCTGAAAAATTGATTCATATTTGCTGACCCCCTGTTTTTGTTTAAATTGCTCAATTCTATCAAACTAGTGCTCACTTGGTAACTACAGTACACGCTTTCAGAAAAGTTAGGTTTGTTTTGCTAAGATAAACAGGTCAAGAGATAGTCAAATTTAAAACTAGGAAGCCTTTTATGAGACACTCTTTATGAACTATTTCTTTAAACTGAATGGCTTCAAAAAAAACGTTAGCGATTCCGTTATGATTCTAGAGTTACACTTTATAACTCTACAGTTACACTTTCCAGAAATCTTCAAAAGTGTTGTTTTCCTTTTTTAAAGATTCATGAAACATTTTTCAACGAACCTAAAACCATCGTTATTTCTAAGCTTTTTCATAAAACAAATAGTCACTCTTTTGGTTTATGGCTCAGAAAGTTTGACGACGTTACGTTCTCAGTGAGTTGAAATATGAAAAGGAGCATTTTTTCACCTGTATGCTACTAATATAGACTTGGAAGGAGCCTTCACAAAGTAATGATGATACGATTTAAATAGACTTATTACAGTACCTGTAATCTCCACCAACATTGCAAATAAAGTCTCCTAAAATGAAAACAAATCTCTGATATCATAAAATCGAAGTCAATTTGACTCGATGCGTGATCCATTTCAAGAAGGAGATATCATTCGCTGCAAAGCTAATCAGTCGGTCGGCCTCCTAGCCTACCCAACATACAGAATAACCATAGCCTACCCAACATACATTGAATGTACAGTTGGTAATTTCTATCTTGTGAGAAATGTCTAAAATAGGCTAGGAAATGTTGGGAGTAAATATTTTCTCCATAAACTCTTTCAATTCATTCTTCTTCCCGCATGTCTTCCTTGCCATTGATGTAATGTTTTCTACGCTATCAAAGGAGCTACAACACAATAATATGAGACAATCACAGCGGAGAAAAAACAAGGTCACATGGTCTCCATTATGAATGACTCTTCACAATAAATATAGCCATAATCTATGAATTGAAATAGCAAAAGAACACAACACAACCAAACATCAAACACACCAAAAGACACCACGATACACTAAAGGACTACGAAAATCATGTAGACCAAAGCAGCTCTAAGCCATACAAACAAGGTCCCATCCTGGCAGCGCCCCAGCGAGCGGAACACGAATCTCGAACTGACTTAATTCATTTTAGCTGGAAAA
Organism: Aurelia sp. 4 Dawson et al 2005; assembly: GCA_964019985.1. NCBI lineage: Eukaryota > Metazoa > Cnidaria > Scyphozoa > Semaeostomeae > Ulmaridae > Aurelia > Aurelia sp. 4 Dawson et al 2005. The sequence goes on from OZ026497.1 coordinate 4,103,305, forward strand.
TCTACAGAAAGACCATGAGCGATAGGACACCCAGTGTGCAGCAGTTTAAATTTATATCAGTAGCGAGCCACCTTAACTTATTGTTTTTTTGTGTCTTGAATTTTTTTTCCTCGTACACAACCACCTTCCAATGTTTCGTAATTTTGAAATTTTCAGTAGTGAGCCACCTAAAGTGAAGATCCACCTTAACTCGTAAAGTTCTCACCTGCTTCACTTAAGGTGGCTCGCTACTGAAAATTTCAAAATTATGAAACATTGAAAGGTGGCTGTGTACGAAGTAAAAACAAGTTCAAGACACAAAAAAACAATAAGTTAAGGTGGCTCGCTATTGATATAAAATTAAACTGCTACACACTGGTTGTCCTATTGCTCGCTCATGGAAAGACAGCAAATCTCAATTTTTCAAATTGTATGGTGCTGTGCTTTGAAGCCAGTGCTCCACTGAACAACATGCGATCCTCAAGAAATAATCACAGGATGTTGCAGTTTACCTGTCTGTTGTTGTCATATAATTTGCTTATTAACATATTAATGAATTTCCTTATTGATGGTAAACATGCAGGAAACTAGCTGCTGCGGAATTACGAGAAGTTATTTTGAGCAGCTTGACAGACTTACTTGAAGGGAAAAGCAAAGATCCTCAGGTGTACACTCTCCGGACTTTAGTAGCTTATCTGCCATACCCTAAGATATAATAATTCAAGGGTTATTTTCAATCTAACCAGGAGTTAATGGTTCTTCATTCATCGGGCCTTGGAAAAAAAGCAGTTGCAACAAAGAAACCAAAACCACTGCTGGGCACAGTACTGAGAATACTTTTCCACCATAGCAACATCTTACGTTTCCTTTAATGGCTTTAAAGGTGATCATAAGCGAAAATGTTTATTTATGCAAATTAACGGCACTGTCGAATGATGCGGAATCCGGTTTACATTTCGTTGATATCTCGTTTTGTTTTCAAGTTATCCACTCATATCAAGATTCAGTTGCAACCACCCGTAGCTGACCATTATGGAAATAAGGTCATTTCCAAGTCACTTATACTTTCATTATTCTTCATCTTTCATATCGCTTTATTGCAATAACCAAACCACATTTAATAAAATTAACATCAAGATAGTTGCTTCCCAGTTCATACCAATTAATCGTTAAAAACTACAGAAATATCTTTTTTGAAATTTGCCGGCAGACAGTCGCTGGAATTAGAAATGTGCCTGCGAGCAACGCTCACACGCTCACGTACTTTGGCGATGCCTGTACCTAGCCATCATACTTAAACTGTCATGCAATATAAGTATTTGCTTAGTCTTATATCGAGTTTGAACTTTAAGTTGTAGGTTTATGAGCATGTTAAATTTCGCTAAGTAATTTTTCTTCTATATTCGATCTACAATTTGCACAAACAACGCTGTACGATTCACTAATGAAGTCAATAACATGAAACATTGCAACTGATCAGTCCTGACATAAATGGAACAAACCTCGATATATGAAAGTATTCCTGAGAAGCTAACATCCATCCCCTTCACTGTGTAGGGCAGCTCTACGTATTTCTTTCCCCTTGAAAAAAATGAAGGTGATCAATTCACAGGCATCCTAATTCATTTGCAGCAACTTCTTACTTTCGTCCATGTGGCTATAGAACTATGTATATCAGAGATGGGCAAGATACTCCAAGAAATATCTTATTACAAGATACTGTTATTGGGAGAATCAAGTATCTTATTACAAGATACTGTTATTCACAATAAAGAGTATCTTATTACAAGATACTAGATACTGTATCTAAGAAAAAAGTATCTAAGATAATGTTTCAACATACTAGTTACAAGATACTGTGCCAAAGGGTACATGACCAATGTCTTCTACCATTATCCTTTATAGGTGGCACATTTTTCAATTCCTTGTACCCACATATTGCAGTAATGCCAAAATGAGAGCATTTGGTCATTCATGCTCCTTAATCATGGGAAAATTCCCTCATGCCCCATTGTTGTGGCGACACGACTCCTATGGAGCATATTTGTTGCATTTATAAGAAATATTCCATTTTGGTTCACTAGTCACTGAATTTTCCTTACAAGTTTGCCACATATTATAATTTTTCCAAAAGCATCCACAAATGGTGCGGATGAGTGCAGTTGAGGCAATGATCGCCAGAACATGACGTTTTTGGTCTGGGAGACAAGTCAATAAATGATTTCAGGAGATAGAGCACAATGAAGTCTTCATAAACTGAACCAAAGGTGGTTTCAAAGTTTTCAATAAAAGTCCTTGTTTGCCTTAAAGATCAGCAGTCTTTTAAATAGATTGCCTTCCAGCTTTCTTCGTTTTGGATGCATAATCATGCCTCCAAAGCTGAAAATCTTTCAGCTTTATTCATGAAAACTGATTGATAAAAGTATCTTGTAACTTCAAATTGTTTTTTGAAAATATCTTATTAGAAGATACTATTATTCAGCCAATTATTATCTTATCACAAGATACAGTTACTGGGTACGGGAAGTATCTTATTACAAGATACTGTTACTGTTTTCAGTATCTAATTACGATCTTAAAGATAAAAAGATAAGATACTGCCCATCTCTGATGTATATATAAGTAGGACCTTCACACAAATTTTTAAGAAGTGAAGGTTTGCACATTGAGCATAGGCTGCAAGCCTTTGCAAATGTTGTTGTAACATTCTAAGACCTACTTCTTTGAAAGAAACTTTAGTTAGTTTGCTATTATTCTACCGTTGAACTTTCCAGAAAGCAGTTCATTTGAGGATGTGACGTCATCAAATCTTTAATCGTGAGCCAGACGAATGAGATATTTGCGCTTGATGCTGTGTTGTAGAAATTCAGAAACTATGGCTTCCTTGAGAATTATTCCATGCTTATCAGATTAAAACACGACGATAGTTTCAATTCTTTTCGAAGCCTTTCTTGAATTCTTGAAAAAAAATTGGTACTCTCTAATCCTGAGAAATATTGAAGATTTCTAAAAAGTCAAACGGAAGAATATAGCTAAAGTAGCTAAAGTTTCTTTCAAATCGTTCAAGTTAAAGATATACGTCAAAGATATTTACATCAACCATTTTAAATATTTGGAACCTATGGTTTCTAATGTTCATATGCCATGGCCAGTTGCCAGTTAGCCTGCGTGCAGACTCTACAGTCAGTGCGGAGGAGCGAAAAGGAGAAGAATGCTCCCTGTAGAATGCTCCCTCTACAGGGAGCTGTCTTCTCCTTTTCGCTCCTCCGCACTTACTGTAGCGTCTGCACGCAGGCTAGTTACAGTGAAAGCGGTAGAGGCACACCACCCATGTCGTCAATATTCAAAAAAGAATCGAAGCGTCATTGGATTTTGTTTTCTCTTCTTAAAGAAATCATTGAGGAACTCCTATTGCAATCCTTCATACGCTCCGCCCAACGGAAGCAACATTCGAATCGGACGTAAGCAAATAACAAAGCAATATTCGAATAGTCATCCAATCATGAAAATCTATTTTCAAATACGTTTACATTGTACGCTACTTCCGCTTTCACTGCAACCAGACCCAATCTCAAAGGAAATAGTGGTCAATTCACTCAAATCATGTTCAGAGGCTCTCTTTCAACAGGGCTGTTTTCCGAGCTTTGTGGAAAATGTTAGCCTGAGCAAAATTTATGCACATAATTCTCTCACAGCTTAGAATATTACTGTGAAAAACAAAGAGTCAACTGGTTTAGGACAGCAAGGGAGACAATTTAATTAACTGAACAATTCAACTCTTAGGTCAGAGATAAAATTTCAATGCAAGGCAGAATAAAGAGTACGCAGTTTGTATTGAAACTGCAGTATTCCTGTTCAGAAAAATTTCAGCGAGCTTCATTCTTTACAAATAATTGGCAAATTATCCCGAGCAATTCTCGAACGAGGTTTGAACAAACTTTATGACAGTGCAGAACCAATTGAGCGAACGACTGTTTCCTTTGAAATTGGGCTACCTTTGCAGCAGATTTCCCATGAAAGATAATGAAAATTTTCAAATTTCCAACTTGTAAACTTTCATCTGATTGTTACCACAGAAAAGGTGGATAGAACTTTTAACCATCACATGTAATCATGTTCATTGAGTACAGCGGTTCTAGACTTATGACGATTAGTCCCTTGTATCCCTGCGGTAAACCTTGCTCATGAGGGACTCATAATGAAAAAGTGAAAAACCCGGCCCTATCTCCTACATTCGATCATGATTTGATCCATCGAATCAGGATCGAATGACTGCCGTAGCTCTGTTCAACGGTCACTCCTCGGAAAGAAAATGCGATCAAAACCACGTTAAGCAGGCGTTTAAAGCCACCTGCCGTAGCAACTTTGTTCAAAATCTAGTCAACTGCATCATTCGAATCGACAATTCGACATCATTGTTCTCTGCCTAATCTCGCAATCTGATTGGTACTGGAGGAATTGCGAAGTTTGGGCCTAAATAGGGCCAAGATTTTCAGAGTAATTCTATGAGTCTCTATTGCCTGAAGCGCTATCATCAAGTCAAAGAGCACAGGGCACCGAGAGACTCATCGTCATAAGTCTACAGCGGTTCCTGCTCATCCAGTCGAGATATATGAATATGGCATTAAACATTTTATTCAAATCTATTTAGCTACCAGTTTATTACATACGGTTCGTACCAAAGAACGAAGAAGCAAAAAGCTTATTGGGCGAATCAACTTCTGATGTTTATGTGATCAATCTCTGCTTTGAAAACATTGGTTGAAATAGATTCTTTACGGTAGATCTACCGTAAAAGCTCTATTAAGCCCCCCGCCCCACATATATCAAATTTCAGTAATTACCAACGACTTTCGATAATTTTGCAAAACAAACTTAAATGTTACGTTTTCAATATCATTGCTTTGATATTCAGGGAGTGGGACTATTTCAAACGCCGGGCGTTCAAAAGCTCTAAAGCCCTCTCTAGTAAGCCCCTCCCCTCTGAGCCGAAATCTCTAATAAGACCCCTCTCTACTAACCCCTACCCTCCATGTATATCAAATTCCAGAAATTACCAACGACTTTCCATATTTTTCGCTAGACGAGCTTGCATTTTAGTTTGGATAGTGTTGGGATGGAAAAGGTTAGACTTACTACCTCAGTCCCAGTTTCCGCTTCGTTCATTGAATAGACCTATCGGCTATGGTTTGTTTAACCCATTTCAAGCCATATGACCATGCCTATGGGAAGTTTTGGAATTATGCCACTTTTTGCGTTCATGGCTCAATTTTGCATGGCATGAAATTGGTCGGAGAAATCAAAAGATGTTTTATCAAGAGATTGATCACATGACTTGAAATGGGTATAAACAAACCTTAGCCGAATTTGTCAATTGGATGCGGAGCCTATCAAGGAGCGAAACTACAACGATTTTCATCAGTCTAGGAGAAGGTGTAGAATTTATGTAACTTACTTATTTAACTCGTAAAATTGCATGCTCAATCCCCATAATAAGGGGTATGAGAACTGAAAGACTTTCATACATATCCTTGTAATTTGATTTTGTGAATAAGCCCCCTCTCAAATTTGCCCCCCTCTGGAGCTTCCTAAATCAAATAAGCCCCCAAGGGGGGTTAATATAGCTTTTACTGGAGGACATTCCAAGTTTTCTGCATTCAAACCTTGACAAGAAGGCATGACAAAGAACGATAAAAAAAGAGCGATCTGAAACCTTCCACTGCGCTGCTGACTGACTTACTTTTTTGCCATTTGCTCGATATTGTAACCTGGACTCGGGTCATTTGATAACTGAAAAAAGAATGGATAAGATTTGGTAAACTATATGAAATTTGAGACAAAAGAGGTGACAGGTAATTCTCGTGGACTTAATTTCGATGCTGTAATAGGTACTTTCATTTTGCAATTAAGAGCGGTATCATAAAAAGAATGAACTTTCGCATGAAAATCAAAGCTTCACTTGAAAAATCAAAGAGCAACGGTAAACACTCGTCAAGTATAATCCGTTATACGGATAAAAATGAGAAAAAATTATTGGTACAGTTATTATCAAAACAATTACTTTGATAGCGATGCCCTTAAAAAGAATTTATCAAAAGGTTTCTCGGTAAACCGGACAATACAGCTTGAAGTTCATCAAAAAGCTATTCCATCTATCTTCTATTTATCCAAACATTTTTGAGCCTTCAAAATATCTTAAAACTTGTTAGGAAATTATCAAAAATAGTTCATTTCGATCAATCAAAACAGAAGAAACGTTATGTCGGGTGTGAGCCTCGAGTGTTCTTATCAGTAGGAAGGCAAATTATTTTGCGGCAGCCTAAAAGTTTTTAAAATCTCGTTTCTCAAATGCGGGACCTTACTGTATGTCATGACAGGGACACTTACCAACGACAGAGAAACCAAGGAAGGGGCTTTAATTTTGTCCTTAAAGTCGGTTGCTTAAAGGGAATTTTTAAAAGGCTACTTGCCGCTGCGGTGCCACTAATGAAAAATTAAAAGTGAACAGGTGCAATAACAACTTTTTCGACCGCATATTCGACGTAGCACTGAAAAACGCCAAAAACAGTTGTGCAGGTAACAGAATTTGGAAGTGTTATTCTTAGCAAACTGATTTCATGAGATGATTGTTTATAACCGCTGCCAAGAACCAACGCTTCTGTTACTGGAAATAAAGCGTGGTTCTATAAATGGAAATTGATTGATTGATTAATTGATTGACTGACTGATTGATGCTTGAGGCATGGCTTGCAAGATGCCACACAGGCCTCCCACGTAAAAGGCCCCGTTCACACCGCTCCACTTTCATATGAGAAACGGAGCAGAACTTCTCCGTTTTGCCTTGCGTTCACATCGCTCCGCTGTGAAAAGGGAGCTTTTCCAAAAGGCCAATGGAAACGCATAAATTTGAAAACGGTGCGATTTGAAGACGATCCGTTTTCAGTTCGAACACCAAAAGCGGAGACATTTGAGAACGCTGCACATTCCTTCGTTAATAGACAGTTGATAACAATGGCATTCAAAGTCACCATTGGCGCCTTTATGACAACGATTAACAAAAGGCATTGTTTTGAAAAGGACAATAACAACGCAGCTATACTGGAGCAACGTGAACGCCTATCGTTTCCATAACGTATTTATTTGAAAACGGAGCAATGTGAACGTGCAGAATTTTCATCAACAAAAACGGATAGCATGAAAACGGAAAAGTTTGAACGTAGCCTATGAAACCCCTTGTATAAGAAACAGGTCTCATTTTCTTCACAAGTGGCTCCTTTTATGAGAAGCAATTTTAGGCCTGAAATTACAAGGTTTCTTATTTTCAAGTTTTATTTCTGAATGCCAAAAATATTTCCATTAATGACAGTATTGGAATGTAGAGTTCCCAAAGCAGAATATACATCTTCAAAATCAAAGATTCACACAACAAACATGTAAAAATGCTAATTACAGTATAAACTTTCAGACGTTAAGAAGTTAGCCATTACTGTATTGCAGAAACAGTACAATATTCTTCATTCTCTTAAACGAGTCTTACGATGAGAAATTTAAATAGACCACTTATCGAACACCGAGGATGCTGAAGTGATTGGCATGAACATAATTACTCAAACATCTATTTGGTAAGTTAAAGTTCTGTTTGGTTGTAGTGGGTGTTTCAGATTTACAGGGTGTTTCAGAAAAAATGTTACTTTTCTACATGTTAACTGTAGTATATTAGCCTACATTATATTATTATATACTATATACTATACTATATACTATATATTATATTATATCATATTATATTATATTATATTATATTATGTAACATTACATTATATTATATTATATTATATCATATCATATCATATCATATTATACTATATTATATTATATTATATTATATTATATATTATATTATATATAATACATTATATACTATATTATTAGCCTATATTAGTAATATATTAGTATGTTATATATCAAGACGAGCAACACACGAGAGAACAGGCTCAAGTCACGCTAAAAACCAACTTACATAACTATCTCAATACGAGGCTAAATCAACAGAACTTCTAACCGAGGCTAATATACTACATTAACCATAGTCAACTCATGTAGACAACAACCAAAATGCAACGCAACCCACTTTCATTCGAGTTTCTTCAGGTAATGATAGAATTTGAATCAATATGATGAGATATATATACATATATATATATATATATATATATATATATATATATATATATATATATATATATATATATATATATATATATATATATATATATATATATATATATATATATATATATATATATATATATATATATATGTATATATGTATATATATATATATATACCATCTCAAAGTAAAATCTGTCCTCTTTCCAATGATATCCAGGGTGGGTTGATTAATTGAATTTTTCATTGCTTAATAAGGGACAGAGAAAAGTTTAATTCATAACATGGCCGGTGCAAAACACAACGGGGCAACTACTTTTATTGGGCTTATCAGAGGTGGGTCAAAACATTTTTGAGGCAAATATCAACGGCAAAAGCTTTTTACGAGCTCAAGATGAAATTTGAAATGTAAAATGTCTCATTTTGAGTGCTAAGCTGTGAATCACGGAGGCAGATAAATTATTGGAAGGATAAATATTTTAGATGACGCAAAATTTCCTGGTCTGTTTCTTGGATCAGTCATATCTCTTGATCTTCAAAGTTAATTTTTCATTGAACAACATTCGTAAGTACAAGAATTGACTTTCTTATGGTCCTTGGCTACTTCATCGGTGATACGTACTGTAAAACATCTGTTGTCCATGAATACAGGGCAGATAAATTTTTAAGGACTTTATGGAAAGTGCGACGGGGCAGTTAGTTTTCCTGCAATAATTTCATACGGGGCGAGCGGATTTTTTTTCAAACAGTTTTCTTCTCCACCGGCCATATCTTATAATAAATTTTGCACTGTCCCTAATTGACATTTTTGTAAGTATGGCCTGTTTTAGATGCAGGAAAGTGATATGGCATTTACATAGACGATAATCCACATTTGTGAGAGGATATTTTATTATTATCTGCAAAAGCATCTCACGAGGATGAAATTGTCTTTTCCCTCCTCAAGGTATCACCTTGAGGCTTCTTAGCCTGAAATACCTCGAATATTTTTCTTTCATAATTTCATCAGCAAAGGAGATTGATTTTGCTTTGGTACGATGCTGCATTGAAACTGCATTTACTTACTAAAATACAAATTAAATGATAAAAAATTACATTAAGGTATACATCCAAACTGCATATAATTAGAAAGCAAAAAGGTTGTACTTTCAAATGGTATACATTATATGTGATCAAATTTTGGCAATTTTTTAAGATTTCAAATCATTGCTGGGTTGCGTTTTTTCCTCAAACCTCCTGTATAGGAAACTTTGACCCTGATTATGACAAGGCCTCTTCAATTAAGACACTTTCTGAGGCCTCAACTAAAAAAGTGGTCTCTTATAGGTGGGAACCTACAGTATACAAAAGATCAATCAATCAATCAATCAATTAACCAACACATTATAAAGATTGCAGCAGCTAAGTAAAAGACGTTACCTTGAGCACTCTAGTAAAACGATCTAAACAATTTCCCACAGCTATATCAATTGTTTCACCAAATATTCGATATCGTCTCTCAGAGTAGGCAATCACCTGAAACATGAAAATAATCAGTGGTAAAACCAGATAGATCTGCTATGTATTCTGTACAAATTTGTAGCATTTTAGAAAACCAGATAATTCATCGGAATACAACGTCACTTGTAACCTTTAAAAATCACATTACCTGGGTATTGCCTCCGCTGACATATAGCACAGTTGGATTAATGGCTCCTGTGATTAAGCGTCCCATTTCAATATCTGATATATGTTAAGTTCCACAGAGGAAAAATTGCTAAGGAAATGAGTCTTTTCAAGAGACATACTATTCTCCGGTCGTATTTTATGAAATTTTTATTGCAGTCAACTTGTCACTCCAAATATTTGAGATGAAAGGGGCTCCATCGCATTGGAAATGCAGTCAACCTTGCATATCTTTTATAAATACTTTTTGCAAACAAAAATAACGTTATCAGCCGATCCTAAAAATTGTTGGCAAACCTCAATTCTAGGGCTATCATTGTTTTAAGCCTCCTTTCTTCTTCACTTCTTCAGCACAAATGTCTACCCAAGTCCACTCCATGGCACCGCCCCTGATAGGATGCTCATGATAAAAGAGATAGTTTAGGATCTTCCCACTTACAAAAGAGGACTGTATGCACCTTACAGACTGTTTCTTGTAAATTCATTGTTTGTGAAGACAAGAAATTTTTCCATCGTTAAGCCAGGTTTTGATGATAGCCGATGCTGTTCTCATATAAATTGTTGACTTTCAGCATCGGCGATGATCACCAATGTGCTGTTGAAAACAAAATTCAATGATTCTGAAAGTTGATTGGCAACAGTCGCTGATGATTGCCGATGCTCGCAAGATGATGAGATCGCAGATGATTGGCAATGAATTATGATTTAATGAAAACCAGGCTTTAGGCTCCTTCACTGCAGCAGGTAAACAAATTTCCAGCATAGACTTACGCATTACAATCCCGGGGGCGTACATGACTTGGGGATGGATGGGGGTCTGCCGCCCGGTTTTCAGAAAGGTACCCTCTTCTAATTACGGAAACTTGTCATTATACCCACTTTTATGATGAATTGTGGCAGAAAACCACCCATTTTTTGACTATATTTCACCAATTTCTGGTTAACCCACCCATGTTTAAGGAAAATCTGCCGAAAAAGGACCCTTGTCTGGAGAATTCTGGGCCCAAAAACCCACCCATATGGGCGGCACATACCCGTACCCTCAACATGTTATGTTACCCCCCCCCCCCCGGGATTACAATTGCTTCATTTTCCAACTCCCTCTCAAGTTTCTACGAGCAATAAGTCTGTAATGTTCTTAGTGTAACAATGTTATAATAGATTTAGTAAATCTCCTATACTGACGTAGTAGATTTATGTGAAAAGATGGCGGTTTAGCATTACCCAATGAAAATGAAGAGAGTCAGGTAGGCACCAGGGTAACAACTGGCAGTTCATTGTTACCCTGGGTCTGAGGTTGATTCTGGAAAACTTGAAAACTAAATAATATAGCAACAATTCTAAATTGCATCTTTATTATTCAAAAATCATATTCATTTGCATCAATAAAATTTTCGTTCCAGGTGACCTTTAAACATCAGCGGCATGATATTTACTCCACAGCCTACCAAACCTATCAATTTTTTTCTGATTCACCCAGTATAACAAATAAATTGCAATCTTCACAAACAAGCTTGGTCTCAATATCTTTAAACTTACGATAAACAAATTAAAATTCTAGTAAAGCCTTTTAATAAGCATACTGTATCCTTATCAGATCAGAACTCAAATAACAGTAACTAAAACAGTATCTCCTATAATATAGAATATACTGTATGTTATATCTCAGGCCCATTGGAAGCGGGGGGCTGGGGGGGGGCTTCTGCCCCCCAATAACTTGCTGAAGTTTGCTGATTTTGTAAGTAAAAAGGCTGTAAAAGCCAAGGTTGTAAGAAAGAAAATTCAAATTTGTATATATTCGAGGAAGCTACCAGAATCTATCAAAAATGCAATATCTTTTGATGTCATACAAGTCAAAAAATTCAAAATTTTCATGGAAAGACTCTCATTAGTTGTGATTCTTAGCTTCCGCCAATAGCACATTTTCCAAAAATGGGGCGTTTTCCAGCAATCTTAAGGGCATGGTCATGAAAAATTTTCCCCGGGGGCAAATCCCCAGACCCCCATTTTGCTCACTTTGCTCGCTTCCCCTTTCAGCCCCCCAATATGAATTTTGTTCCAACGGGCCTGAATCTTAAGAAGTGCAACATTTATGTTTAGAAGAGAATAGTGGCAATGAAAGACTGTGAAGGATACGACCTATACAGTGATTGACACCAACAAGAGGTTTATTCCATAGCTGTGCAACAGTCCTTGCAACTACAGCAACTGACACAAGTGGTGCTCCCATACCAGGACCTGGAAGAAAAGGACTAACTGCAAATCATAAATTATTTTTGTACATGTCAGGTGAACAGAAGGATTAGAACATCTATTAGAACAACAACCCAACATGTAGACTGACGACGATGAGTCCCTTGTATCCCTGTGGTAAACCTTGCTCAAGAGGGACTCATAATGAAACAGAGAAAAACTTGGCCTTATTTTCTTCAATCATCAATGGAATTATGAAAGAATCATGGCTTCCAATCTCCATCCCGTGGGAGTGTTTTCAATTCTTCAATTGAATCGAAAATTTTATCACATTTACACCTTAACAATAGTAATTCATAAATCTCGCAATCTGATTGGTACTGGAGGAATTGCGAAGTTTGGGCCTAAATAGGGCCAAGTTTTTCAGAATAATACTATGAGTCTCTATTGCCCAAAGTGCCATCATCAAGTCAAAGAGCACAGGGGAACAAGAGACTCATTGTCATCAGTCTACCCAACATGCACAAGACAAATAAATAATAAAAATATGAATGACAAACCTTTAGTGAAACAAATGCAGTCGATTTGTTCAGGAGTAATTTTGGCTTCATCTAAGCATCTGCAAGCAAAGTCTTTAATGTCAAAAAATTATCACATTAAGTATGAAAAGAAATATAATTGACACAATATTCCATTCCTTTTAAATACAGTAGTTCAGTGCGAATCTTTCCATTGCTAAAATTTAATAGAACCTAATTGACAATGAACCTGAGTTCCAAACAAAATAATGTACTGTACATCACATTCACTATGTTGCATAATCTGCCCTTTTGTAAGTTTATAAAATTGTTTCCTAAAATGAAATATTTGCACTTTGGGCTGCACATTTGGTAAATGAGAATATTGTATGCTTATGATATTTTCAGTATTTCATTTGAAACAGCTTCAACAGGAGCAGCTGTTTTGGTCTCTTATGTTCCATGCAACTAAGATTACAAAAATATGTCTTGAAAAGGAAACAAATTCCCAGCAAAGAAATTCCTGAAAATGAAAATCAAGCCTTTTTTCAATCAATTAGACAAGGAAAGATTATGCGCATACTAACCGGTTTTGTGTTGTACAGGAAAATATAAAGCCTAAGGTCTTAGAAGTACAGACCGAGCTTGCGAGGTCTTTGCATTAAGACCGAGGGCTTTATATTTTCCTGTACAACACAAAACCAGTTATGAGTTTTATTACCTGACATCTTCTAATCTTGACTCGCATTTCATTAAACAAATTTTGTTACAATCATGTCGTTTGAGTTCACTGCAAATCTCACAGACCTAGGCTTAAAGCAGTTGCTGTGGTGACAAAAATGGGTCCTTGTATCGTATTATACAAAGCTACGGGAAACCCGCAGGAAATGTGTGATTAGCCAATAGGAATGGCGGGATTCTGTATTGCCTCGTTTTTGAAACTCCAGTCAGGTAATAATTTGTAATACAATAGCAACAGCTACTTCAATTGACACCTCAGTTCAATGTAATTAGTGGCTGCAGACAATGGAAATTCTCTCAAGTGGTAAAGCAAAACCAACACAGCCGGAAAAGTTTTCTGGAAACCAGTAGGGCAAACTCTCACCTTGTTCAAGTGTTAAGTGGTTTCATGATAAGTTATGTTCTTATAACAAAAGAATAAGGGTAACCTAAAATTCTGTCTTGTGGATTTTGTTTATTTGATTCTGTAGCTATGTGGTAATTGTTTCATTTCAGCCCTAAATACCCGCGAATTATGATTCCCTCTTCTTGGCTACTGAATCAGATTAAACAAATTCCACAAGACAGAACTTTTGGTTCACACTTCTTCTTTCATCATAAGCACATGAATTCTCTTAAACACTACCATTTGCTTGCACAGGGCGAGAGCTTGCCTTCCTGCTTTTGGGGCAAATTTTGCAGCTATGTTTGTTTTGATTTATTGGTTGAGAGAACTCCTTTGTCTGCAGTCACTAATAACTTTGAATTAAGGTCTCAATTAAACAACTGCTGCTATTGCATTTCAAAATTTGTCCTTGATCATCAAGCAGAAATGCTACACATTTACTTACTCTTTTAAGATTTCCAGAATATGTTTTTGGTGATGCTTTGCAGTATCTCTTGGCAGGAAACCTTTAAGCGGAAAGGAAAATTGTGAATGAACTGTTTTGGTGGGCTCAACATTTAAATCCATACCGAATCATTTGTCTGAAAAAGAGGCAACTTGTTTCCAAGATCTCAGGATGGAAAGGTTGCTTTCTATTGTTCTCAGGCCCAAGGGGTACTTCATATTGTTTTGTGATGGGATGTACCGTACCAGTCCTTTCCGGTTATCATCTTTTTGATATCCATTTTCTTCTTGATATCGATATCCATTTTCTTGATATCAAAATAAGGTAGTTTTTTAAGCTGGTTGTCGTCAAGTGTTATCTCATTGCTTTTCTACGAATTTTGTTACATCTTGGAGTACACTTTTCGCCACTTTTTTTCCAAAGACAGCTATCATTTCTTGGGAAAATTCTAAAATGTGCACACAAATAATGTGCAATGTAAAATGTTGAAAGGCCTACCTACCTTGTCCGGGTGGAGTGACATAAGTTCGCCTGACATTTGACAAAACTTTACCATCTTCAATGATTCCAATACCAATCTTGTTGGCACTGCCTTCGAATCCAATTGCAATTGTCATCTTCAATATTATCTGCCTAAAAATTACCCCCTGACTTCTTAAATCATGAAATCAGGCCTTTTGCAGCCGCCATTTTCTTCCCGCTCAAATCAAAGGACCTCCTTTTCAATTTCAATGCAGTCAATTTCACTGCAGTCATCTTGATCTTTCAAGATCACGATGATCAGAAGTGATCAGATGGTAATTAATTAATCAATCCTCCAACGTGATATTTCTGAAATCATGGAGAGAACTATTGCAGCCATTGCAGACAAAGTATTATTCTGTTTCATAAAGTTTGCAGTATAAGAGTATCACTGCCATTATGCAGAACGAACAGTAATTATCAACCTCTCACAATTCACTGTTCCGTTTGCTCTTATCTTACAAGAGTAATGGACAAGGCTTTAAAACATGTATGAAGTTTACCCTCTTAATTTTAGATCCAAAAGCAGAGGCTTGAACGATTTTACAAAATTTGTTGGACTGAAAGCTTTGCATTTAGACCCGCTAACTCTGATCTTTTTATGATAAGATTTAAATAGTGTGTCAATCAGATTCGATGTCTGTCAAACCCATTGAACTAAAATGGGGTCAAACCTTCCTCCACAGTTTCCAATTTCGATAAGCGACGGCAAAACTTTTCACTAAGCATGTGTAGTATGGAAGGGAATCTGGGCAAGAACATCCCAGGACGAAAAATCTTTAAAGGGATATGAAAATATAAAATTGAATAAAGTTCCAGTTCTGAGTGCTAAATCATAACAGAATAAGTCATGCAAACAAGAGCCAACGTAAGGACAGTTAAAATAAGGACAGTAGAAATTAAGGAGCAATTATGAGGCAATGCATTAAAATTCATAAAAAAGTTTGAAACAATTAATTAATAATCGATGCGGTGACAAGGTAGGATGCATGTAGGCCCAACTCCTCGAGCTGGAAACAAATTATTGCGAAGAACATTCTGATCCTCTGTTAGAGAATTACAAATGTGATTTTAACAATGATTCGTCGAAACGTCTTGTTCGACCAAAGTCTGGTTCGACAATGTTTTATATTAATGAGAAGCATTCTAACACAAAGGAGAATGACACCCCTTGCAGCTAAATTCAGGATCCCATCAATTGTACTCTGAAATAATAAATTTTGGTATTAAGATAGCGTATAACACTTCTACTGGCAAGATTCCTTCACAAATCAGTCTGATTTTGGTCTTTTGTCTCCCTCTTCTTTTTGTGTGCACTTCTTTACTATCCTTGTGAAATTCCACAAGTAGAACAACATTACTAGCCTAATTGGTCCCATGAGAAGAACCTAGAAGGGAAAAAATGGAAGAATTCAGAACAATACCAAGATGATGGACACATTTCATATATACAGAAGACGAACACCGTATGAGATCGAAGAAAATCCGAATAATGAGTGGCAGTAGGAAGAAGAGACAAGAAAGGAAAAAGTATGCCAAAAGAATGTAGAAGATGCAGTCAAAAGCAAAATCACAACTATTACGAACTTTTTGGGTTGCTACAAGGATCTCTCGCTATAAAACAATATTGAACGGAAATGAGACGATGATGAAGAAAGAGAAACGGAAGCGAAGAGGAGAGGAAGGCAAGTAAGAGTGAGAAGGTCTCTACGCCCTCTTCTCTTCTCCCTTCCCTTATTTCTTGTTTATTGCATAGTTCTCAAATTTTATACCTCAGAATTAAGTACTTTACCCTGGGTACCAGACTCTCCAGATTTTTTGCTAGGTTTTGCTGATAAAAATGGCCATTCTCACGTGCAGGCTTTTCCGTACTGCATAGTTACGCTGAGGTATGCTGCATTTACAAATAAATCAATATAGTTTAGCTCTGAGAAAGTCTCGTATGCCGAGGCAAAATATCAGCCCTTATATACAATATATATAATCACTATTTAATCCAAATAATAGTCGTCATTTATTTTGCGTCGTATTGTGGTGTTCCTGCCTTCTAATAGTTTTACTCGTCCTTCGCTACAAGCATCTTTCGCTCAAGAAAAATCCGACGTGCAGCCTGCCATCGTGGTTTTTTCTCGATACAATTTAAATCAATAAAAGCACGCTTGGCCAAGGAACCGTGAATGAAAAATTGCTTGAAAGAATGGGAGTAAGTGTCTAGCAAAGACACAAACTTCTACATAACATTTCATTTCATTATGAAAATTTACAGAATGTTAACATTTTCAAAGAACATTAAACTCCGCAACAAATCTACTCACTTGGCCAAGTAGCTCACAAAGAGATGAGGCTGGAGCAGCTCCACATGTTACCGTATTCATAGCAAATCCATCGAAGCCACAAGGAATTAGGTATTGACGATTCTGGGTACAAAAAATAATCATGAGTAGTAATCTGGTATGACTAGATAGATAAAATATTACAATAGATCTTGAAATATGTCTTGCTGGTGTAATTTCTTGAAACTACCTAACTGGTCCCCAATGGTGGAGCAGTTACTTTTTATCGGCCACTATTCAAGGACCGAGATGCGACTTTTTACATGAGGGGGCCATGGGTATATCTGGTGAGGAGCGAAGCGAGCCAGAACCTGGAATGCTAATCTTTGTTCCTCAATACAGACTGACGTTACAAGCAGATCTACGTTGAGATGTACACATCCCTAAAAACCAAAACAACTTGACTTAACCAAAGACGACTGCAGAATTAACAGTATTATGTTTCTGGTGAGACAAGTTTGTGACCTTGTAAGTACCTGCAAAGGGCTTCCCAGACTAATGAGAGGTAGCAATTGAACGAGGTATATGCATAAGAACAAGGAGTACCTATCTGATATTCTGAAACAATAAAAAAATAAAAGGATGAAGATTTACTCCAGCAACTACCGAGATTTTTGAGGGGGCCATGGCCCCCCTGGACCCTCCTATATCTCGGTCCTTGCCACCATTGGTGACCACATTTTCAAGTCCGGCCACAATGGATCCCTCGAAGATTTCGATATTTTCAGCAAAACCGAGAATTCTTTTGACCGTCTTATTCACGAAAGTTTTTCAATCCTTCGGAACCACCCTTCCCTTAATTCTCAGCAATCATCGATCCCCCTGGTACTGTTTTGATTTTTTTCTCCGTTTTTCTACCTGCATTTTCTGGTTTTACCGGTTTCACCAATGGTTTATCTCTCTTTTTGCCCACAGCTTCATATTTACAAGGCAGTTTTGCCATTTTTGGGATTGTTCCCAATTCTCATATACGTGCATCTTCATCTGCTATGTAATCATAATTCCACGCAGTCTACTTGTTGAGGATGGACCTTGGAAGGTTAAAAACGTACATTAAATCTATTACTTTTTATGGCTTTGCCATCCGTTTTATGCAACATGGACTTGCCGATTCATCAATATTCTGCTAATTTGATATGGCTGTGCCACTCGAAATTATTTTACATCACGCGGACTTGTCAATTAAATAATCTATAATGGATGGTTATTGATTGAAAGTGAATAAACATGGTGCTTTTTGTCGTCGTCCTTACGATTTCTCATTAATCTGCGATTTTCAAATGATGTTCCAGCTTCGCATACGGCTCCAGTCTTTCAAATCTTTAAAAAGGTGGGTGTAAAATTGTATCACATTTTTCTTTGAATTCATGTGCTTGAAAGAAACTTTGGGTAATTTGCTGTAAATCTACCGTGGCAATTTTTTGATATATTGATTATTTTCAAAATGGCGGCATTTTGACTTACTTTACAAAAATTCATCGAAAATTTTGAAGAAATTAAAATCATCGTAAATCTTCAATTAATCGAGAGAAATTGATAGCTACAATCTTCAAGATAACCATAGTTTATGAAGGTCTACAACATGGTTGCAAGCAGAAATCTGTTGCTCTTCTGGTTAAGGATTTAGAAATTTGATGACGTCACAGTCTCAAAATTAATAAATGCCACCATTTTGAACGTAGTCAAGGTATCAAGAAACTGCTACGGCAAATTTATTGCAAATTACCTTAAGTTCCTTTCAAACACTTTAATTCAAAGAAAAATGTAATAGAATTTTACACCCACCTTTTTAAAAGATTTGAGCTCTATGCTTTCCAGCTTTAGGAAGCATTAAAAACTTGTGAGAGAGGTACAACAGTTCAATGCAATGGCACTTCTCATAAATCTAAACTGGCACTTCCTCGAAAAAAGTGTGTTTTTCGTCACAATCGCAATATATTTGGGGGCACGTGCCCCTCTTTCCCTACGTCTGACTTCGACGTATAAAAAGGGAAAATTAGGTGAAGAGTTTCAAATGAGATGCCTACCAAGAGGAGGACTGTCTGCTCATCTTCCATTATGGACCACCATTAAACTTAAAACACTTCACAGCAACTTTTTATTAACAGCAACATTGTTCTATGACGGCTGTTGCAAAGCTTTCTAATCCAAAATGCGCTGTCTCTCTCAAATCAAGCTCCTAAGGCTCATGTGATACAGTAGATACCTACCGTGATTCCGTCAAATATTATCTTGGCAACTTCATCAGACGAAAATAGTCCTCCAGCCTCTGATATGAGCTTCGTGGCTTCTGGCTAAAAATAACAACGAACAAGAGCATCTGAAAACGTTCGATGAAAAATCCCAGAATTTTAAACTTCCTTAAAAAAGGCTGTTTTTTTTGTGGTCGTACTTGCTCTAAGATTTCTCATCAAGATGCGATGTGGCAACATTTTGTCAACAATTTATAAAATATAGAGAGAGCATAACAATACTCACTTTAGATTCATTCTCTCTTTCAAAGCCTGGTGTATCAGTATCCGGAGGAAAGGCCACAGATACTCCAATGTTGTATGGTTTTAACTATATGCAAAAGGAAGAGCAGAAAAATATTCTAGTGAGATAAGAAACAAAGAATACATTCACAGAACAACGGCACAATCTCATAAAAGTTGACCGTAACAAACTAGTTCCCATCTTGCCAAGAACTTGAAGCCAAATGAATGTATCTACACCTCAAGAATCGATCAGTCTAGCTTTGACATCGTCGAAAAGTGTTCCGTTCTCCTCGTTTTCGAGTGTTCGCACTATGCTCATGTTTGCCGCATGTACTTGTTCAAAATTTGCAGGCAAAAATGTGTCGTTTTCATGTCAACGCATTTATTTATCCATTTTTACTTTTTCAAGCAGTGTCGCCAAGTCAGTCCTAAAGGACTGCTTTTTTCTGGGAGCCGTGGCAAACGTTTTATCTCTCTGTTATTTATTTTTGCAAGAAGTTTTAAGCAACATTTTCATCCTTTATCCCTTACATTTGACGTGTGGCGACCAAAATTTCTAATTTACTGTTAGGATATTGAATATATTGTATGAATATTGACTATGAATATTGAATATATCAACGAAGTTTGGATATTCAATAAATTGAAAATGATAATGTCTCAAAATTGACTTTGGTCACATCAAAAAAATCTTCAAAATCAATTGTGCCACATTGATGGGTGATGATTTTTTTCAAAACATGCCCAAACAGGAGCTTTGCACC
Source organism: Aurelia sp. 4 Dawson et al 2005 (assembly GCA_964019985.1). Taxonomy (NCBI): domain Eukaryota; kingdom Metazoa; phylum Cnidaria; class Scyphozoa; order Semaeostomeae; family Ulmaridae; genus Aurelia; species Aurelia sp. 4 Dawson et al 2005. The sequence continues at coordinate 4,123,496 of OZ026497.1, forward strand.
AGCGTTCGTATCTTCTGGGCTAGTGACGCCAATGAAAATCAATATGCTCCCTATCTAACTGATTCATACTATCAAAGGGAATCAAAGCATATGTACGCCTTTGTCAAAAATAACCTTGCCAAAGCAATAGGTTGTGACACGTCCCGCTCCATATTTGGGTGATTGATCTACGTCAACAAGAAATTCTGATATTTGATAGGCTAGAATTGGACTGCAAATGGCTTGAAGCATCTTTGCATGCTTACATTCCCCTTTAGGCCATTCAGCCATGATACCAAATTTAAAAAGGGATTGGAAAGAATTTTTCTCCATATACCTCAGATAATAATGATTCGGCCAGTCCCCTTATGGCATACTTTGATGATGCATACGCTGTGTATCCATAAAGGCCAAGCTGGAAGAAACAATATTAGAATTAAAGTCAAGCTATGCATTATTTCATTCATTTATGAAGATCTTCAAATACATATTACATGAGTCCCTAGCATTCCCTGGCTGAACTCTACAATTCAAAGTGTCTTCACAGGGACGTAGGAAGCTGGAAGCATCTGAAACTTGGAGGGGCACGACACTTCGAGGGCACTTTTTCTTAAGAAAAAGGGGGTACTTTCCGAAAATGAAAAGGGCACTTCATTGTTTATTGTAAAATCTTGGGGGGGCACGTGCCCCCGGTGCCCCCCGGTTCCTACGTCTATGTTTCTTCACAACTATAAACGAGCAAGCTGAATAAAAGCAACATACCTGTCCAGCTATCGACGATACAAAGGTAATATGGCCATTTCGTCTGGTAACCATATCATCAATAACACACTTTGTCATGTTAACTGCGCCGAAAAAATTTGTGTCCATCATCATCTAAGAGCAAGCGACGCGTTCAAGATTTTGGAATTATGAAATTTTAGAGCTGTATCTTTTAAATAATGTTCTGTTTAGGCAATATACGATGTAAAATTGTATGATGCTTTTGATAAATAAAATGAAAATGAAATTAACGGTGGCAACAACAGATGAATTTACGAGTATTGAAGGCTGAATACTTATAGCCCTGTTTGGATATCTGCCACTAGCGATTAATTACAGTATAACAAGAACATAAAGTGTAACAAGATGCATAACAAGAAGAGACAATTTACAACAGGGTCCACTAGTTTTGATAGAAGCCCAAATACAAAACAAAAGAAGATTGCGCTAAAGATGGTGGCAAGGAATCTTTTACCTAGATTCATGGCGTTTTTCAATAGAATTCGTATAGAATCGTTAAAGATTCACAATTCGAGCGCAAATGCATTTTGGCAACAAAATTCCTAGCCGGCATCATTAGCGCAATCGTCTGTTACGGAATTCTATAAAGGCTATTCTGTAAAGGCTATTCTATAAAGGCTATTCTATGCCCGGTCCATCAAATCACAAAGAAAACAGGGCAAACCGCAAAATTTCCTCCAAAACCCAAACATGAGCATATATCGGAAGTAGCTAAACTCTACAGCATACCAGTTGAGCCAGATAAAATTTCCCACTTTAAGAATTAACAGCACCAAGAAAACTTCACAGATTTGAATGGTTCAAAGTTCAATTAAAAGCTGAAAGATCGAAGTATTTTTGCTATTTTCTCGCTGTCTTACAATCACTAGAAATATCAATAAATCTAACTTTCTAAAAATTCATGGTTGCAAATTGACTGAAAAAGGGCTTAAAACATCGAAATGACTCTCCTTACACAGAACAGTACACAATGGGCATTTCACCTCTTTCAAGAGCTATACGACATCAATTTTCAAACAAATACTAAAGATCTTCAGTCCCATGGCAATACATTTGCAGTGGATATCCCTCACCCATGAACTTTTGTATTTTCTTTATTGATCTGTGCGAGGAGTTACTTGCCATTTGATTGATATTTTAGGCCATTTTTTCAGTCATTTTGCAACCATGAAATTTTTGTAAAGTTGATTTACCTATATTTCTAGTGGTTGTGAGACAACGAGAAATATCACAAAAATACTTCAATCTTTTGGCTTTTAACTGAAATTTGAATCATTCAAATCTGTGAAGTACTCTTCATGCTATTAATTTTTTAAAGTTGGAAATTTTTTCCGGCTCACCTGGTAAATCTCTGCCCATTGCATTTTCCACCGCATTTACTAATTTGTTATAGCAGTATGTCTGACAATCTCATATTAACTCATTTTATTGTTCTTTAACAGTACCAGTAACTTCATACAACTTACTTTAAATTCATCTGGGTTTGCATCCTTGAACGTATTGCAGAGTGCATACCCAGCACAGTTGACAAGCAAATCAACAGGTCCATGGCATTCTTTGGCCTTGAAGGCAAAAAGAATATGAAAAGGTTAATTTAAGTACTTTTCATTTCTCCTTGCTCAACAGTTTTGATTCTAAAGAAGTGTAAAAATTTCAATGATCTTTCAGACCTCGTAAGAATTTTTACAATAATGTTGAAAGATTCTTAACAATTCTGCAGAACTCTTTTGTGGAAGAGATTTTGCAGGTCTTTCACATTTGCAAGTGTGAAAACTATTACCACTTAATATCTTGTGATACCAGTGTAAATAAAGGTCTGTACTGCACGTTAATTCAAACTAAAATGTTCAAAGAGTAGACTAAAAATTTTTGTACTTACTTACCTCTAAATACGCATTCTGAATCACGCTGAAATCTTTTGTAAGATCTATTGAGACAATACAGATCTGCAAGATAAGACAATAGGGAAGATAGGGACTTTACGGAACCAGGATGGCAATTGTTTCCATATGCCACCATTAATGTATCATCCACAAGACCAAAATAAGGCTTCCTGTGATTCAGAGATATTTGAAAACTATTTTTTTCTTTGACGACAAACAATTCAAATGATTGAGTTTTACTTTGGAGGACTAGATCTGGAATGCCAGAAATAGAGTATCCAAGTCATGAAATTGAAAAAGACAACTTCAGAGACTCTCAACAGACACAAATTTGAATGAGAAATATGGAATCTTTTGAATTCATAGTCCTGAAAAAAAGCAACATTGCCTTGCAGTTGCTGTGCTATTGTGGTTTTGTAAAATTGCTGATATTTACCTCAGAGCATTTGGCATCATTCTTTGTTGAGACTTTTATTCAAACTTCAAGATGAAACTTATTTACTCAAATACTCAAATGAAAATATTTAAAATAACACACTAGAAATGTTCCATGACTGTCAACACAACAGTAAACAATAGGGCTTACAGTATATTTAGTTTGCATTTGGTTTGCTAGAATCTGGACAAAGTTGTTTTGAGTACAGTATGTTTTGATTTGCGAGTTTGTAAACTGCCTCTAAAGAGTTTGAATTTTGCACTAAACCAGTTTGCAACAGAGCTTTCTGTTATCATGCAAGCTTGCCCAAACTCTGAGCAAACTTGCAAACTCCAAGAGAACAATTGCACATACAGTACTCAGCGCAAATTGCACAAATTTAATGTTTTACTAACCAAGGGTGCACAAGATTAGATTTTGCTACAGAACCAAAGCTATAGCAAATGATCACAGCTTAGAGGTGCCAAATTTCTAATTTGCATGATAATAGAAGATGTACAGTATTGTTCTCTGGAGCTTATAAAGCAAACAGGCAATAAACTGTACAGCCCTCACTTGAAGTGGAATCAATTCAAAGTACTCACTTTTTGGTCAGGATTTGTTTTCTTGTCTTCTAACGCCATGACAGCTTGTGCCAGTTTAAGCTAGTAAATAGAACTTTCTGAATGAGATGCATTTAAGTACCAAAGGTAAAAAGGGAAATGCAAAGGTTTGTTTACAATTACTGTAGGCTATCTTGAAAATGATGTTTAGCTTTATATCAACATCTGATAATACGCAATACATGCAACTGATTCATGCACAAATTTTGAGAAGTTTGGAAATATTAGTGTGTTGGCATAGAAGGGCATAAATGGATGATGGTTGATACAGTACTTCACCCTTTGAAAGCAAATAACTTTGACCCCCAGCAAAGTGTTGGGGCTACTGGGGTAAAATGGATAACCTTTGGTCAAAATTGGGGGGGTGAAAAATTGGATAAATCTCCCAAAATTTTTTGTCAGCTTTTCTCAAGCTAGAACCACACAAATTACAGTACCAACCATGACATAGTGTACATTGATTTATCAGTTCTGGATCTGCTGTTTTCCTGGAATCAACCACAGCAAACAAATCAAAATTTCCCCATAGTTCTTGGATGGAAATTTATGGAAAATGGATAAGTTTCAAAGGCAAATTTAAAGGAAACGGAAATTTCCATTTCCAACTTTGGAAATCATGGGAAATAAGTCCGTTTCTCAGAATTTCCCCTACAAAAAATGTGGTGAAATGTCATTATTTTTTGCTGCAGTGAACACTACCCATTTTACCCCCATTTTACCCCTCGCCCACCCATTTAACTCCAGTAGATGCTGCGGTTTAAATGAACCAAATTTTCAGTCTAACAAGCATTAAATTATGAACACTTGGTACCTTGTTTCTTGCCACTAATGTTACATTTGCACCACTACTCACAAAGAGCTTAGCCACAGAGAGACCAATTCCGCTACTTCCACCAGTAATCTGTAATCAAAGAGTAAGATAATTCACATTTACTCCTGTATGCAACAGTGCAATTAGATATGGAAGAATACCTCCATGAGTGCAAAGAGATGTAAGATTACCTCAATGAGTGTAAATTTAAAAAAATATTCTTTACAAACAACAAGAGTTTTCTGGGAACAGTGTATATTTTCCACTATCAAAGTTACGTACTGCAAAGTCTGTAGCTTGCACTCTGACTGGCCGCTGTAAAAAGAAGCAATTTACATTCGAATTTCTTCTCTTTCGGATGGATTTGCTGTGAAGAATGTTACAATGAAATATTTACTTACTAAACCCGAATTGCAGGTTTAATCCTGTTGGTTGCCTTAACTGTAGCTTCTCGGATTCATTTCTGATAAAAAATTCTCATAAAAATTTAGGCGCAGTTTCATCTCAAATCCTTTTTTGCTCTTCATTTTGTTTCATAACGCAAGCCAGAATTCGTTTTAAAGGTCTGCGCCCTTTCATGATGCCAGAAAAAAATTGGGCCTAAAAGTTAAAGCTCACCATCACATGCTGGCTCTTGATCTCTAATTTTGATTTCACTGTAATGCTTCTCAAGATCCAATCCAGAAAGCAAAGGGTGCAGATGACAACAAGGATGATAACCAAGATAAACAACAACATCGCGATCTTCTTGCCTTTTTTGACGCAATGACAGTGGAGGTCCTAAATTTGGAGCCAGATTTTCTTTTCAACTTTCAAAGATGTGGCGCGAGAAGCCTCGAGATCACAATTTCAAGAAGAGGCCACTATAAATAACATCGCTCATATCCTCATATCGTCTTCAAACACTGATCAGTGTCTTCAAATCAACTTTCTCGCAGAAACAAGCTTGCGGAGGCGCAAAGTAGTCGGCTTAAGCGATGATATCTAGTCATAACTTCATCGCAAAAGCGATGGCGGAAAGAGTTCTTTGCAGCTGTGGAGAATAAAGGCCTAACGAAAACTCACAACCCTCATCAAAAAGATGGACAGGGAACTCGATGTCCTGCAGAACTATAAAGCCATAAACAACAAGTTGAAGAAGCGGCTATTGAAGAAACCAAATTTTGCTGAAGCCAGCGATCAATTCGGAACTTTGACCAGGGTCCTATCTCAACAAGAGTGTCCTCAATTTGCAGGATTCTGCAGCATCGCCAAAGCTCATTGCGAAAATTCCTTGAATAATCCTGTTGGTGAGACAGATGCCTTAGTCCAATCAGCTCGTCTGTTTTTCAAGGCAGAAAAGGACAATGTCGAAGTCAATTGCCCTGCGTTTGAGGAACACTTAACTGAGGCAATCCATTGCTTTAACCAAGCAATCAAGATCCACAAAAGGGAGGGGCAGCAAGCTTTGGCTGCTATGCTTTCGTTAGAGATTGCAAGCAAGTTGAAAGAACTTGGAAAGACTCAAGAAGCGTGTGAGCATTTCATCAGAGCAGCAGATATCCAGAGACAATACAGCATTATTGATTATCTGCATTCCACCAGGGAGGCAATAACCTGCAGAATAATCACTGGGGATTACCATTCTGCATTGAAACTGTTGTCTGAGATATCAACAATAATAGAGGCTTATGACAAAAAAGAGCCATTTATTTTGGTTTCTCAAAATGATTTGATTTGCACATGTGAGATTGATAAAGTCTTCCTTCTTCTGCTCTTACAATCTTCACCCCAACAGTTGAGCAATACTTCTGGGAAAGTCATGGAAAAATACATCTGGGAAAATTTGGAGGACTCAAGGCCTGAATGGCTTCCAGAAGACCTTTTTCTTTTACTTCAATCAGTAATCATGTCCATGCAAGCCAAAGACAGTGACTTACTGAAAGAATTGGAAGGAGAATTGTGCAAATACTTGAAAGGATGGCAACAACAAGTTTATTTTGAACTGATGAAAAGTCTAAATAAGATAGACTAATTGACATAAACTGACTGTTCTTATATACAAAACATCTTAAAAGCTGCATCTACTGCATAAATATAGATGCAGCTTTTAAAAGTATCAAAAGTGAACTTTCCAGACATTGGTACCTCTAATAGTACTTTGTATCAACAGAGAAGTAATCAGTTGACTGAGCATTTAACTGTGATTTCTTTCAACTAATACTGAAAATGTGTCCCGGCATAGGCTATTAAAATACACGTAAGGCAGTGTTATGAAATATTGGATGACTTAATGAGTTCCCCAAGGATCTGTGTTAGGGCCACTCATTTTGAATGTACCTGCAGTGGCTAGAAGTGTTCCAATACCCCAAAATTCTTACCCAGAACAGAAGAGAAACAAACTGGTTTTATTTCTCACATACTGAAAAGATTAATGAATTTACCTGAATTTGCAAAATGGTCAAATCAGAACTCATTTCTGGAACAATCATTCAAGATTTTCTAATTCTCTAACCAACAAAACACAACGAACTAGAGTTTCATCTTTCCACATATTTCATAATTTCTGATGTCAAACAGCCAAAGATGAAAAAGAAACCGACATCATTTTATCAAATTCTGCATCAACAATTCTATCTAATCTGCAAAAACAAAAACTATACAGGTCGTACCAATTCCTGGCAACAATTATTCCAAAATTACTGGTCATTGAGAAATGCAAAAATGCAGTATACTCTCAGTCATGATCTGCATAATTCTTTGAATGTGTAGAAAATGTTGTATGTAGAACTAAATATTTTCCAGAAAATTCAAGGAAACTACGTCAGCCAGCACAGAGAATCAAAATTAAGATATGTCCTGATTAAATTGCCAGTCTAACAAGCCAAATGATATCTCATTCAGAGCTGATAATCAAAGACTTTGCTAAAAATTCATATTGAACCATATTGGCACATTTTGCCACATTTGAACATATTTGACATGGGTAACATCTTGGAGATCGTTGGTTCGATTCCTTTGCAAGCTCCCATTTTCTGCTTGAATTTTTGCAAAAAATCAATGCTTGGCTTGCAGTCACAAAAGAGAAATTCCACTGCAAGCTGGTCACGTCCTCTCCTATATTTACCACATGTCTTCAAGAATGCTACAACACTGGATGTTAGCTTCGATGTGAGAGTAAGAGGATTTCTAAGAAAGTTTCTTTTGACGGCAAAAACCTGCAGTATTTTTTACAAGACTATTGTCTTCCTGTCCTGTATGAAAATTTTCTGAGTCAACCAATAATACACGAAACAGCATATTCTAAAGGCCACCTTCTTCATCCCTACGAAAGTCCTCATTGGCTTGCTCCAATAACGTTTTATCACATAGAACATCAATTGCAGTCATTGCTAAACATTTTCCAATCCTAACAGTTGGTCCTTGAGCTCCTGGTTTTATAGCGGCAGCTGCAAATGCCTTTGTGTGAATGGGACCTTCAGTTGGAATCTTAAACATTGGATGTATCGATGGTTTGTGGTGTGAAACATTTCCCATATCTGTTGAGCCAACCATGTTGGGTGGATTTTCTTTGAACTGTAGATCAAGCCTGTCACCGTTCTTTTCGAAAAGGTCAGCTAGACATTTGTTAATTCGCATACTTGAGTATGGGTGACCAAGAGATTTTATTTCAACTCGACAACCTGAAAGGTAAATGAAATATTGATTTTGCCTCAAGAAAACAAGAAAGATAAAAAGTTCTACCGAAATCGCCTTGAATAGCGTACTCATCATAATAAGCCCATGGACGCGTCCAATAAACTTTTAACCTGTTGGGAAACACTATCAACTCTAGACTTAAGACGATGTATCCCTGCGGTAATCCTTGCTCAAGAGGGACGCATAATGAAACAGTAAAAAACTTTGCCCTATTTTCTTCAATCATCAATGGAATTATGAAAGAATCACGGCTTCGAATCTCCATCCCGTGGGAGTGTTTTCAATTCTTCAATCAAATCGAAAATTCTATCACGTTTATACCTTAACAATTGTAATTCACAAATCTCGCAATCTGATTGATACTGCAAAAATTGCGAAGTTTGGGCCTAAATAGGGCCAAGTTTTTCAGAGTAATACTATGAGTCTCTATTGCCTGAAGCGCCATCATCAAGTCGACGAGCACAGGGCAACACGATGCTCATCGTCATCTGTCTATATCAACTCTTGTACAAGAACAATAATCAAAATATAATAGAAAGCCGTAACAGGATAGACAACTGTTAAAAATGTAAGAAAAACAAGTAATAACTAAACAACAACGCTATTTCACCAAATCATTTCACCAAATATGCATTTCGTCGCACACTCTTCAATTTGGTTCATGTGAATCATGAGATACAGTAAGGCCCCGCATTTAAGAAACCACCTAAAAGAAACTTTTAGGCTACTAAGAAATGACTACGCCCCCTGCCTATAAGAAACTCTTGAGGCTCGCACCCAAAATAAAGTTTCTTGTATTTTGAGTAACATTAATTGATGGTCTGATAGAGTGAGAGCATTACACTTCATACATGATTCATTAAGAAATTACTAGCGAGATATTTTGGATTTAACAGATTTTTACCTACATTTTAATTCATGTCCTTGACAATCATTGTTGACATACATTTATGGCTGAATATGGATGATATACCCATAGACGGTCCCATTTTGGTTTAACTTATTTGCCTAGGACTTCAAAGAAATTAAATTAGCAACTTAAGAAACTTGAGCCTAAAACATGATAAGTATCAGAGATATAAGAAACATTTTAGGCTATGGTGTGAAAAAGTAGTTTCTTAAATGCGGGGCCTTACTGTAAATGACACGACCGGTCTGCTTTACACCGAAGGAACAAAAGACATTGGAGTATCACGTGAACATTACACTTGAGCAACTGATTGGTCAATCTCAAACAACGGCCAAACTGAGGAGATTCCGACGAAACGCGTACTTGGTGAGATAATTTGCTGAAATAACGTTGTTGGTTTTATTTTGTTGCAGGTTTAACAATTTTCTCTCTTGTTACAGGTTTCTCACATACTTTGATTATTTTTCTTTTACGGGGATTGATAGTGTTTCCCTACAGGTTACAAGTTTATTGTACTTCCAAGGGTTTACTATGATGAGTCCGCTAGTTAAGGCCATTTTAAAATTGTGTACCACAAACTCGGGGGGGGGGGGTATCTCGATCTATTTTCTGACGGGGACGTGCCATTTTGCCCGAAAAATTGGTACCCATAATTCCGTAAATTCTGGTGGATTTTAGGGTCATAATTCTGTAATTCGAATGGAAATCTGGGCCATAATTCCGGAAATTACGAAAAATCCCTGAAAAGGACACCCATAATTCCGTTAAATGTCCAAAAATTGTGAAAATGCTACCCATAATTCCGTAACGGTTTCAAAAAAGTACCCCTAAAAACGGCACGTCCCCGTACCACGAAAAGTACTGAGTTACCCCGTCCCCCGAGACCACAAATCATTTGCTTACCGAAATCATCAACTTTACTATTCTTACCGTTCCGTTATCATTCTGTTACCATTCATTTCTATGCATTACACCCTCGCTTATAGGAAACTGGTGCAACAATATCATGAACAGGAATTAAAGAGACCCCAGTGCTAGTCTAAAGATGCATCGAACCATTTGAAGCTGACGCAAAGGCTGTTATGATAACAACCTATTCTACCTATTTTCTTGAGAAACGGTCCCTACAACTGCACGCTTTAGGCGTGGGGGAACTCGGTTTTTACCAGACACTGTTTTACAAGCCCAGCAACGGTTGGGATACCTTCAAACAATAACTGCTTATTTATACAAGTTGCACAAGAAACTGAGCTGTAGTAAGCATTCACGAAAGACTAATTTCAAACTTTGTTTACGATGGCTTCTTTTTTTTTTTTTTTTTATATTCCAATAAAATTTTACAGTAAACAAACAAAGGTTACAAGACGATGCCACGAGGAGCATGGAAATACATAGCAACCCTGTGACCATAACATTTAACATAGATATTCAAATTGATATTACATATAAATATTACAAATAACATATTACAAAAGGCAAATAGGAAAACAACAATTACAGATGATTCCGACAAAAAAAAAATTCACAAAAAAAATAAATGTACGAAAAAACAAAGTACAAGTTGGCTTCTTTGACGGAAAGGGAAGCTATTGTTGCGAATTGTTTGGTCTGGAGATGTTAGCATTAAAATCAGGAAAAATCTCGAGCCAACACTCCATAGTATGAAAACTAAACTATAATTTTGCAAAGGCAACAACATTGTAACCGTTTCAAAACAATGAACAGTAGCTATTCTTTGAGCTCAGTCAATCATTAGCTTGGGAATAACAGCCACGTTTCCTTTTGTTTTTCTTACGTTAAATCGGCTTGCTTGTATCCTTGAGTTTGTTCTTCGCACTTTCCAAACTGACTAGTGTGCGATCAAAGGCGTTTTTTCTTCAACATTGCTTTATATTGCAGCTATCAATATAATCTCTCAATTCGTTGTTTTCCTTCCAGGACTGAAAGGGCATATGTCACAAACCCGATAGGTTCGTGCGATGCGATTCTCGCCATTGTTCATTACAACAGCACAGGACCGAGGCTGAATATTCATTGCAATAAACAGCCTCGATCCTGTGCTTTTCAGAGACAATGGTATCACATGAACCAATCAGTTTCATGACATATGCCATTTAACAAACAAACAGCAATAAAATCACTTCTTCCCTTAACAACTCCAGTTCACTGGCCTGCATGCAGACTCTAATGATTTGCTGGAGAGAAGAAGGGTTCCTCCTCCACTGGGGTCTGTGTATTACCCGTGTATTAGTGACACAAAGCCTGTCCAAAGTCACATATGGCTCCTAGGCTCAGGAACCAACCTTATTGAAGGAAAGAGATCTCCATTGTTCTCTTTAGTTTAATTGACGGATGGTGATAAATGTCTTCAAGGAATTCTCGTTATCATTCTTACTGAATTAGATTCAATGGGGCAGCCATAAAGTAGGATCAAAAATGAGGTAAAATCAAAACACCCCCACACAATAGGATTTGTTTGGCTAGGTTTGTTTATGCACATGCCCTTAAATCAAACACGCCTGTGCTGATATCAGCGCTGATTCGAAGACTCTACTGGAGGAAAAACCTCTCTGAAAGAAACTATCTGAGTCTGCGTGCAGGCTACCGTCCGCATGTAACACAGGTGCATTAGCCACTCTGGTTTCAAAATAAGAATCCGCCCTAACCTGTCGAAATTGAAGCAGCATCTGCACATGCTACTACTTTCTCTTTCAAAGCATCTCTTTGATTGTCTGTTGTTCCTCTCACAAAATATTCCAGTTGGCAAAGCTGTGGGATGATATTTGGCTTTCCACCTCCTTTTGTGATAACACCATGTACCCTACATTCTGGTAACATCTGCTGTCTCATCATGCTAACGTTGTTGTAACATTGTATAACGGCATCTAGGGCATTGATGCCAACCCATGGTGCAACTGATGCATGTGATGCTTTCCCTACAATCAAAGTGGCCAACAAGGAATTACGAAATCATATCACATTAGTATAACAAGGTCGAAATGAGGGGGCTTTGGAGGTACTAGAACCCCCGAGCCTAGACCAAAATTAACAAAACCCTAAAACCTAAAAGCAAACAAAGCAAAACCTGAAACAAACAAACAAACAAACAAACAATTTCTTGTCAGTAATCTTCAATTATTCAAGTACAGTATTTTCGTCTTCACTGACCGTATCACTTTAAGCATCCAAAAGTACAGAAGCCGTTTTTTATCTCAGTTAACTGCAAGGGCTAGGTGACTTCGAAGACCCGAAAAATAGGAATTTCGGATGAAATATCCGACACCAAAGCACAAAAATAGTCAAACCCACAACCCATGACACATCTCAAAGCTGCAACGCCCATACGCTTTAACCCTCTCCGACTTCGCGTCCCAGTTGAGGTCCCAGCAAAAATTTCGCTAAAAATTGAAATCTCTTCAAATTGTATCAAAATTGGTGCAAAGCCTATTTCAAGTACGCTGATTACGAATATGGACAAAGATTTTGAAAATATTGTCGCAAAAGTGCCCAAAATGGCACAAAAAGTGGCACAAATGTCTTAAAATTGAAATTGCTCAGGATTATCTCAACATTGGTACAGAGCCTGTATCAAACATGCTGATTGCCACTATGAATCAAATTTTTGAAAATATTGTCGCCAAAGTGCTCAGTGTGGCACACAAAGTGGTACAAAAAGTGGTGCAAGTGTCAAAAACTTGTGAAATCTCTTTAAATTGCTTCAAAATTTGGTACGGAGCCTATTTAGATGGTGCTTATTATGAATATCAACAAAGATTTTCAAGCTATTGTCTCAAAAGTGCTTCAAATGGCACAAAAAGGGGCACAAAAATGGCACAAATGTCCAAAAATTGAAAATGCATTGAATTATCTAGAAGTTTGTACAGAGACTATTTCAAACATGCTTATTACGAATATGAATCGAGCCTTTTGAAAATGCCATCACCTAAGCGCTCCAAATGGCACACAAAGTGGTACAAAAAGTGGAACAAATGTCCAAATTTTGAAAATCTCTTTAAATTTCTTCAAAATTTGGCACAGAGCCTATTTAGATGGTGCTTATTATGAATATCGACAAAGATTTTCAAAATATTGTCTCAAAAGTGCTTCAAATGGCACAAAAAGTGGCACAAAAATGGCACAAATGTCCAAAAATTGAAAATGCATTGAATTATCTAGAAATTTGTACAGAGACTATTTCAAACATGCTTATTACGAATATGAATCGAGCCTTTTGAAAATGCCATCACCTAAGTGCTCCAAATGGCACACAAAGTGGTACAAAAAGTGGAACAAATGTCCAAATCTTGAAAATCTCTTTAAATTGCTTCAAAATTTGGTGCAGAGCCTATTTCGATGGTGCTGATTATGAATATCGACAAAGATTTCCAATAAATTGTCACCAAAGTGCTCTAGATGGCACAAAAAATTGGCACAAATAGCCAAAAATTGAAATTGCATGGAATTATCAAAAAATTGGTACAGAGACTATTTCGGGAATGCTCATTACGAATATGAATCAAACTTTTTTTAAAAGATTGTTACCAAAGTGCTCCAAGTAGCACACAAAATGGTACAAAAAGTGGGACAAAAGTCCAAAAATTGAAGTCTCTTTAAATTTCTTCAAAATTTGGCACAGAGCATATTTGGATGCTGCAGATTATGAACAGCGACAAAGATTTTCAAAAAATTGTCACCAAAGTGCTTCAGATAGATTAAAAAGTGGCACAAATGGTCAAAAGTTGAAATTACATTGAAATTGTCTCAGAATTGGCACAGAGCCTATCTTGAATATGCTGATTACGAAATATGAATCGAGGTGTTTGAAAAGACTATGACCAAAGAGCTCCAAATAGCACACAAAGCGGTACAAGAAGTCGAAAAATGTCCAAAAATTGAAATGTCTTTAAATTGCTGCAAAATTTAGCACAGACTTTATTTTGATGGTGCTGAACATGAACATCGGTAAGGATTTTGAAAATATTGTCACCAAGGTGATCGAAGTGGCACAAAAGTGGCACAAATGTCCAAAAACTGAAGTTACATAGGATTATCTCAAAATTAGTACAAGTCCTATTTGAAGTATGCTAATCACCAATATGAACAAATGTTTTGAGATCAAAGGTGGTCCAAATTGCACACAAAGCACAGCAAATGACCAGAATGGATTTGCTTCCAAAGGCCTAATGCCTGATAGTTTCTATAGACCCTATTTCATACATGTGCTGATTACAAATATGAGCATAATTTTCAAGATGCTGTTACTAAGGTTTTCCACAAGCACAGAGGTTAGAGCAATTAACCAAACAATGAATTTGCTTCCAACTGACTGAAGATTTAAACAGTCCGTATTTCACATATGTGCTGATCACAGAAATATTGAAAATGTGAATAGTACGGAAGATCCATGATCAACAAAAAACCTGGAATTTTGATTGCTAGAAAGAGCAAAGACAGGATTTCTTTATGTCAAACTCAAAGTAAAGGAGAATTATTTTGATGAAAATAGACAGAAAACCTAATTCAAACCTGATTATATTTTACATCTGCTCCAAACCAAGAAGAAACGTGCTTGGTAAAATTATCATTTTCTGCCAATTTTTCAACTGTCACTTAACGAAATAATACACACCGTAATTGCATTGCTATGACAAAAGCAACTGTCAATTGTAAGTACATAAACGTTTGACATCAATCAACACAATAATCTACTTTTAGGTTCAAAGGTATAAGCAAGCACAGCCTGCAATCTACACTTATTTGCTCTTTTGTTCAGAATTACACAGACTGAAGTACTATCATCACCCATAGCATGTTGAAGTGACTCCAACGATTTGAACTTTGAAATAGAAATGATTCTTGAACTATTGAGAACTAGTGTAAGGTTAGAAGTAAATTTTAAGGTCTCTGTCGGAGAGAGAAGGACAATAACCAATGAAAGAGAATATTTTTAGACTCTTTCATCATTATGCTCAGATTTCGATACTTGCGATAAATTGCACGGACATGGAAATGATTCTGCCAGTGGAATACTTGATGGCACTTATGTACACATTAGATGCTATTAGGTAGTCAATCTTATTTAAAAGCTAACAATGTACCGAAGCAGGCAACAAGCCAATCAGCCGTTCAGCAGGCAAATCAGCG
The DNA here is from genome assembly GCA_964019985.1 of Aurelia sp. 4 Dawson et al 2005. Taxonomy (NCBI): domain Eukaryota; kingdom Metazoa; phylum Cnidaria; class Scyphozoa; order Semaeostomeae; family Ulmaridae; genus Aurelia; species Aurelia sp. 4 Dawson et al 2005. Next base: position 4,138,722 of record OZ026497.1, read on the forward strand.
TTCCCTGAGTACGGCAATGATGCTGGCACGCAAAATATACCAAGAGTTCAGAAGAGTTACAGATGATGAAATATCTAGTGAAGGTCGGCAGCTAAGGTGTCGAGTTTGAAAGACTTCTTTTAGATGTTTGAGTTTTGGAGTTCCATAACCAGGACACGATGACTGGAATCACTATAGCATCTCACCAGTTGTCGGTTTCCAGAGAACTAGGCACGTTTCCAAACTTACTGAGGTCATTAATTTTTCATGTTCGTTGTTTCACTCTAACTTGCATGCACTAACATTAGATCCTGCTCACCTCTAACAAAGACAGTCATTTTTGAGTTCAAGTTGACCAAATGCCATGAGCACTTTGGTGACAATCTTTTAAAAAGATTTGATTCATATTCCTAATTAGCATTTCTGAAATAGGCTCTGTACCAATTTTGAGATAATTCAATGTAATTTCAATTTTTGGCCATTTGTGCCACATTTTGTGCCATCTGGAGCACTTTGGTGACAGTATTTTAAAAATCTTTATTGATACTCTTGATCAGCACCATCCAAATACACTCTGAATAAGAAATTGTGAAGCAATTTAAAGATAGTTCAATTTTTGGACATTTGTTCTACTGTTTGTACCGCTTTGTGTGCCATTTGGAGCACCTTGGTGATATTCCTTTCAAAACCTCGATTCATATTTCGTAATCAGCATATTCAAGATAGGCTCTGTGCCAATTTTGAGACAATTTCAATGTAATTTCACCTTTTGCCAATTTTGAGAGAATTTCAATGTAATTTCAACTTTTGACCATTTGTGCCACTTTTTAATCTATGTGAAGCACTTTGGTGACAATATTTTGAAAATCTTTGTCGATATTCATAATCTGCAGCATCCAAATATGCTCTGTGCCAAATTTTGAAGAAATTTAAAGAGACTTCAATTTTTGGACTTTTGTCCCACTTTTTGTACCATTTTGTGTGCTACTTGGAGCACTTTGGTAACAATCTTTTAAAAAAAGTTTGATTCATATTCGTAATGAGCATTCCCGAAATAGTCTCTGTACCAATTTTTTGATAATTCCATGCAATTTCAATTTTTGGCTATTTGTGCCAATTTCTTGTGCCATCTAGAGCACTTTGGTGACAATTTATTGGAAATCTTTGTCGATATTCATAATCAGCACCATCGAAATAGGCTCTGCACCAAATTTTGAAGCAATTTAAAGAGATTTTCAAGATTTGGACATTTGTTCCACTTTTTGTACCACTTTGTGTGCCATTTGGAGCACTTAGGTGATGGCATTTTCAAAAGGCTCGATTCATATTCGTAATAAGCATGTTTGAAATAGTCTCTGTACAAATTTCTAGATAATTCAATGCATTTTCAATTTTTGGACATTTGTGCCATTTTTGTGCCACTTTTTGTGCCATTTGAAGCACTTTTGAGACAATATTTTGAAAATCTTTGTCGATATTCATAATAAGCACCATCTAAATAGGCTATGCGCCAAATTTTGAAGCAATTTAAAGAGATTTCACAAGTTTTTGATACTTGCACCACTTTTTGTACCACTTTGTGTGCCACACTGAGCACTTTGGCGACAATATTTTCAAAAATTTTATTCACAGTGGCAATCAGTATGTTTGATACAGGCTCTGTACCAATGTTGAGATAATCCTGAGCAATTTCAATTTTAAGACATTTGTGCCACTTTTTGTGCCATTTTGGGCACTTTTGCGACAATATTTTCAAAATCTTTGTCCATATTCGTAATCAGCGTACTTGAAATAGGCTTTGCGCCAATGTTGAAGCAATTTGAAGAGATTTCAATTTTTACCCAATTTTTTGCTGGGACCTCAACTGGGACGCGAAGTCAGAAAGGGTTAAGCCCAAATCCCAAAAGCCAAGGGCTGAAATTGGCCAAATGAAGCCTCAAAGCCCCCCTCCCTAAAATGTCCCTGACACCAATATTTCCTCCTTACTGTATTCTTCCTTATAGAACCACTACAAATAATGATCTTTTGAGGTGCCATAAATGATGTTTGCCGGATTTGAAAGTACAGTAGTTTTACTCACCATGATAGGTAATTTGAAGATGTTCAAATGCAAGTTCAGGGTGATAGATAATATCTTCAGAGTATGGATGAGCCATCAAGCAAAAATCTACATCATCAAAGCAACCATGATTGATCATAATAACCTTCCCACCACCACCTTCTTCTGCTGGAGTTCCAAATACAATGAGTTGACCAAGGTTAAAGCCATCATCTGAAAGCGCAGCCTTGATTCCTGAAAAACACAATTCCTTGATGAGATAAAAGTACAAAATTATGAAATCTGAAATGATAATCTTGTGATGGAGCTTAGGCATGCAACAATTGTAAAGTTTGAGAATTACAGTATGTACTTACAGAACCTGGGGTAGTAACTCAACTCTCGGGGCAACAGCTGAAGTGCAGTGCAGCCCAACTTTGGAGGAAGACAACCCATTTTCCAAGGATATTTGATGACCTTTCATACCCATTTTAAAGGATTCTTGGGTAAAGGCCCGGGGTATGAACTTCCCAGAAATCACAGTTAGCTTTAAACGTACAATTTTGAACATAAAGTTACTACTAAACAAGTTTCAGAACAAAGAAGATAAAATCCAAGGTTAAAAATGAAGAAGTCAAACTCCTTTGTTACAATTCAAAAAGCTGTACCCATTTTTAGTGGAACAGTTACATACATTTTGAGATCCATATTTAGGGAGGCATCGCACATACCTGTTGCTCAATATATGGAAGTTACTCCTCCAGGAAGAACTATAGTATAAAACATCATTAAATCCTAAACAGTAGCAGAAAGGCATTGCTTTCTGAATCATAGGAAGCTAGGACTCAAAAGCAACACCCAGTAAAAAAATGTTAGGCCAGATAAACTGTAGGTGAAAAGTGGTTGAAATACCAAGTGCTGCTGCAACACCTGCCTCTGCAATCAAGTTATGCCCACAAGCATGACCAATTCCAGGCAAGGCATCATACTCCAACAACACGCCAACTTTTATCCCATCATTATTTCCATATTTTGCAATGAAAGATGTTTCTATAGGAGTCCTTTTGGACACTTCAAATCCTTCTTTTTCAAGGAAATCTGTCAGGAAGTCATGAGCAAAGACTTCTTCAAAACAAAGCTGAGGATGATTCCAAATCTGTTCACTGATTTCATTCAAAGAATCAAGTCTCTTGTCAATTGTTTGGCAGATTACAAGCTTTAACTTTTCAGCAACACTCATTCTGATAACTAAGAAAATGAAAGAATATTTGAATTATGTGCTTCTTGATTTAGGGGCTGCATACATATCAATCCTCTCCTGCAAAGGTCCAAACAGGAAAATTTCTTATTCATCAATGACAAACAAATATTAGAAATCAAAACTACAAACTACGATTAACGGACTAGGTCATATTACCAAGGTCAATACAACAAACAAGTTTGAGGTGGAATTCCATTGTTTCATGACTTTGTATTTCTACATCATGAATTTTTCATTGCAATGAAGATTCAGCCTTAGAGAATTGCATTGCATGAAGGTTCATGACATACAGTATGCCCTTTAAACTGCGACATTAATGGTAAGGAAGGACACAGGTCACCAAACTGAGTCCTCACTGTGAATAGGAGTAAAAACGCAACAATATATTTTTCACATTCATAGCATCTTAATAATGTGCAACTGATGTTTTTCACGAAAGAATCAATTTGTGCTGAGCCACATTTTGAATAAGAAAATCTCTTTTAGAGCTCTCCTTGTGCAACATTCATTCTTGCTACTTAACAAAGGGTTACACCATGCCAATTGTCTAAAGACCATGGGTCCATTACTATATTATTGTTCTTGACACCACTCTATGCCATGCATACGTGGCGTAAATCACTTGTCTTCCAGTGAGGACTGTAAATTGCCATTGCAAATATACCTATGCTAGACAGAGTAAAAAACTGTGCTTAATTGCTTGTTTGTTCACTCCTGACATAAGTTACTGTGCCCCCTTTCAGTCCCCTTTCCTTTGAAATCTCATGATACAAAAAATGAGGGAAGAACCATATTGGCATTGTTGTGGTGGACTTATTTTTTGGTTGCAGAGATCCAGGCCCACCGCCAACTTCACTTTCTTGGCCTAGCCCAAAGTTATAATCTTGCTTGCTTGATCACAATAACAACGTACTGTAATAATCCAGTCAAAGTAAATACTTTGTTACATACCATGCTTGGATGAATTTACCCCCTTCCCAACTCTCAATTTCTGTTTCTTCGATCGTTGTTTTTAAACTCAGTTTTCAATTGTTGTTGTAGTTGTATTACGCCGTTGTTGTAGTTGTTACAGGGAAGGTTTTCCACAACTTTTCACCTCAAGGTCATAAGATCCTGGACTTGCCCAAGTCGTCATTGAAGAACGAAACCGTCTTCCTTTCTTCCAGGACGACTTGGCCAAGTCGTTTAAGGTTCATTTTCTTTAAAAGATGCATACATCTTCGAACTGAATTATTTCTTAAAGTGAACTCGACTTGGTAGAGAAGGATTTATTTCCCTTTATTACTGTACTCCTTCCAGAAAGTATACGAATTTTTGTTCAAAAAATTCAAAAACACATGACTTCATGGCCTGTTGATGTTGCAGCTATCCTATCGCACATGTCAACAGGGCTTTGGTAAGGTTTCAGTGAGTATCAGTACAGCTATAGGTGCACAATTCTAGGCGACCAATCTGTTGTGTTGCCTCTTCGACTGTTTCTTGGTTTGTTTTTCCTGATCATAAACGTAGATACATCTTACCTCCTACTTCAGACCAGTCTTTGTAAAGTCCCCACTGATGAGCCTATGTTTGCAGCTGTGTGCTGGCTGGTCATCACATTTACATTCATGTCTTTTTCTCCTTCTCCATGTAATGCGCTGAGCATCTCTTCGTCTTACCCCTTCGAAGGTTTCACGATTGCTTTCCAACTTGGATAATAAACAATGTGCGTTTGTTTCACAAGGTTGGCGTGGCAGCTCCTCCCTTTCATTGCATGCAATATGGCTTCCATATGTAAAAAACCATTGTCTGTTTTCATAATCAAACAGTTTCTATTGGGTGTTTCTATTGCTAGAAAACACTGATAAATCAACATTCACTACGTCGTGGAGGGTAGTTCGAGCTTCTCTAGAAAGAGGAAAACTCTGAACAAAGATTTTGGAACAATTCATTCACTTATTTGAATTGATGCAAGATGGCAGTCATGAATTTTCTTGCTCCTTTGACTGTAGTGCTAATTGCAATGCTCATGCGAAATATAACCATACACGAGCCTAAAGATACATTTTATAACAGTTGGGAAGACATGGACAACATTCATCTTGCAAGAGAACTACCAATCGAGACAGTAACAGCGCTAGTCCACATCTCGAAAGACAAAAGACATGATGGCGGCATGTTTGGGCCTAAGTCATTTTCCCGAATAAATCAGAAATTTTTGTTACTGATTTTGCTCCTCAGTGGGGATGTTAACATAAATCCAGGGCCAAGACAAGCAAAGTACCCATGCCAGATTTGTAAGAGGGCTGTGAAATGGAATGATAAGGCAATTGCTTGCGACAACTGTGATGGATGGTATCATGTACACTGCATGCTAATGTCAAATGAAATCTATGACTCCCTTGCGAATACGAGTCTGGAATGGGTTTGTTGCAACTGTGGAATTCCAAACTTTTCTTCCACATTGTTTGAAGATTCAATACCCGAGTCACCTAATAGCTATGGCATCTTATCATCCTCAGATAGTTGGGAGTGTGGTACAACAGGGGCAGATTGTAATGCAGGAAACTCATCTAAGACAGCTCCAAAATGTACATCCTCACCAAAAGACAGAAGAAACATGTCCACAAAAGGTTCAATACAGTATAGAAAGAAAGAGAAGACAAATAGGGATGGGGTGAGATTAATGACAGTTAACTGCAGGGGCTTGAAAGGTACTGGGAAGAGAAAGCAGATTGAACATTTATTAATGACACATAAACCAGATATTGTTTTGGGAACAGAGTCATTTTTAGACAAGACATTCACAAATGGTGAAATATTCCCAGCAGGATACACAGCAATCAGGAATGACAGAGATTGCAATGGAGGAGGGGTATTTATTGCATGCAGAGAAGATTTAATTCTCACTGAACAAGAAACACCCAGAAACCCAAATATGAAGGTAGAAAGTCTGTATGCAAATTTGCACATTGTGGGTATGCCAGCTGTCTGCATTGGAGTACTTTATAGACCACCAAGTACCGGACTAGAATACTTAGAAGAAGTTGAAAATGAACTATCTTTCCTTACCTATCAAAAACATCCCATCAACCTAGTGTTAGGGGGAGATTTAAATCTTCCAAGTGTAAACTGGAAAGATGGAATTATCCTAGACCAGCCACAGTATGGAGTATCATTAAATGAAAAGGGGGTAACCATAGCAGATGACTACGGTCTAACACAAGTAGTGGAAACACCAACAAGAAAGTCCAACATATTAGATATTATCCTTTGTACATACCCAGATCTTATGAGTGATGTGAAAGTTGTAGAGGGTATAAGTGATCATGAAGCAGTGATTGCCAAAATGAATTTTAAAGCAAAAGTTAACATCAAGAAACCAAGAAAAGTGCTATTGTTTGGAAAGGCCAACAAGGATATGATACAAAGGGACCTTGAAAAACTAAGAGATTATTACACTCTAAATGGTATGCAAAAATCAGCATCAGAAGAATGGGAACACATAAAATCGACCATCATGAAAACAGTGAACAGTAATATACCAACAAAATTTCTGAAACCTGGAAAAGATCTTCCCTGGATAAACAAAAGAATTAAGAGATTTATAAAGAAAAAACAGAGAAAATACAACAGAGCAAAGAGGTCAGGAAATGAAAAAGCATGGGCAGAGTATCAACAAACACAGAAATTAATAAGAAAAGAAATGGTGAAAGCATATAATGACTACATCAACAAATTGTTTGAAGAAAGTGATGAAGGAGCAGAACAGAAATCAGGAATGAAGCGTTTCTGGAGTTATGTAAAATCTCTAAGAAAAGAAACAGTAAGCATTCAAGGGCTATATCATCAAGGTAAATTAGTCACAACAGGATATGAAAAGGCAGCAGCTTTGTCAGCACAGTATGAGTCAGTATTTACAAGACCTTGCCACAGTAGCATCCCCAGCAAAGGATATAGCCCTCACAAGACCATGAGAGACATCACAGTAACTGTGAAAGGTGTTCAGAATCTTCTTGCTGGCTTAAAAACTAACAAAGCCATTGGGCCAGATCTCTTACCAACTAGAATATTGAGAGATTATGCAGGCGTTATCGCCCCTGTGTTTGCAATGTTGTTCCAGAAATCAATTGACACTGGCTCAGTACCAAAGGATTGGCAATGTGCAAACATTGTTGCAATTTTCAAAAAGGGGCTAAAAACGGAACCAGCTAACTACAGGCCTGTATCATTAACATGTGTCACATGCAAAGTTCTTGAGCACATTATTTACAAGCAAATTATGGACCATCTCGAGAGTAGTCATATCCTTGTTCCTTTTCAACATGGATTCAGGAAAAGGCACAGCTGTGAAACACAGCTTGTTAGCTCCATAGAAGATCTCGCAAGGAATCTTGATAAACGGGAACAACTAGACCTTCTGATACTCGACTTCAGCAAGGCCTTTGACAAAGTAGAACACCAAAGACTGCTATATAAATTAAAATTCTACGGGATCGACGGCAAGATAAACAAATGGATCGAAAACTGGTTGGTAACACGAGAACAAAGAGTAGTTATAGACGGTATCTGCTCAAAAGCAGTGCATGTCCAGTCAGGCGTTCCGCAGGGAACAGTCCTTGGACCACTGATGTTTCTCATCTTCATAAATGACATAGGAGAAAAGATACGTGATGGTACCATGGTCAAACTATTTGCTGATGACTGTTTAGTGTACAGAAAGATTTCAACACCATTGGATGGAAAAACTTTACAGCAGGACATTGATAAGCTCCTTGCTTGGTCAAAAGACTGGAAGATGGATTTCAATGCAGAAAAGTGCAAAGTTCTTAGAATAACAAACAAGAAAAGTCCTGTAGCTACTATTTACAATATGCTAGGAGAAGAACTTGAGGTAGTTGTGCACCATCCATACCTAGGAATAGAATTAGATTCAAAGCTGAGTTGGAACAGCCACGTAAACAACATCACAAAGAGAGCTACAAATGTCCTCAATCTTGTTCGAAGGAATCTTTACAGCTGTCCAGAAAACACAAAGGCGAAAGCATACACTACAATAGTAAGACCAATTTTAGAGTATGCATCTACAGTATGGGATCCTCATCAAGCAAATCATATAAAGAAACTTGAGGCAATACAAAGGAGAGCAGCTAGATTTGTAAAGAGAGATTATGATCGACAATCTAGTGTCTCTGATATGCTACAATATCTTAACTGGCCAACCCTTCAAGAAAGGCGGTATATTGCAAGGTCATACCTCTTCCATAAGGCAGTAAATGGTAATATTGCGGTAAACATTCCATCCTACATAATGACACCAATGCAGCTTCAAGGAAGAAGTCAGCGGCAGTTTATCAATATTGGCGCAAATACCAACACATATTTGTATTCATTTTTCCCAAGAACTATCAGATGTTGGAACATATTACCAATTGAATACAGGCAACTTAAAGAAGAGGCATTTAAGAGAAAGCTTCAGAAAGAAATTGAATTAAAGAACATAAACGTTGTAAATCCAAAGACGCACATTGCTCACAGACAGGTCAAGGGATTGCCTTTAACTGTATTTTAGATTTCTTTTTTTTTTTTTCACTTCAGTTAACAAGTAACTTTTATCATTAATTTGCACCTGCATTAAACATAGATGCTACTGACCAATCCATTACCACAATGCCCCCTTGTTCCCTTAAATTTCCAGTCCCTTTTTGATTTGGTCTGATGAGTGATCATTGATCAGTGGCATCTTCCAGCACTTTTTGTTAATTAATTTATTATTTCTTGCACTCTGAGCATTATACCGATACTCGGTCCTGCTCAGTATCGATGTAGATGTAGATGTAGATGTTATTTACACTATCCATCTTACACCAGAGTAAGATGGGTAGTGTGAATAAGTGAATGAATTGTTCAAGAAGTTTCCATCTCCGGACCATACTGCAGGCTTCAAGCAACTGAGTGTGGTGACTAACTGTGAATCAATTGGCTTATTTTCTACTAATCGTCGTTGACAGCAACAAAAGCTAACTTTCTGCGCTCAAAGGAGATATGCGGGAATGCAAGGATCACCCTTGCTCGCAAGGAAACTCTGCAGCTGCAGTGAACCGATAAGTTTTCACAGGTTGTTAGGTGGTGATCAGGTGTAAATGGGCTGGCTTAGTAAGCGAACTAGACAGTAAAGAGAGACAATAGTTGAAGTTGTATTTGATAAAAAATAAGGCCAAAATCATTTAATAACAAACTAGGATAGAATCATGATTAGGACATGTCCAGCGTATGTCTAATGAACTGGATCTGTCTTGTTAAGTTACCGAAACTGTCAATCATTCTTACTTAAAAACTGGAAATGGTCAACTGAAAATTGTCATCTTTTGAGCTGGTCTTAATCGTGATTTTTGTTGCCTTGCTTGTTATCAAATTCATCATCAGGTTGCTGTGTGTTAGAAGCAGCCTGGCTCCATCAGCGGGCTGCAATATTATGATGATGCTTATCTGCACTGTTTGGTAATTGTAAACTTCCATTGCTAAGAATTGGCTGAAAGATACAGTAAATCCTCGCATATAAGAACGTACTTTTTTGAGAGCCACGCTGAAGTAGGTTCTTATTTCAAAGGTACTGAGGCTAATTTCAAGGTATAAAGGTTCTTATTTCAAGGGTGCCTCATATAGGCCCTTTCAGAGTCTTACAAAGATGTTCAACCCTATCATTTGTTTGGGAACGTCCTTGTGGACTTCCCACTGAATAGGCTGTTTTAGCTGCAAGACGAGGACGTCTTTGAAAACGCAGCTACTTTTTCATGTTGTTTAGAGCATTCTAATTTCTAAGTCTTGTCCCTCCTAGAAAGCTGCTCACAGACAGACAACTTCCCTAAGAACTGTTTGCATTCTCGCATTTCCATCATTTGTGAATGTTCCCCTATTGCATTTTGCTTCCTTTCTCGGCGTCCTATTTTTTGCATTGCGGTCTTCAAAAGTATACTTTTCAGGTTGTCAGTTTCAGAATAGAACGTAAAATAAGTCTCTCGAGACTCGCAAAAATTTTGAAGTTGACTTCACTGTGCAATTTACATCCTCGAACAAAAGAATTATGCTGGTGTCTTCTTGACTCGCGTCTTCTTGCTACAACAGCCTAATAAGTAATGGGGGAAGAGAATCAAACTTTAAAAGCCAAGTGAGACCAAAATGAACTTAATAGCAGCAATCAAAAATCAACATTGCTACCCCTGCAACAAGAATCCATGTTCGATCAAGATGAAACTGGTTCTTAGTTGCAAGGTACATAATTTGACAGAGCAGAAACTGCGCACGCATCCGCGAAAATTCGTAACTTTCAGTCCCCCTATCTCCCTGCAACAGATCCCAAAATTCGGCAACACTTGATATTTTGTTCCATGGGCCTTGAACTCTTGATTTGTCATTTCAAGATGCTTATCTATCCAAACACTTCCTTATCTTAGATTGCTCGATGACGTCATTTTTCGCAGTTTCTGCTCGGTCACATAATTTAGGAAAAACAGCCACTAGGGTCTTATTTTGGTAGGTTCTTATATGCGGGGATTTACTGTAATGCTCTCCATCTTACTCTAGCCTAGCTGCCGGGCAGGCTCTCCTGTTTTACGATTACCTTGCTACATGCAAACGAGCCGAGCCCGCCTTGGCAAAAGCGGGCCAACCAGTCTCACATAATCAGCAACTTCGCTGCTACGTGTTAGATCAAATAGAAACCTTCCATTTGTATTATGCTGTATTTGGTGCGATCACCTTAAGAAAAAACAATGTACGTAGCAAACATTTCAATTACTTGAAACAACTTTTAAGTTATGAATCACTTGACAATCAATTCTTTAACAATTTACTCGAACAACTGTTCACTAGGTAATTATAGTTCACTAGGTAATTACAGGTCGTCTTTACGTGCAACGTTCGAAATTCTATTGTAAAGCGAAACAGTGATTTCTTCAAATAACAATGAGAAAACCTCCTCTATTAAAGGACATACGTCGGGAACCTGATTGGTTTATGCAATACAACTTTCTCCATCGTTTTATTTCAAAGCACAGGGTCGAGACAGAACTTTAATAGCAATGACAATTTATAAAACAGAAACTGAAAGTCTCGAAACAATGGAATTCCATTCCAAACTTCTTTGCTGTATTAGCCAACTGCTAACGTGACATATGTCCTTCAATCTGATTAATATACGGTCGTTTGGTGGCTCTCAATCAAAAATAATCGAAAAAAGAACCATATTATGTTACATGAGCAAATTACATTGCCGATAAACATTCTATTTAGAAAAGATCTTTAGAGAAAGTAGGCACCTTGTTTGAACAGCATCATACATTTTCTTCGTTTATAATTGCGTATTTTCAACTTTGTTTCATTGACATTGCCAGCGCTGCCTGGAGCATTTCTTCCTCGGTCTCTGAAATGAAAATAGTTGATTTGGTAGGTTCAATATCGTGAAAACGTCGGTTGAAATTCTATAGCTTATTTCCTTGAACAAAATGGCTTCCAAGAAACTTTAGCTATCTTGCCATAATTCTACCGTTGATTTTTTTCTGAAATCTTCAATGTTTTCCGAACAGGCATCTCGCAATTTAGAGATTGAGACTGAGGAGAGCGCAGCCCATTCTAAGGGGCCCATTACATGAGCAAACTCAGACCGGTCTGAAATTTTGATTTTGCTTGAAATTTTGAAATCAGCTTGAAATTTTCCTACTGTATGTCTGCTATTTCGCATTGCGTTTACATGGAATTTCAAACCGGTCTGAAATCATAAGCAATTCGTCCTTGTAAACTTAAGCTGTACCGCTACTCAATAGAGCTTTCTGAATTAAAATGTATGGAGACTTTTGTTTCTGATAATAGTTTACAGGTCTGTCGTCAATGAATTGACAGCTAAATCATTCAAAAACGGACTTACCAAGCACTGATGATGTTGAAGCACTAGAGTGTGGTACATTAGTCCCTGTCATCGAAGTAGACTGACTTGGCAAATTGTTTCTTTGCTGCATTCTACAACGATAGTTGCAATCAATAAAACAAAGCGTAGGGGAGTGGGGTCTACAAGGGTAAAAATGTTCTTTTAAGTTTCAAGCTGGGACTCCGTGAACAAGAGAAACGTTGAACGTTTGAACAAGGGAAACGAATTACCAACTCAATCACTTTAGTTGTTCGATCGCTGACACTTCTCGTGGTGGTATGCAATTTGAGACAGACACTAAGTTATATCTCTATGTTGAATTGGCCTAAGGGTAGTCATAGCCTCTTTGCTCCTCGGGGTATCGTTTCTAGTAGTATTGTATAGTCGTATAGTAATTTTGTACAGTAGCGTAGTTTGTAAATTTACATTGTAATTTTTAGTGGATATAAAAAAGAGAAACGTTTATACAAAACAGAAGATGAAAAGCAACGTATCTTTCATGCCAAACAGAAATCCTCTTGTTTATCAAATTTAAGAAACTATCAATCCTCCAAGCTTCGTTAATACCCCCCCCCCCGCTATTGAATCGTTTGATAGGTTTCTGAAATGATATATTTAATCTGAAATATCTACCCCTCCCCCAATTCCCAGTCATTAATATTAACCCCCCTCCTCCCCCAACTGGCACTGACGAATACAAATCTCGTTTTAAAATGAATTGATCCTCCAAAACGGGGTCCAAACTAACATCTTTCTTCATTTCATGACTGACGTATTACTTACCTATCGAAATATTGCATTCTCTTTCTTCTGACTTCTTCAGGATCGGCAGTCTTTGCAGGAACTAAAAAGAAAAGAAGCCCAACATGAAAGACAGTCGTTTCAAACTGATATGCATCATAAGATTTTTACACCAAAACGACAGCATTGTTTGCTGTTGCTCCTCACACCGCAGTGCCATAGGGTGGCTCGCAGCCTTTTGTTTTACAAGCAAAGGGAGCCCAGGAATAATTGCCACTCAAAACATAAATTGTCTGGAATAGAAGCTTCGTAGAAACCGTGAAGGATTTGCGAAGCCTTGAAATGCTCCGTTTTTCACAGTTCCTTCGCAGCTCAACGCGCTACGAGTCCTTCGCAGCATTCATTTAAAGGCATCGCAAATCCTTCGCAGTTTCCTACGGAGCTTCTATTCCAGACAATTTATGTTTTGAGTTTGGCAATTATTCCTGGGCTCCCTGTGTTACAAGGAGCACTATTCATCGAAAGGTCTGTTGTGGGAAGCTTGCAGCTCCCTCCATCATTAGTCAATCAAGTGCCTTCTCAAACTCAAGGGTTGCTGGCAACCATAACTCTCTGCTCTTTTCTGGACTGAAACAACCCTTTGTATTTTGCAAAACTATCCAGTTTACCCAGACAACATACAAAAATGTTCAGGAGAAAACTCCAAGAGGCACAAGACGGTTAAGGCTCTCGGGAAACTGGCATGCATGTAAAGGTAGCATAATTCAAGTTGCATGAAAATACTTTTGTGATGCGGATGAAGTAAGCAGCACATCACTTTTATATATTTATATAAAATATTACAACAAAGACGTCATACTGCTATACTTTCAAGTAAATATGCAAAGCTGCATGTCATGGGAGCAAAAGTAAAGGATAGTACAAAGGCCATTACATAAAGACACGAAACTAGACTAACAGCAAAAATAACTTTTTGTGATGATACCACTTCAAATTATTATATAGTACTACAGTAGATAAAACAATTATCAAAAATTAAAGTTGAAAATAATGGTTACAAAAACAACACTACGATTGAATGGCTTGTGAAAAGGTGGAGTATAGGACTTCAATCAAATCGACCAGTTTTATGGACAAAAATTTAATGCAAGCTCGAGGAAATACACATTCACTGCGTCAGGTAAATCTTTATCACCATACAATAACAGTTGTGACCAAAATTCATTTGCAAGATCTAAATATCCAAGTGGTCGTAATGATGCATAGATTCCAGAGCGGAGGTCCCATCTATGTAAATCAATGCAAGAGCAGAGCAACAAGAAGTGTTCCGTGCTATGCCATCGTTTGTTGAACACAGTGGGTTTGTGGTACCTCAAGCATTGTGCTTAAACTTGTGATAATTTAGCTTGCTGCGATGGACTCTCAGTTGAGTTACATAGTTATACAGCGCATCGCTGCAGCTGCAGATAAGATCATATATCTCCTTACCAGGGTTAAAGCTGAACTTGCATTCCACGAAAAACTAAACAAACCCGCAAAAACTTTCAAGGAACTACGACAAGAAAACAACTAAGTTACCAGACGACGGCGGGTTTCCACTGCTCGAAGATGAGGCTTTATTAGCTCCCTGTCTGGGATTATTGGCAATTTGCGCTGATGCTTTGGAGACAGGATTATCCATCAAAAATCGATCTGCCTCACATGATGGTAAGGTGCCTTTTACGATGAAAATTGAATAGCCTAGGGTAGATTAAACATTTAATGATTAAACAATCATAAAAATTTTAAAACATTGATCTTGAAGATTTAAGGAGACAAGCTGTTGTGGAGCTGATGGGTAAATAAGATAAACCTGAGTAACAGAATTAGATAAGTTTCAGGAATTTCAAGGGTCCTCAAGATTCATTAAGATGCTACAAATCTGGCTTCCCTTGTTTCAAAGAGAAGGTATGATCCGAAAAATAGGCTCGTCGAAAATTGAGGTACTAGATCTCTCGATGCTAGCTTTATCTAACGACCCTGCCAGTCGCATAGCACACACTGCCTTTAAGCACAATGTCAATAGGTTTGCACAACCATGTAAACAGCACACTTCAACTGAAAAAGTAGCATGCTGCGTCCCAATATCTAGCAAAAAAGTATTTTTTTAATACTCTCGAGTACCGAATAAACGGTGGGGGTGAGAATAAATCGGGGGGGGGGGTTGGAAATGGTTCGGTATAACAATAATCGGGGGGTTGGAATAATTGGGGGGTGCTAGGAGAAATAGAAAATAGCCCCTTTCGTAGGTAAACATGTATCTGTTATATATCTATGTGCATAGTGATGTTACTGATAGTTATACTTTTGAACTCTGGTTCTGTTGAATGCACTTCTTGAGACTTTTTCTTGCGTTTAGACAGAAATTATGTCTAATATCATTTCATTTTTCCAAAAATTAATAAAAGGGGGGGGGGTGGAATAGCAGCAGGGGGGTTGGAAAATTTTTCAAAAATTAATAAGCGGGGGGGACGATTATTCGGTACTCGAGAGTAGTCGTTTTCTTAGTTAAACACGTATCTTTTATATATTTATGTGAACAGTGATAATACTGATATATGCACCGATGAACTCTGGTTTTGGTGAATGCACTTTTTGAGACTTCTTCTTGCGTTTATTCAGCAGTTATGTTTACTATCATTTCTTTTTTTCCAAAAGTTAAAAAAGGGAGGGTTGGAATAAAAGTGGGGGGTTGGACAATTCTTCAAAAATTTACTAGCAGGGGGGGGACGATTATTAGGTACTCGAGAGTAAGCTACAAGGTCCGGTGACCGTTAGCATCAAAAATCAGGTTGAAAAAAGATGCTATTGGATATCCTTTCATAATAACTAATGTAATTCGATCTTTAACCCATGCCGAGCAAAAACATGTCTTGTCAAATAGACCTTTTAGCTATTCTGCAAAAGAGCCTGGATCGAGCGTTATTTTTATACATTTTTATACACGAGATTCGATCGAGTGGCGTTAGAGCTTCTATCACTATTGTGCACATTCGAAAATTCTACAAAATGTAGCAAAGTATCGTTTTCAGAATGGCTAAAAGGTCTATTGCTTGAGAAGCAGAATGCTTTTCCCGTCTAGCCACATAGCAGAAATTTCATTTTCATTCATTTCATTTTCAGTTTTTTAGCCCCTCGGTTAAAGAGAAACTGTTTTACAGGGGGTCATGCATTTAAATACTCTAAAAACTTAATAAATAATTTACAGCTAATGAATACAAATAAAAAAAAAGAAAAGGGTTCATGGTTCATGTAAAAGCATTAAACCGTGCGCGATTTTATCAGCCCTTCCTGGAATTTCCTTAGTGTTGGCGCCCCTTTCAATTCATTCTGCAACCCATTCCAGAGACTGGCCCCTCTGAATGAAAAACATCCTTGACCAGCTGAAGTCCTTAGCATTGGAGTCCTAAGGCTTTTGTCGGAATTACGCAGAACGCGAGAGGTTGTTTCGCTCACTCTGGTGAACATGTCGCTCATATAGGATGGCGCATCACCGTTTAGGGACTTGAAAACCATTTTGAGTGTTTCAAGATCAAGTATCTCCCTAACCGTGGGCCATCCAAGGGCACGAATGAGTGGCAAGGCTGACTGGTCATATCGACTTACGGTGACTATTCTGGCTGCACGATTTTGTAGCTTTTGGAGTTTAGTTAATGAGGTCTCGCCAACATTACCCCAAACCGGGCAGCAATATCTAAAGTGCGGTTCTACGAGGCTTTTATACATCTGCTTAACAGTGGATGCAGGCACGTGCCTTTTAAAGTACCGTAATATGCCAATACCTCTGGAAATCTTACTTGTCAGTGATGCAAGTTGGGAAGAACATTTTCATTGCTGATCTACTTGAACTCCTAGGTACTTGGTATCCTCAGCCATTTTGATATCATCGTTCTCAATATTAAACCGTGGTTTAACTGAGTAAGATGAAGCTAGATGTTTTAATTTGCCTCGGCTTCCGATAATCATGCCTTCAGTTTTTGCAACGTTTAATGATAGCCTGTTTCCTTGCAGCCACAGTTTCAACGCAGCTAAATCGGCGTTAATAGCTTCATTGATCTCAGAAATGGAATTAGAAGCAAAATAGATACTAGTATCATCGGCATACATAGATACATGCGAATGCTTCAAACACTTTGGTAGATCATTAATGTAGACCAAGAAGAGAAGGGGCCCAAGGCAGGATCCCTGAGGAACTCCACAACTGATAGGCTTGGTGCTAGATATTTGTCCGTTGACCCTGCAAAATTGGCTTCTGTTGCAAGACATCACGTTGCAAGTTACACAAGTTTTTTGCAAAAGTTGCAAAGAATCTCTATTTGTCACAAGCAACACATGTTTATAAAGCAACGTTTTGCAAGTGGGCAAATGAATAAAAATTTTATTTGACAAGCAAATCTCAAACGTTTCAACAAAGTTCTCTTGTTTGGCCTAGAATTTTATTCTTCAGAGGTTTCATGTTTTAGCAAAATCAATCCGTCAGTGTTTCTTTCATGTATACTGGACCACAGTGGATTGTAATCCTTCCAGAACCATCACCGTCGTGAGAACATAACCTAACATGTAAGAGAAAAAGTACCTTCTTGCTCCAACTGCGCCAAGAAAAGACTGAGATAAGTTTCTGTGACTAGAAGTGGACCACTCTGCGTTGAATTCAAGTTGAACCACTGCAAAACAAACACAAAGGCGCCACCATAATTTGTGATAACCGAACGACCTATACTAAACTTCATGGTACCTACCAAATACAAGGCTAAGTTCTTGAAACACTTTAAAAGAAATAAATAAGTGATTTGATTCAAAAAAGATAATACAGTAATACAGTTGAATGGAGAGTAGCAGAATCTAAATCCTTGAAGCACAACAAAGCAACAAATTATATTTTTCACTTTCTTTATTCTTTACCATATTTAAAATTCACAATAGCGAAATTACCTAAAACAACACTTTCGAACTGCTTTACTACAATAAAAGGACAATGCCATGCGAAACAGAAGACCATGGCTACCCCATGATTATAACATTGAGACAAACTAAACCCTCAGCTGTAGGAAACTTGCAAGAAAAGTGTTTATAATTGATTTTTCTAAAAGTTACAAGATTGAAGTATTTTCTATATTTTTTGGCAATTTTCAAGACAGTAATCCTGAGATAAATTCGAAAGATTTAAAATATAAGTTTAGGATAACATCCAGAAAATGGCCCAAAAACGCATGAAAAGGCATCTCGCAATAAACACAAATCTCGCGAAACACGACTTGTCAGTTTTACTATCTTCCATGATCATTTTTTCAGAGTAATGAATAAGATATCAATTTCAGTTTCAGTCTCAGCTTCAATTCTTCGTTTAATGAGTCATACTAATTCTCACAAGGTTTCGAATATCACAGAACTTTATAGTTTTTCTTGCAATGATTTTTTAAAGTGGCGCACAATTTTTGCGTAACACGGTATACACGCCTTGAAAACCCAAAGAACAAACAAAACAATAAACCTTAGATTGAGAAAGACGATGAGAAGAAATATTTCTTGCTTTTTGCTTTCGTGATGGAAAGACAACCCAATTACATGATAATGAAAGAATTCTGACAGTCCAGTTGTTATGAAAATGTTAAGGTCACATCTAAGGTAGAGAAGACTTTTATAAAGACTATGACACTATTAGAATGCTTCGACTCTAGCTAGAGTCATCCTTTTACAATTTTATGATTAGGATTTCCTCTTCTCTCTGTTACCCTCCTCGTCTTTTAACCCTTTCGACACTATAACTTTAATAAACAGTACGAATTAGCCTTCTAAATAAGTGTGCGTTATTTAAGAAAAACACCCAAGAAATGCAACACACAACAAAGACTTGAACACTGACCTGGCGTCCTAACTTGCGTATCGTGAACCAATGTTGCTGCAGATTACAAATAAACGCATTTTCTCGTCTATAGAAAGGAATCAGACATTATCATTACTCCCTAGAATCGTTGATACCAAGTGCCCATGATTGAATGCCTACAATGATTGGAGGAAGAACTTCAAAATAAAGGGAATCTCAAATGAAAGATTTTTGGGGAAATGAATTCAACTAAATATAACGTAAGAGCAGTGACAATAAAGAACTAACTGGAATCATGGGAAAGTTTTTCAATCAAAGAAAAGCTTTGCAATTTAATTACATTTCATTAAATAATGGTGGATGCTGTTTTTCATTAATCAGCGGTGGAGTATCCAGGTAAAGACTGAGAGGCGTGGAGAGTATAAACAATTACGAAGAAGAAATATATAAATTGAAAGCATATGTACCTACACTGGTTGCTGCCTTGCTAATGCTGCTTCTGGACTGTTAAATGGGAGAAGATCTAACCCCCATACCTGTAATGCTTTGCAAATAACCTATGATGACAAACAGAATCCTTATTACTTTGCAATGGAAGGCAACATTGATCAGCCAGATTCAAGGTGACACGATGAGAAAAAGACTTTTGGCTATGAAGATATAATACGCAAGTAATTCTTAAAAAATATGGCTTCTATTGAAATCCTGACACAACACAACGGCTTGCGCTTTACAGGTCATGAGGTGTCAATGATGAGAGCATTTGGGCTCAAGTCTTTCAAATCTTTGAAAAGGTGAGTGTAAAATTGTGTCACAGTTTTCTATAAATCGGATGACTTCAAAAAAACTTAAGGTAATTTGCTGTAAATCTGCTGTGGAAAATTTGTGATATCTTGATTGTCTTCAAATGGCGGAATTTTAATAATATATTGTTGTAAAAATTCATTAAAAATTTTGAAAAATTGAGATCATCATAACTATTATATACATTACCAGAGGAACATTTAAATAATCTTCAAGAAAACCATATTTTTGAAAGGTCTATACTATGGTTGCAAGCAGAAATCTATAGCTCTTCTGGTTAAGGATTTAGAGATTTGATGACGCCACAGCCTCAAAATCAGTAAATGCCGCCATTTGAAACAAAAAAGATATCAGAAATTTGCCATGGTAGATTTACTGCAAATTACCCAAAGTTCCTTTCAAGCACTCTAATTCACGGAAACAGGTAATAGAATTTTACACCAACCTATTTGAAGGTTTGAGCTTTATGCTAGTGACAAGAAAAGCTCCAAATGCTGAACAGGAAACTGTGAAGAGCAAAGTTGGAAATGTTGTGTTATATGTTTCACTGCTTCAGTGCAAGTGGCATTTCTCATAGAAAAACTATATACTTGCGTATTATAAACAACAACCTGCCACACACAAAATCAACTTTGTTTCTCAATTGCATCCTACAAGAGCTTGGAAGGAGCCATATTTTATATATTTTTACTTTTCAGGCTTGATTAAGTAGCGCATGAGCTTTTATAGCTATTCTGCGTATTCAAAAATCTTTCAAAAATTAGAGAATATCGTTTGAATCTAATATTTTTTAAAAGTAGCCAAATGGTCTATCTGGAGGACAGTACATCACAGGGCTTTTTATCCGAAAAGTAGGGCATTAGGGTTCCTATATCCCTTCAGATTAGGAAAAAATTGTAAAAATGAAGGTTCAAAGGGAAGATCAAAGAGTCATAATAATTTTTCCAATGTGCACCTGAATAGAGAAGAATCCTGAGTCATCCATGTTGCTTGATGGTTGCTAAAAATAACAAAGTACACAGAATAGGAATGCCTTGGGAAACACAGAAAGAATATAACTAGTGTAAAGATGAACATTCCGAAGTTGAAAAACTCTGCATCATTTGAATTTTTAGATCAACATGCATAAATTGACAAATTTATTAATAAAGAGCCATGTTAGTGATAAAAAGTTCATGTTAGCGACAAAAGCATTACAACGCATCCAGTTAAAAAGTTATAAGAACTTTTGACATCAAATTTGCGCCATCGTCAGCTAAAGGATTGAAAATACACACTGACTAGGAAAACCAGTTAAATAAGTCAAACAAGATAACATGGAAAAACATGTGAACAAGGTAAATACTCTGGAAATCATAACAAAATGAGGAACATTGAGAAGTTTTGTGCATTTAGAGACCATGTATCATATAAAATTAATAGAACTTCAAAGATCAAGAGACCAAATTCATCGCCATTTCCAGGATTGTAAACCAATCCAAATAAGCACATTGGCCTGCTTGTTAAAAATGCCAAAATCCTACAAATTCAAAGTAGACAAAGTTCTTCAGATTACAAATTGTAATCAGATTCCTCACGTAACTTGTCTCTCCCAAATTGATGGTGATGATTCAAAAAGTTCACTTGAGTATATACTTTAAGATGACTTCAAAAGCCATCCAGAAGCAAACTGAGGTCCAAACTTGGTACACTTCAATTTTTTGCTATCTTTAAACTGTATCAGTATCAGGTGAGCACAAGCTAAAAAATTTTGCTACCACAATGATTTTGCCATTCTGAATTTTACTAATATGGTGTTAACAGGGCTTTCACATTCAGAAATTAAGGCGTGTGACCAAAAACTCGCGTGAACTGTGTGGGGCGCGTGGAAGAAATATCAAACAGTACTAAAGTTACATGTCCTACTTCCCAAGACCAAGTGAGTGAGACACGGACAGACACAAATCAAAGAACACAGGCTGCTTGAGAAGTCTGACATTTTAGATCGTATGAATCTCGGAAGAAGATGGCCTAAAGATGAGGCTGGTTAAACTTGAGTGGAATGAGCCAACAAGGTACACTAACTGAGCTGCATCCAATGAATAAAGTAAGAATCAGGGAGTTACAAGGTATGTTCTAAAACAAAAATCATTTGTCTACAAAGCTTTCTGGTGTGAGCTCCCAAATGGGACATCGATTTCTTCAAGGGAAATGTTCTATTACCGGGCCCGTGATCAATCCCTCCCAAGTGAATGTTTGGGTGTGTGCCTACGTGCGCGTGTGCTTTATGGTGTGAGTGGCTGGTGGCTTATACAGTCTGCATCAGGTGACTCAAGTGAAGCTTGGTCAAGTGAGGTAGATTCCCGATGGGTGACCTTGGAGGCCTGAACTCAAAACTCACCTTGTCGTCCTTCAGAAGGGATGTTAAACTAGGGGTCCCATGCCTGGATGCGGCATGCACAGTGGGCCTAAATTAGCTTTTAGTAGCTAGAAATCCTGACAAGCCCACTCAAAATAAATTGAAAACAAACCAAACAAACAAATATCACGCGCCCCCCACTGAAAGCCCTGTGTTAATGTAGTCTAAATTTCTCTTGTTGTTGTTCCTTTCAACAACATAATTAGATCGATACAGAAATGTGTTTAATCTACGATTCTATCATCATCATCTTATAAATATACATATACAGATGAAATTAAATCTTTTCTAATATGATAAAGACCACTCAAGATCATAATCATAGTATATCTTCTAGTTCATCAAGTAAGGGAGAGTGGGGCCACTTGTCAAAGTTGTCACATTTTCATTTTAAATCAAAAACTTTGATTGTTATCGACTTCTCTGATATATTTTAAATAAATAGATCAAAACATTTCAAAAACAATTTCAGCAAAGTTTCCCTTGCTTTGTGCTTACATTCAGTTTATCACTGTGATGACTTACCCCTTGACAAGTAGCCCCACTCTCCCCTACAAGGATCAAACTTCAAAACACCTAATGAAATTTTTAACTATTCTACAAAGGGTCTGGATTGAGCAAAATTTTCATTACAATTACATTTCAAAGGTTTGATTAAGTGGCATTAGAGCTTTCACCATTATGCATGCAAACTTCAAAATTCTTCAAAGTACAAAAACATTGTTCGATTCAGCTTCCTTTGCAGAATAGCAAAACACGCAATTACCCTTATGCCAAAGTGTTAAGACACCAACCTGCATAAACTTGAGATAATCTTGTGAATTGACATCACCCTCCTGCATCCTCTCCCTCTCTGCTTCATCCAGTTGTTTTGCAAAGTCAGCTAGGTCTACTGCAGTGTAATATGGCCCTAAAAGGCAGAGGTGGAAAAGGAGCATAAAGCCACAAGCAGCTTCTCAGGAATCTCATTTGCTTTGAGGGAAGAAAGGGGAAGAAAATGTGCAAGATGAATATCGAGCCATTTAAAAACTAAAAGTCATATTATGCCCAAATTTTTACAGTTTTTCAAAATACTCTCCTTTAGCATCCATACACAATCTCATGCGATAGTACCACATCTCAAAACAATGGGCCCATTGTTCCTCTGTCAGGTCAGAAATGGCCTCTTTGAAGGCGCAAATCGCGTCATCGCAGCAGTCAAACTTGGTTCCACAAATTTTTTCTTTCACTGTTGGGAAGAGAAAGAAGTCACAAGGTGCCAAATCAGGTGAATATGCCGGGTGAGTCACCAGCTGGATAGAATTCTCAGACAGGAAGTCAATGGTCAAAGCAGCTGTGTGTGCGGAAGCGTTGTCATGGTGCCAAAGTAAGCCTCTCAAGCCAGTCCGTGGCCGTTTATTTCGCCAAGCATCTAAAACCTGTGGTATGCAATGATTAACATACCAGTCCCTGTTGACTGTACGACAATCATCAAGTTGAAAGGTTGCCACATGACCCGTCTTTGAGAAAAAAGACGAAACCATCTTTTTACCAACACTTCTTGATCGTTGGAATTTTTGCGGTGGATTTTCGCCTGGAAAGATCCAAACTGAGGACTGACGTTTTGTCTCGGGTCAAATTGCTAAATCCAACTTTCATCCCCTGTGACAATATCATATACTCGTTTTGACTTCCCTTGATCAAATTTTTGGAGCATAAATTGACACCATTTAATGCGGTGGTCCTTTTGCTGATCCATCAAGCAATGAGGTACCCAGCGGGCAGCCACTTTCCAAACTTGCAGCTTTTCGTGCAAAATTGTGCTTATTGCTGCTGATCCGATCTTTACGCTATCCTGCAGCATAGCCGACCATCTTCTCTTAGCAGCTTCTCCGCCATGGCAACGGTTTCAGGGATAACGGCCGTCGGCGGCCTCCCTGGGTGGGCCTCATCTTTGAGGCTCTCCCTCCCCCTCTTGAATTTGGCAAACCATCGAAAAACTGTTGCCCTTGAAGGGGCAATATCTTCAAAAGTCCGCAAAAGTTGAGCATGACATTCTTCTTGTTTCAGACCTCTTTTAAAATCATAATACATCATCGCTCGAAAATCACGTCTTTCAAGCTCCATTTTTTGCACATTTGAAAAGTCAAAATACTGCAATCCAAAACCCCTTATAACTTTTTTCCCATGCTAGAAATTAACAAATTTACCAAATGTGGCTGAAATAGATTGCATGAAGTACCAACAAACTTTGCGATCAATATCTCAAGCGGCCACTCGATATCTCAATAATTCTGGAGAAATAATAGAAACAAGGAAGGGAGGAAGGAAAAAATGAAGGAAAAAGGAAGAAAGGAACAATGAGATGAGGAATGACAAAAATGGAAATAGGAAAGAAGACAACATGAACAAAGAAAGAAACAAGAGATTGAAAATGTAGATAGGAAAGCAGGAAGGATGGAATGGCAGAACACAAGAAAAGGGCACTGTTTTGCTGTGTTCTTCTTATTGGACAAAAGTGTCTTGCAATAATCTAATATGGCTTTGAAATCAGGCATATGGAAAAAAATTACTAAATAATATGGAGAACTTTGCAGTAAGGTCGCTTCACATGAAAGTAAATATTTTTCCACCACTGCCAACACAGCATTCTCTTAGCAACTGGTGAAATTCCGTTCAGATAACCTGTGTACTTCAAAGATAGTCACAGACCATTGCAAGCTTTTCAGACAAATTCAGAAGTTGGTAATATATATCTAGATATAACAGAGTCAATGATTGTGCCGATTTGGACATTGAAAACAAAGTATACCAGCATAGCAAGTTGAATGGGCCTTTCTCGATCTGTTGAAATTTGATGATGGATTCCTATCTTCAGTGACTGTCCCCGCCTGTCTCAAACATTATTCAGCTGCTGCTTTTATGAATATTCATCTGACTCACTCATGGAAACGGTTTTGTGATGACTATGGAGATGAGACTAATATACATTCCACAAACCAAAAAGACAGATTAAAGGTGTTGTAAATCATACCATGAAATGAATTGAATCTTGCAGTGTACTCATGATATCAGCTGCAAGCTGTCAGTAATTTACCTGCTCTGTCAAAGCATATGTTCTATACATGTATCAATGATTTTCAATTCAAAGCAACAGGAATCATGAAAAAAATTGAAACTCACCTTGAAGTAAAGAGTTCAAACAATGTTGGGCACATAGTGCACCATCTTGCTGTGAAAGAAACAAAGTTATTTATGTATATATTGCATCAGATTTGCATTTTCTTGTTACTCATCTTATTTAATATTAGTTTTCTTTCTATCTATATACAAGGTAAAGGTTCGCAGAGAAGTAAAAGCACTATGCACCTACAACCTAGTTTGGAGGAAGTTTCAAACGAAAACATGAGGAAGATAGTGTAATTGGAAAACTAAAAGATGAGAATTTATAGATATCTTATATTCTCACATGGGAAAATTGAATCTGCAAGTCAAGGAGAGTCATTCTAAGCCAATGTAGTAAAGGTCGATTTTCTCAGAAATTTTCTTTACAAATGTTAATTCATAGAAAAACTGTCACAATATTGTAATAGCTCCCTTCTCTGCACTGGCAAACATTGGATCAAGAGAAGCATTCTGATCCAAACTATGGGTGTTTACTGAGAAAATTTCCTGAAGCTAGTGCCAATTCATATAAAGTTGTACAAATTCGTCTCAGTTTCCATCCTAGCACTGGGAAACATTAG
This sequence comes from Aurelia sp. 4 Dawson et al 2005, assembly GCA_964019985.1. Lineage (NCBI taxonomy): Eukaryota > Metazoa > Cnidaria > Scyphozoa > Semaeostomeae > Ulmaridae > Aurelia > Aurelia sp. 4 Dawson et al 2005. The sequence continues at coordinate 4,164,433 of OZ026497.1, forward strand.
ATCAAGATAGGGTTCTAAGCCATAGTAACAGGCGCATCTTCAAAAATTCTCAGAGGCAGACACCTCATTCAATGTCTCTAGTAAATTTACCCAACTACACCACTGTGCATATGACTGACATTATTGACAAAATCATCCAAAATCTTTCATGTTAGAGCTTTTAACTGGGCATGAGGACCACTTCATGAATTTCTTTACTGACTGCAGGAACAGTCTTTAGCACATCTAAGAATCTTAATATCATGGATGTATCAATCAATTACTTTTCTTGAGACATGAAGGTTCTTTTTTCCTTACTTGCACAAATCTTTGAAATGAAGAAGGTGGGACCTTGAAATCCAGCTTTGGAGGAAAGTCAACGGTTTTTGCAACAATGTAAGTACGCTAATCTAAATCAATGATAACAAAAAATATACAAATTTAAGAAAAATTTTCTGCACTTTGAGAACCATGGGGTCAGTTGTAACTGTTTACACAAGGTAGCCAGTTCTGGGAATGGTGGTGCCAATATAAGAATCTATTTGTTTTGACATAAAGCTATTTAGGTTTCAATGTTAGCTTGCCTCCATCAATTTCTTTCAGGGAAAAGCAGTATATTGTCTACTATTAGTGAAACATTTTTGATTAAAGGTGCTGCCTGCCATACCAAAAATCGCACAGCTATTCAGCTGTGCTATCAAGCTTTGAGCTGTTCAAGACAAGTTATCGTTCTCTTACAAGAAGACTTTGTTTAGTCCACGTCATCCTTCACAAGAGACAAATTGTAGGCAAATCAAGAACTAGCCTAAATGCATGCTCAAGATCTGGTCTAAATAATCTTCAATGAATTATAATGAAAGAAAGAGAGAAACTAAAGAGAAAATAGTGTGCAAGCTACTGAATGTAGTTTCATACCTTTTCATGAAAAATGATGTCCATTTCTCTCAGGATTGTTCAGACATTCATCAAAATAGTCTTCTCTTCTTGTGATGTAGCACGCATTTTGTTTTCTGGCAAATGCCAGGAATAGCTCAACTGATCTCTATAAGGAAATGATATCATGCACTATTAGGGTGGGGTCATATTTGTGTAAAGTAAAACCATATCAAATAATGTCAATTTCTTGCAATCTCAATATTGAGGCAATAATAACTTTGTGAATCTGAATATGAAAGAATGAAATGTCTCCACTTACTCCAAGTTTGATTCGTAAAGAAGTCATAAAGTTGAATCCATCAGTTTCAGTTCTCACTTTTGAATTAAAAAGTATAGTTGAAAAGGCCTCAAATGTGAGACGAAAGCGCGGCCAAAATGAGCAAACTTTGCATGATAAGTTAACAAATGATAGCAGGTACCACAGTACTTACTTGACATTTATAACTAAAAATTTATTAATGGATTAATGTCTGTGGCCTATTTACGAAAAAAATTTGGAGCAATTACTGGAAGTATGACGTAAAATTTGGGAATAACGACTGTACAAAAATAATTTAGTTGCGTTTATGGATTCTAGAAGTAAAACATTTTACATGTTGAATATATGAGCAGAATCCTCCTGGGATGAGGAATTTGTCTCTGTTGTTAAGAATATGAATACCAGATGACATTCCAACCAACTTTCATTCTTGGCATCTGCAACTGTTTCCTTCTGCTATGTGTCTGTAAACATTCCAGACTCCCTTTTCAGTATCACTTGATCTCAGAACTGATGACTGTATCATAATTTATCATTAGTCATCCTGTCTGTAAAAAAAGTCTGCTCTGCCACACAAATTTCATAACAGTTTGAAATTGTAAACTGTCTCCCTCTTTTATAATCAATGTGAAACTCTCCTCTTCTAATCTCCTACGTGAGCAATCATTTAGTTAATGGCCAATCCTCGCATGTTACGCCATTCAGTTTGCTGCCAGTGCATGTATCTTATACCATACTACCATGAGCTGTCCATTGGGACTCAATAAATACTGTCACTCACATAGAATGCAGACAAATCACATGGATCCCAAGGACACTAAAATAATACGCTCCTTACCTCATTAACAACTTGCCTGCAAGTATGGCTATGTGTCTTTGATCTTAAAACCATGTCTGGTTGGAGGTTGTCCTCCTTGCATCCTGTAACTTGAAGAATCTGGTGCTTTCCTGACTGAAAGACCACTTCTGGTCTTGCCTCTTTACTCCGCATGTTCTCAGTCGATCTTTATCAGTTGTTCAAAAATCTCCTCCATCTATTCATCCTATCAAAGTCCTGGGTATTTCTGCTTGAGATATTGAAACAGCCATTCAGCAGTTCCAGCCTCATGTGTGAAATTCCACAATCAACTGGGGGAGGGGTACCAATTCCTTGGCTAAAATTTCTAACAAGGCAAAATCAAAAGTTCTCAAATATAGAAATATTGAACTTTTCAAGTTGCTCTTTGTTTCTTCGTAGAAAATCATTTTTCATTTCTTTGTTGAGAATCATTTTCTGTCAAGTAATGTTGTAATGTCATGGCACAGAACTCTCCCATCTTTAGTTGCTGTTTTTTGTACAGCTTGGTAAAAAAGTACAAATTAACCCACAAACAATCAATGATCTTACCTCCTTTAACTTTCCGCCACATGAACAAACCCCTACCTTATTTTCAACCTACTGCCCTGTTTCCACTTTTGTTGTTATGCTTGGTAAAAATGTATGAATGAACCCACAAAACAACAGAAGCTCTCATCTCCTCCCCCTTCCCTTGAACATCCCCTTACCTTGTTTTACAGTTAATGTTCTGTTTCTAGTTTTACCCAGTGCCTTTGGTTTCTCCATTTCTAAACTTTAAACTGCAAATGCTACAGTCTGACCCATCATTATCATCTTTGATTACCTTTGATAGGTTCATAAATTCTTGAGATAAATTTTGGAGAAGAAAGCACCTTAACTTATGATGAATGCATGGATCTATCATTCCATTTTCCATTTTCCATCCTTGTTCTTTTCAATGGATCATAGAAATTCCTAACCAGTATTCTCACATCAAAGAATTTGAGCGATGGAAAATAAACATCTTTCTCCTTTATGTCAATGATAACTTCATGAGAAATTCTTAAAATAAACACAACAAAGATAGTTAAAATCAGCTACCAAATTACCACTGCAAATGGCACTATTGTAATATTGGTACCATTTGGAATGCAAAAGTCCCTTGCGATTTTACGAATGAGCAGAGGCCTAAACTCATTGAGGCACCTCCTAAACTACAGGTCACTAAAGATGAAAAAATAATAGTATGAATTTCAAGCTGTTCCCTTTCCTTGCTTTCTTCTATCTTCCTCATTTACCTGCATCTATTTTGCTCATTTCAAGTTTGATTACAATGTTTATGCAGTAAATCCTTTTGAAATCCTTCAGAGTTTGCACCTTCGATCAATCAATTGCAAACAACGATGCCCCGTGAAAAACAAACTTTGACAGCACCTATGGATATATGTTAAATTTTTGCAAGATAAAGGCATTGGTGTTTACATATCAGGCAATCATGAATTTGATAACAGATCAAGAAATGTCATCTCGTTATTAGTGGAGCTTAGAAGTAAACAAGTCTAATTTGTCATACACTCTTCCTTTCATTAGAGGTTTGTCTCTGTCTGGGGAAAATTTGTGGAAAAGTCATACTCCTATTACTTAGAGGATGGCAATATCCCTTTGATGATTTTAATGTTATAGCAAGGTTCTGAAAATGGGTCATGTTGCAGATCAGGTTCAAAACCTTGATAATCAGGGCCAGTAACACTTGCTATTGCTGTTTCCATACCTAAATGAAATGGCAGTTACAAAACATACTACAATCCTAAACAAAACTGAAGTTTGTCTATCATTTCAGTACATCTAACAGCTGCAGTTCAATATCACTGTCTCGTAATACTTGAAAGAATCATAGTCTTGAATTTGGAGTTATTCACATGATGAATAGATCCACTCTTCTCTTTCCAACTGTCTTCTTATTAAGACTAGCTACTGCCCGGTTTGCATCTCTGCCAGAACGGAATGTGATGATTGCATCACCTGATGACCTCCCGTCTTCAGAGTAATGAATACGTACTGAATCAGGGATTGCACCATACCCTCTAAAGAAACTGATCACATCATCTGGAGTGACAGAGAATGGCAGGTTACGAATTCCAACCACCCTTGAATCACTGATATCCTTCATGTTGATGTTAGCATTACGGGCTACCCGCCTGATAACAGGATCATCTATTGAATCTTTGTGATGCTGTGGCCTACCGCTTGGTGGCTCCATGATAGGCTCATCTCCAACTTGAGCAATAGCTGTCTTCAACAGCTCAAGCAAGTTCTGGAGCTGCCCTTTACTCTTAGGAAGAGACAAATCGGGGCCACCAGCGCCATGGCTGTATGAACTTACGCTACGGTCTCTTTCATCAGGCCTGGCTCCCTGGCGCGCCAGCCTTATGCCCTCTCTTATCTCTTCCCTCTTTGGCCGATACACACTGATGATTCTTGGTCCCATGCGCTTACCGTCTCTTTCCAGTGCCTCCCTTGCATCTTGCTCAGAAAAGAACTCAATGATAGCATCTCCATTGGGTCTGCCCTCAAATCTACCACTCTCATGACGGCAAACAAAGATGTCTTTGGACAAGATTCCTCTGAAGAAATCTTGTATGTCAAGATCAGTCACTGAGTATGGTAAAGCTGTAGCTTTGATGTAAGTTCTCTCGCTGAATTCATCGCCTTCACTTCTGGAGGGCGGGCGATTTCCAAGTTGCTCCAGGCCACTTCCCCTGCCTCTTCCTCTCCCTGAACGGAAGTCTGCGACATAGCCACCTCGCTCCTCCCTCGGGGAAATTCTTGGTGGGCGGCTGTCAAAATCACGATCACTTCGGTCAAAACGACCAGGTACTATGCCCCGACCACGTCCTCTTCCACGGCCTCTGAATGGAGGAGCAGGACGACCAAATCCTCTGCCCCGGGAAGGCGGGCTACCTCTTGGACCAGGCCCAAAGGATCTTCGGCTTAGAACAGCATCCATCTCAGCTGAGCTACTCAAAGACACAGTTACTCGCCTTGTGCCGATCATCTGCCCACTGCGAGTTGTTGCTCTTCTTGCTTCATCATCGTCACTGAATACTGCGAATCCAACAGGTGCTCCTTTGTCGCGTCCAATATGGACATCTTCCTCTCGAATTCTTAAACCTCTGAACAGATCCTTGAGATCTCTCGTTGTGGCATCAAACAGAAAACCAGTAAGCTTTAAAACGACAACCATCTTGCTTCTTGTATGATCTTCACTTCTGTTGCTAGAAGGTGGGCCTTTTGATGATATCCTCTGCCGTTCTTTGATATGAACACACTAGGATCATAAATTAAAATTCTGAGCTTTTCTGAACCTGGCAAAAAGTCTGATGACCTCTTGTCAGTGTAGTTAAAATGGACAACCAGTTAACAAGCTAATAACATGGCTAGACTTTGTCCAATTGGTACTTGACACAACTTTGCACAGGGCTGTTCGCCCACAATTTTGATGATTTACCCACAATGTTTATAATGCCATGCCCTGCTAAACGACAGCAGGTCAATAAATTTTGCATGTAGGTCCATTTCAAGGGATCTTAACCAAAATTAGACCCTGTTTTAGATAGTAACATCAGTGAGTGACCCCCCCCCCAGAAACCCCTAAAATCCCTTGTTGCATCTTATAGTACTTCAGTACCTGGGTAAGGACATGGCAAACCTTTTGCGCACAATTGATGAATCCATTGCTGCCAACTCTGTGTTCTGCCTGACCACTAAGAGCAATTCGCGACAGAATATAAAAACATCTGCCAGCAATTTCCCCAAGAATTGGTTCATCTTTGTGGAAAAATCTCATTTCAATCAAACAGTTCTCTACCCCCTGTCCCCAATTGATATCAAGAAAGTTTAAAAGACCACAGATTCATTTTAATGCCTTCAAAATCTTGAGTATGCCTTGACACCAAAAATATTCATACTGATCACATCTTTCAAAATTGTTACCTGCCTGCAAAAAAATGTCTGCTTTGCAAGAAATACACTGCAATCAACTCTCAAATATGTCCTTTGATTTCAAATTTGCAGTCTGGTTGATTGAGTGGCTGATTTTACTTCTGATTGGTTTCCGTCTTCGTTTACTGTATGTTTAACCATTTTCTCCCAACTCAACCCATAATGAAATACTGAATGCTGTAAACTGGTTGTCCTTTTTTCATAGAAATGAATATACAATTTCTTAACTTCAATAACCTTCCTATCATTTCCCTGTTCTAATTACAAAGTAAAATAAAGAGATACTCTTGCTAATTTTGAAGTGAACATTTTATCCTTTGATCACTTTTCAAATATGAAATCTCTTTTAATGGTTCTTTATACATTGTGCAATTGGCAGTGTCGTGAGAATGCATACATTTACATCATGCCATCAAACACTTTTCTAGATCATAAAAGTACACCCTATAGCATGGGGGGTTCAGCAAAATTTTGGGTAGGGGTGTGCCACCTACAGTTTCAACTGTACCCTGTAGATGTTTTCTTAACTGCTTCTGTAAACTTCCAAAATTTGATCACACTTACTGTTGGCCAAATTCTGATTCTCCCTTCCTCCTTCCCATTTTATCCCCCCCAAGGTCAACCCAAGTGCATTCAATAGTCACAGCAAATAGATTTCTTGCTCAGTCCAAAATACTGTATATGCTTCTGTAATGTATGTTTCATAGCAGTTTTAAGCATGGCATCTTTTAATGCAAAGCGATATTGAAAATCTCTTGGAATCACAAGAGTTGATTGCTTTTGCTCTCTTCCATGTCCCCCAAAATGCTAGCAATGGGCTGTAGACTGTGCTCTTAAACTGTTCAAAATAGTAAATTGCTCTCTTTGAGAACCATTTTTCCTTTATTTTCTAACAATTTGCTTGTGAAAAGGACACCTGAACTTTTCTTGGGGAGCCATTTACTGCTGCCCTGCTAAAATTCTTATGGCAAGGCAAGGCAGAAAGTATTTCTCTTCCCATGCTTTATTTTGATCCCTCTCACATGAACCCTAGCTTATCCTGACAGTGTATTTCACTCGCTATTTACTTTCGGAAAACAATTACTCATTTGTCCTTTAATGTACTTTGATTATCTGCAGTACAGTCTGGCTTTAAGCAATGGACAGAAGAACTGCAGTTATCTGGGAAATATCCCTAGGTTTGCCTGGAACAAAGAAACAATGCTACTCTTTCAGCTAACTAAATAAGAAGTGACCACTTTGCGAAGTAATCCTCTGACAAGGCATGCAATTTTGCAACTTGATTAGTTCTAACACGCAAACCGTCCAATGATACGGAAAAACCTTCTTTTTCCATCTGTACTTTAGTTCAGACACATGGCACCCATACTGTAGTGCACTTTGCAATAACCAAATAGTCTGATACTCAATCCACAATGGAGCTTTTTTTGCAATTTGAAGAAAGGGTCTGAGGAAAGCGCACCCATTCTGACAGCTCTGGCAACAGTAAGAATTCAGGGGAGTCCTCTCCTTTCGGCTTACTTGCATCATCCTTTAATCCTGACTTGTTTTTGATTTATTTGTATGTTTCAAGAGTCACACAATACAGTACTTGTTTAGCCAGGAATATAAATATAAGTTTCATCTCTGGAATATCTAGCCATCTGGTCATCTTATCACCCACTTCACTGGTGGGTGTATTTTGAGCCATTTGTTTGCAGGTATCTGTCCTCAGCTCTGAGGTGGCTAAGTTTGGGTCCAACTGATCTACAGGCCTAACTTTGAACATGAGCGAACATATCCAATAAAGTGGCTCAAAAAGCACTTATATACAAATTGGTATGACAAGGTGGCAAAACACCTAAATAATCCAGAGAGAACACTTGTTACCTCTGAGTTGCCATTGAGTACCCATTTACTGACCTTGAAAGATCTCAGAAGGATGGACAGCTGAGTTGGCTGATGGCTTTGAACCCACACAGGCAGACCCCACAAGATTTGAGACAATGCACCACAACCACTTGGCCACACCACCCCTTGCTCTGTGTGTGTGTAATTCTATTTTGATTCAATTCAAATGATTTGCTTGTTCGTTCTTTCCTCAACTATGGCATCACAGCACGGGGCCTTCTTACCTTAATCCAATACTTTGATCACAGCAGAAAGTTCTATGCTCTCTAAAATTTGAACTAATCTCAGCTCCCTCCACCCCAATCTTCCAGTCTTTATAACTCTCAAACTTGGGAGTACTTTGCATCAAAATATAATGTTGACATTTTTGTTTATTAAGCAATCAATAAGCTATTTCGCTCTTACTTCAACAATTACTTCTATCCTAAGGAAACTGTTCACAAGACTGGAACTTGTCTGGAAGTAAGAGGTGATCTCTTTGAATGAAAAACACTACCCTGCACTATCTGCAAACCATTCAGTATTTAAATATAACATAACATAAAATAGCATAAAAAACACTGTAATGTAGGCTATAAGCCTGTTACAGATCACCACAATTCTAAATGTGTTGTTGGGTAGTGGAGGAGGGTCCTGGAAAATAGGAAAGTTGAAAACACGTAAGGCCACCCACGATGAGAAAGAAACCCAGCATGCCTGTGATTTTGAAAACAAAATGATTCTAATTCTAATAATTCTAATAATTTTGGTTCTAAACTTTGGAACACTCTTCCACTATTCATTTGTGTTGCAAATTACTTGCAGTTTTCAATCCCAATTGAAAACTCACATCATTGACTTCTATTCATTTTGCAAATTCTTTGGAAAGAATTTCCAGTTTTATCATTGGTCTCTTTGTGAAACATCTAGTAGTGTTTGGAATTATTTCTTTATGGAATAAGGTAATACTCCTATTTTTATGGAGAGTCTTTAAAAACCTTTCCGGAGGGCCCCTATGCTATCAATCAGATGTAATCTTGGTAAGTTCTTTTTTCAGTCTTCTTTGATTCATTTTTGTGTAGTACGGTAAATTTCAAGTATTCAGTTGCAATGTAATTGCGTACAATTGTATTTTTTGGGCTGGCTGGTGAACGAAACTGAAAGTACATCCTTTGTCGCCGGGGTGGCCTAGGTCTAGGCCTAAGTCGAGGCTGAGAGCTTTGCGAATATCAGCTTAGTTTTCAGCGTGGATTGATAGCCTGCAGCTCTTACGAAGAGAACAAATGACGCTTTATACCTTGAGCAAGTAGTAACGAAATCTTAAAGTACTTACATGTGCTATCAGGTGCCTTTCTTGCGATGATTCCGGGTTCCTCTTCTCTGTGGCTCGTTTGAATTCCGCAGCAGATGAACTTCGATTGAAAGCACGTTCTTTTTGTGCACAACTAGACTCGGGTCCAGACCTCCTGTAGAATTCTAGGGATATTCTGCCTTTGACCGCTTTGACTTGATTACGAACATTGGAATTTTGAGACAGCAATTTAATACCAAACCTGTCTCAAGTCAATCTTTATCTTCAATATAGTTGGGTATACCTGCAGATTGAAAATTTGCGTCAAAATCCCCCCCCCCTTCCCCGCATCTTTCAGACTTTTCAGAGCTGGCACGGCCACTGAAAACAAAGTTTCAATGGAGTAACAATATTGCAGCAACTGGAATTTATGGAGGGTGGCCAAAATTGTTCCAAATGATTGATATTCTTATTGTTTGGTTGATCTGTTTCAGATTATTGAATGTGTCAACTTATCCAAATTTTCAGTTCTTCTGCAACAGAAACAGAGGTCCTATACACATTTTTTATATAAGAAACTCAACTCTCAGATCGTCAAAAGATTAAGGAACTCTAGTACTGGAAAAATATAACATAGGAAACTATCGATTTTGATTAAAGAGATTCTTCACACATTTTATCTTTACTTTTTTCTGGCTCATATTACTCAGAAAGTCTTCAAAAATGTTGTTGCAAAATGTTCAGGGGTTCAGAAGCACATAGGCAGCCAACTTGAAGACCATGACAGTTGTTATAGAGCCCTTAAGAAACTTTTAAGAAATCCTGGGTACTCAAAATCAGATAAGTTTAAGAAATTTTCAATACTGGTGGTACCAATTATTAGTTTTTATAAAAAATACATGCATTCCAGCGAAATTGTGTGCAAAAAAGGATTGTTACAATCTTTCCCTCCTGTAAAACTTCATAATTTAGATTTTTAGTGAATTACTTATGAAAATTTATCTAAATCTTTTCAAGATCTAATCAAAATGTCATTATTGCAGCAACTTGGCAGCATCATTATCCATAAACCAATGTACATTTCCTTTGGTTGCATCTACCAATGATGCAGGGATATTTTTATCAAAAGGGTTTTTGATCACATTTTTGACCATATCTGCCTTGCTGGCTCCCATGACAGTAAAACAAACATTTCTAGCATGATTCAAAATTGGGAGTGTGAGTGTAATTCTCTGTGGAGGAGGTTTTGGAGAATCTGTGATAGAAGCTGTCCAGCACTTTTCTTCATCAAGCAATGGATGGTTTGGAAAGAGAGAACAAATATGGCCATCAGGTCCCATTCCAAGAACAAGTAAGTCAAATTTTGGAAAATCAACTTCACCAAAAACTGACTTTAGCTTGGAAGCGTAATCTAAGGCTGCATCTTGAACTGTGAGTTCTGCATTGATTGTGAAGATCTGATTCTTTGGAATTGCCACTTTATCAAAAAGACTGGCTTTCAATGCATTGTAATTGCTGTCTGGATCTACAAGAAAACATATCATGATATTAAACGATTAAACAATCAAAAAACTCGACGTGGTACGACAAAGTTTTCCCAGGGGCCTTTCATCATTTTGCCATTGCAGAAAAGGCCCTCCTGGGACAAATTTTGATAGCTTTTTAAGTCACGAGAAATTTTCTGAATGTTTTTAACAATTGTTTTGGCTCTGTCTAATGGTCAAATAGCGAAGAGACGTTTTTTCGAGAAACACTGTCCAAATAGAGCAAATGAACACACCCCCTTTGCAGTATTCGCCTCTTCCCTAACAACTCAGATGCTGGCAATTGACTGAAGCCTCATTTTCCCTTGCTTGCTGTAGTAATACATAAAACTGTTTGGACATCAATATTTGGTCATTACCTGTCAAGTCTACAAATCGCTCGTCACAAAAGAACACATTCCATTTGTCATATTGTAAATCTTTGTTTTGTGCTAGGGCCTTGCCCACAATCGTTGCTGAACTGCCTCCGGAGAATCCTATTGAAAAGTAGCCATGATCTGATACTGCAGAAGTTGATAGCTTGATTATGAAGTTTTCAAATTCTTTATGAAGTTGCTCGGCATTTCCTGCAATATGAAGATGGGCCATTTCGAAGAATACTGCAGCTTGTCTGCCAGTTGTTGTGACCAACTTTGACGTCTTCCCTCCTTACTAAACAACAAACAACAGCAACAGCGTCTGATCCAGTTGTCCTTCGTAGCGGCTCCAAAAATTCTTCACCTGCTTGCCACTCAAAAATGCGCGTTTTTTGGAAAAAAGAAGCCAGTATGAGGATAGCCGAAAACATAATAAGAATTCTAGAAGACTATGACAGAGATCAGAGCCTGCGAAAACTTCATTTGAGAAAGTGATGGCAAAATTGTCGTTGAACCTAATTCATTAACGAGAGTTACGCTCATCTTACTTTATATTTCGAGAAATTACAACACAATCCATGCACCCAAAAATAGACAAATAAAGAAAATTTTATTGTCTGTCTAAAATTGGCTGTCATCTGCAAATGCCCGCAAATAACAACAAAAGGAAAATAAGTTTTTGCAAAGGAATTTTGCGTTTTCGCAAAAATTTAGTCAACCATGTTAGAGAAGTTGATTACAGACCAATCGCACTGATAAAATCTGGTGCGATTTCGCATCATTCTTTAAAACTAGGCTGCCGATTCGAAGCCAAGCATCGGTTGCTTTGGTTCACACCTAAATTCAAAGAGATTTGCGATTGCAGACTAAGGAAATTCTCTCAACTAGTAATTGAAAAAACAAATAAAGTGGCAAAATTTCTCTGAAACCAGTGCAGCAAGCTGACTTGGTGCGGGCGAAGAGTAGTTTTCAAGAGAAGTTATGTGCTTACGAAGAAAACGAAGGGTAAATTTAAAGTTCTGTCTGGCGGATTTTGCATACGTGATTCAGAAACCGAGCAGTGGGCATGGCAATTGTTGCGTATTTATTGCTCATCAAACAAACAAAATTCGTCTGACAGAACTTTAGATTTACCCTTCATCTTTCGTTATAAGCACATAACTTCTCTGAAAAATATCCCTTCGCCCGCACCAAGCGACAGTTTGCCGTACTGGCTTCAGAGCAACTTAGCGGCTATGTTTGTTTTGAATTACTGGTTGAGAGGATTCCTTTTGTCTGCATTCGCTAATCACTTGGAATTGAGGTGTGAACGAAACAAACTGATTACTGCCCTTGTTAATCTGCGCACTTACACACTGAATATCTCTTTAAAATGATTCAGAAACAAAAGGCAAAATTATGCAGCTAAGACGACAACAACAACGATTTAGCTTTACTTTTGATCATATAGTAATCTAAATAATGTGTTACGAAAATTAATGTGCAAGTAATAACAGTGCAGCGGGCAAAAGTTCCTAACGTGCTTTTGATTTTCATTTCATTGTTTATTAAGGGACGGTAGCCCCGTCAGTCCATAAGAACTGCTTTTCAGGGGATCTTGGCAAATCATTTACAAATCAAAACAGATAAATACTTCACAACAGTTAACTAAATGGGAATTTTCATCATTATTAGTTTTCGCAGTTTCCAAAGCACCTTACAAAAACGGCATTTTTAACAACTTTGGCTATGAATTTCTGTAGCTTCCTATGTCAAATTTTTTGAGCACATTCCCAAATCCACATCAGTGACGTAGGAAGCATCTCAAACTTGGGGCACGACACTTCGAGGGCTTTTTTCCCTAAGAAAAGGGGGCATTTTCTAAATAAAAAGTACACTTCTTTGTTTATTGCAACATCTTGGAAGCACATTGTTCCAACGTCTTGACTAACATATAAATAGGCTGTTTTAGCAGCAAGACGCGGAATTCTTTGAAAACGCAGCTACTGTTTTTACGTTTTTAGAGCATCCTAATTTTCCAGGCTTGCCCTCCCAGAAAACTGCTCACAGACGGACCAATTCCGTAAGAACTGCTTGCATTCTCGTATTTCCAGCATTTGTGACTGTGCTCTTATTGCATTTTGCTTCCCTTCTCGACGTCCTATGTTTTCCAGTGCGGCCTGCAGCCTTCGAAAGTATACTTTTCAGGTTGTTAGTTTCAGGATAGAACGTACAATAAGTCTCTCGAGACTCGCAAAAGTTTCGAAGTTGATTTCTCTTTGTAACTTACATACTCAAACAAAAGAATTATGTTGGCGTCTTCTTGACTCGCGTCTTCTTGCTAAAACAGCCTAATTACATTATGGGACCACCGATTTACTTATCTATTATATTTGTTCAACAAACAACAAACCTGTTTGCTGCAGAATTAGACAACTTTGGGAACAGTCTTTGAACTGGTTACAAGTTTCAGTTGATTTTGCCATGCAGGCAGGCACAAACGACAGATTTCTGCTGAAATGTAATTCTTTGTGTATTTTCGAACTGCCTTTAGTAAAATAAAAAAATTCATACAACAAATGCATTTATTTCTTTTGAAACATCATGAAGGCATTCTCTTGAAGGCACCCTCTAATGGTAACTCGACACAAATAAAAGATATCACCATGAACTTAGAAAAGATACATCCGCTTACTAAATATACTGCAGCCGGTCTCAAAAGACTTGTCATGGAAATATTTTGGGCAATATGCGCACACCAGCGCCACTACTTTGCAATACTTAAAGGGAATGAAAGCATATAAATGTGACTCACACCACCTGCAGTCAAACTCTAGCCTATCACGTGGATAGGCTACCCAAATATGGTTTGGCACGTGTCACCATCGATTGTCTTTGCATGGCTGTCAAAGGCTTAACTATGCTCAGATTCCCCTTCATAAATTTTGTACATGAGGTGACGTATGAAAGCTCTGAAAACAAGCCCAGACAAAAGTGCATTTGACTGTTTTGACATTGACAGGTTTTGTGACTCAAAGTAATAACTGCATTTTCGCGGCGCAAAAATAACTCTGTGACAAGAATCTTGAGACAGGCTATAAATGACTAAACATTGTGCATATAATAATCGCTGTGTGTTTTATCAATGTCAAAGTCAAGAGCAAATCATTGATTTGAAGCAAAATCAGCTGTGCATCAAAACCTCTCGTCTATGCATATGTTCCTTCTTTTGATATTCCGCAGTATAGGCACATGGAGAAGATCATCCCAAGAATCTAAGAAAAAGAAATTAAACATGTACATTTGCTCAATATACCTACCGGGTGAGTCAAAAAAATGTCCGGCGTTTGAAAGGCTACTACTCCCTGAGTATATAAGCAATGATATTTTGCAATATCAGATTAAATAGCTAACATGTTCAATTATTTTTAGAAATTTTTCTAGCTAAAGTCAGTCACTCCGTTCAGATTCTGTAAGCGATTTTCTTAAATTAATCCCTTTGAAAAACCTTAAAAAAAATGTGCTAAAATCACAAACAAGAATCCATCATGTGTTAACCTCGCAGTGATGACTTTCAGCACGCTTTAGAACGTGCTTTCGTTTTGGCGGGTTGAAAAGTCTCCCCCCTAGTGTGAATAACTTATTCAGGGGGATTCTATCCTCCCAAGAGAACAGAAAACATGGGCACATCCAAGAGTTGTTATTGCTAGGAAGAGGAACAAAGGGATATTTCGCTTGCTGTTTTCGCTCGTTTTGCACGTTTTCGAAAGAGGCTTTCTGCAGAAAATCTCCTATATCACGGGAAGGAATGACCGATTAAAGGCGGGTAAATTACTGAACCTAATTTGACATATCGGGGATACAACAAAACAGTTTTCAACATCATTGCTTTGACATTCAGGGATCAGGATCTTTTCAAACGCAGGGCGTTTTTATTGACTCAGCCGGTATCATATACAAACAAATTTTCAAACAAAACAAATTTCAAGAAGCGGAACTCCATTGTCACAAGCAGTTTGTTTTCAAGCTCCCAATCTGAACTGCATATTCCCAGGATGACAAGCCTTTTCTATCGTTGCTCTGCAACTGAAGGAAATCAATGTCTTGTTTTGATATATTTTGCTGGGTTTCAGAAGTACCTGTAATCACTAAATCCTAATTTTCATCTGTTTGCGATCTTGATAAAAATAGGAAAAAACTGTAGCGATTCAGTAGCCAAACTAAGTTTCAGAATCACTTATTTCGGTTGATTACTCTATCTTGAATGACAAATTTTCTAGATACATAAATTACATTGAATAAAAACTATTTATTCAATGTAATTCATGTATTTATTATCTATTATAGCTGCACGTGCAAACAAACACTTTCTCTGCTGACATATTTTCTAGGTTGCCTTGATTGATCACATTGCAGTTAGTAATACCGATAACATTGTTGAATCTGGTGTACTGAAAATTACACTCAGTGATCATTACCTTGTATATGCAGTTAGGAAGTTCCAAGGTGGTGTCAAACGTCAACATAAGTTCATCCGAACGAGGCAAATGAAAAATTTTAGCGAAGAGGCCTTCCTATCAGAATTAAGATCTGTTGATTGGCAGTCTATATTAAGATCTTCTTCTGATGTACGAGAAATCGTACATAATTTCACAAGTGTGCTTTCTGCTGTAATAGAAAAGTATGCGCCTTTGGTTGAAAAACGAGTGTCCGATAAATATTCTCCTTGGCTATCTCCTGAGCTCAAGCAACTGTTTAATACGCGTGACAAGATCAAAATCGCTGCAGTCAAAAATAAATCAGAGATCTTAATGTCCGCATACCGGCAGTTACGGAATAAGGCAACCAAGCTGAATAAGGAGGCTAAGAGAGCTTATTTTACGAATAAGATTCAAGCTTCTGAAGGAAATTTGAAAGAGACTTGGGCAACGATCAATAAACTTGTCAATCAAAGGTCTAAAACTACCAATATATCGTCACTGACTGTTGATGGAAGTTCAGTCTCTGATTCTGTCGGTATTGCTAACTCAATGAATGAATTTTTTTGTAATGTCGGCAATGAATTATGTAAAGATATCCCCGATACAGAAAACGGTCTCCTGAAAGGTGAATATACCATCAACCCTACTAATGCCACCTTTATTTTTTCGCCTGTGGCATCCAAACAAGTGATGCTAGCAATGAGCAAATTTAAGACCTCCAACGGGTTTGGCCTTGATGAAATTTCCAGCTTTTTCTTAAAGGCCGGAATATCCATCCTGGCCGAGCCATTGAGTCAGCTCTTTAATTTGTCATTGTCGGCTGGAATTTTCCCCGATCAATGGAAAATTGCTAGGATTGCTCCTATTTACAAGGATGGTAAGAGCGATAACAGATCAAACTATCGTCCAATCTCTGTTTTGCCTGTAATCTCTAGGTTATTTGAGAAGCTTGTTTACGACCAATATTATAATTTTCTCGTGTCAGGTCGTCTGTTGTATTCACAACAGTCCAGCTTTAGATTGCTACATTCAGTATTGACATGTCTATTAAAGTGTACAAACGACTGGTATTTGAATATCGAAAACGGTACATATACCTCGGTCACATTCATAGACTTGAAGAAAGCTTTTGACACGGTGAACCACGAAATCCTAATTAACAAGCTAAAACTTTATGGGGCTGCAGGCAAAGAGCTACGCTGGTTTCAATCATACCTTTCTAATAGGAAGCAGTGCTGTAAGGTAAACGGGAAGCTTTCTGACCTGGGAGAAGTAACCTGTGGAGTTCCGCAGGGATCATGTTTAGGCCCCCTACTTTTCATCATCTATATAAATGATCTTCCCCTATCTATTAAGCACTCACAAGTTAATATGTATGCCGATGACACCAGTTTATCTTTCTCCTCAAATAGCATTTCCACAATAAATGAAAAGGTTAATGAGGACCTAGAATGTCTAAACACATGGCTTGCAGGAAATAAACTGTCACTTAACGTTGCTAAAACAAACAGCATTGTGATTGGAAGTCGGAAAAAGGTTAAGGATATTCAAAGAACATCAGCTATAAAACCGTCACTTGTCATTCGTGACGAGGAAATTTCGATGATAGAGCACACGAAATACTTAGGGGTACATGTGGACCAATACCTTAGTTGGGATGTTCACATAGCCGAAATGATAAAAAAAATTTCAAGGGCGTTAGGTATGATACGCCATGCAAAACAGTATCTCCCTTTAAGCGTACTGCAGACCATGCACAGAAGTATGGTTGAGCCTTATTTCCGTTTCTGTTGCCCTGTCTGGGGTGTTTGTGGCACCACAGCACTCAACAAGCTTCAGAAGCTCCAAAATCGTGCAGCCAGAATCGTGACAAATAGCCCCTACAGAATGTCTGCACCACCCATCATCAAGCAGTTGGGATGGCTAACGGTGAACGATCTCATAGAAACTGAAACATTGAAAATGGTCTATAGGTCTATTAACCATGAAGCACCTGAGTATCTCACAGGACTGTTCCAAAGGTTATCTGAAACCAGCGCTAGACAGCTTCGTAATACCAGCACTGACCTCAATGTACCTTTTCTAAGAACTGCGTGTGGCCAAAAATGCTTCTCTTATAGAGGAGCTAAACTTTGGAATGATCTAACTAGAGAACGTAAGATGGCAAATACTTTCACCCAATTCAAATCGTCACTGAAAAATGACAAATCCTGAGCACTGTCTCACATCTCCTTTTACTTTACTTTTGTATACAAATTTTTATCTTGAAATTGTAATTTTTATAGCTTATTTTCTTTTGTAACAGGGCAGTTTGTAAATCAACTTCACTTTTTGTATTGAATACTTACCCTGTATAAATATTATAAAATGAAATGAAATGAAATGAAAATGAAAGGTTCTTGTTTTTTGGTCACCCGGTAATCGGTATCAGAAATGGATTATTTACCTGGATGACGCCAAACACAATGCCAATGATACCGATGAGAAGCAAATTGTCCAAAAGGAACTTCTTTACTTTATCATAGCATCCCTGCAAGAAAACCACATAAATTCTGCTGAAGTCCAAGGGTCACTAGAAAGATTCTATTTCGACACACCTCCGAGCAACGACCCCCCCCGCCGGACCTTGAAAATACAGTGGGGAAATTACGAAAAAATACATTTTCAGGGGGGTTAGAAATATCAAGACGGGGAAATGAAATTTTAGGCTATTATCTACGAGGGAATTTGTATAATTTTGATGCGGAAGCAAAAATTTCAACGGGGAAACAACGAAAACAAGGCGGGGAAGTGTTTAAACTCAAAACTTAGCGGTGAAACGAGTTTTCTTGGCGGGTCATCCTTCAAAATTGGCGGGGCAATGTTTCAGCGGGTCGTCACTGAGGGATGTTTCGATTGAATAAGAGTCAGATCCAGATACGGAAGAACAACATTAGATAACACTTAAAGGGATTGTAAAAAATTTTAGTAAACAATTTGCAGTGGAATTTCATATTTTTAGGCGAAACAAGCCGAAAATTGTGGCTCAGAATTTTTGCTTCTATGAATATGATCACACTGGCAAATTCGACAAAGCTTAAACCTTACAAAGAAGACATACCTATTTGTCATGCATCTGCTGCTAACTGCTTGCATTATGCAAAGGGAGCCATGGCATTTTTAAACTTTATCTAAGACAGCCCCTTTAACATGAAGAACGAGGACAGGAACGGGAATGAGGTTCATAACCGCTGTAAACGACCACGCCAAAAAGTTAGTTTTTCTTGAATGAGATGAGTGAAAACAGTCTGCAGACCTAAATATAGTGGCTCAACGGGGACACATGTTGTAACAACAGCATCGGATGACTTTGACTGAGACTGCAAAAGCAATCAGCAATCAGTAATTCAAAACAATCAAAGCTGTAAATCTTTGTCTGCAACGAGTCGGGCAGAGTGTCACCTTGCAAAAACAGTCTGGTCGTTTTTAAGAGCATTTACGAGTTTATAACCAAATAAGAAGGATTAATCTAATGATGTTCCTGGCGGATTTTTCCTTTCATTCAGAAGCCAGGCAGAAGACATTGCAATTTTCGTATAATTAAGACTTAAAAGAAAAAATTAGTGCCCAGCCTTGAGCTATCCTATGCAGCGGAAAACGTGTGCTAAAAGCGCAGACAATTCATTCCCGTAAGAGAAAAATGATAGGATGTTTGGGTCACGATTTTAGGCCACTTCTAAAGCTTTTTCAAGAAGGAGAATTTGATCATGATTTAGGCCACTTTTGAAGGATTTTCGAGAAAGCCTTCTCAGGAAAATTTAGTACATTTTTGGAACATATTGGCTGATTTCAGACAGGAAAATTCCTAAAACGAATTCAAAATATCAGCAATTCAACAAAACAAAACCCGAATCATTACTGTGGTGTTCAGGCGACAGTATCCTTGCAAATGCTATGCATCTCTTTTACTCACCTGGAAGGGAATTTTTTCACCCTAAAATCTGTCCAGGTTTTCATCAAAATACATTTCAGGTGACGCTTCCCAAGGACAAAAATCATACCTTGTACCCTGATGAAAATGTACCTTCATACTTGATGAGTCAAAAAGATCTCGCGTAGACCCATGATGATGAGTTCCTTGTATCCCTGCGGTAAACCTTGCTCAAGAGGGACTCATAATCTCATAATGAATTAGTGAAAAACCTGGACCTATCTCCAGCATTCGATCGATCGAATCAGAATAGAACGACTGCCGTAGCTCTGATTAACGGTCAGTCGTCGGGAAGAAAATGCGATAAAAACCACGTTAAACAGACACTTAATCAACGAAACTTGGTATAAATCTGAAGAAGGAAATTCAATTTACCTGGTAAGTGCAAAATAAGTCTTTCAAGGCTACATTTTCCATGTTTTTAAGACCAAAACAAACCAAAAACTTTCTTTAACTACATGCAGTAGCAACTTCGTTCATAATCTAGTCAACTGCATCATTCGAATTGAAAATTCGAAAGCATCGTTCTTTGCCAAATCCCGCAATCTGATTGGTACTTCAGGAATTACAAAGTTTGTGCCTAAATAGGGCTAGGTTTTTAAGAGTAACATTATGAGTCTCTCTTGACTGAAGCGCCATCATCAAGTCGAATAGCCCAGGGAAACAAGAGACTCATCGTCATAAGTCAAAGTCTGGCGTTTGAATGGCTACTGCTCCTTGAGTAGATACGCAAGGATATTTTTGCAATATGTGACTCAATAGCTAGCATGTTCAAGTAGTTTCAGAAATTTTCCTGACTGAAATTAGCCCTTCCGCTCACATTTTCCAAGTAATTTTCTAAAAAAATCCCTTAGAGAGACCTTAAAAGGTGCTACAATTACGAGCACGTTTCCTACTTTATTTACCTCACAGCGATGACTAGAGGACGCTGTAGTAAAAGATCTTCTCTTGGGGGGGATGACACAGTCTTTCCCTTATAATGAATAACTTAATCAGGGGGATTCTATTGTCCAAGGAATACAAAGTACACAAAAACATGTGAATTTTATAATTGCTAGGAAAGAGCACAAATGGCAAGCTTGCTTGTAGCTTTCATTTGTTTTGCAGATTTTTCAAAGTGAGCTTTCTGTTTTGCAGAAAATCTGCCATATTCATGGGAAGAAATGGCCAATTAAAAGGTGGGCAAATTACAGAACATAATTGGACATGTTGAGCATAAAATAAGATGGTTTCAGTATATTATTGCTTTGATATTCAGGGAGCAGCATTTTTTTATTGATATATATATTATTACAATAATAATATTACTTCCTACCATACAAATTCTAATCACTATACTACACTACAGGAACGATACCACGGGGAGCGAAACGATAATGACTACCCAGTGGCCAATAAGAAGACATGCAACATTAAACTAACAAACAACTACACTACGATTTAAGAACTAATGGATAATGTGCTATATTCCGTCTGACATTAGATGTCTGGTCAGGGTTTCAAAGAAATAAAATGTAGTCACGAGCAGCATTTCTTCACATACCACCCATCCTGCCTCCTCCAATGAGGACATAACAAAGTAAATGTAACACAACCGACCTCTGTGTTCAAATTGACTTTATCTTGCACACATGTAGCATCGCTCCTTTTGTCGGCTTTGCAGCAACTTTTTGGCACATACTTTGCATTCATGTAATACTTGGAATATTGCCAGTCTTCATAGCCACCGTTGCCACAGCATTTGAAGTACATCTGTGTTGCATCAATTGCTTTTGTGATTCCCTCTTCTTTAGGCTGGCCATACTTCTCATGTATAGTTGTGTTGAGATCTTGTTTTACTTTCACTTCAATCTGACAATGCAGAACAAAATGGATACACACAGTTTTGTATGAGAAACAGCTTACAAGATATGGTACGCTTGATATTCTAACAACCAAGAAGCTTAGCTGAGTGGATTGAAAAAGCTAAGAAACTTTTACAATTTGTGGCTTTAACTTTCCTACAATCCTGGACAAAAGTTATGAGGTGACAGAGCATTTTGATGTTTTCAAAGGCTCAAAGTGCCCCCTCCCTCCGTATCAATGTTGTTTGAGGTAAGAACGTGTCAAATGTTGCAACCATGCATGCAGGAATCACTGTTGAAAAATATTGATTTGGGGGGAGGGGGTTTGCAATACTTAAATCCCTTCTATTATTGAAAATACGGTTTAACAGGTAAAACGCTGCTAGTCTCACAACCAATTGTCCAGGACTGTAGGTCTCTCAATAGTTTTTTGACACGATACAGTATAGTAACTGTTCCCCCCTCCCCTTCAGTTCTAATCAGGATCAATTTTGCGATTCATCTACATCCGGGGTGACACTGTCAGTGGAGGGGCGAGATATTGCCACAGTATATACTTATTTTTATAATTTCTTTTTTCTTATGAAAAAGTAATTGCAACTTGACAAGAGGCTTAATGACTTACATTTCATGTTAAGATACTGAGCCTCTGGTGTTTCATCAAAATAACAAGTCAGCATTGATTTAAATTTTTGATCTGTCAGAATTTCCTATCAATTTCTACTGATAATTCCTTGAGATTATGGCAGCATCATCCACTTCTTAACGCTGATGGGTGCTTGGGGGTGTGCTATGGCTGCAAGGGGGTCCTATTAGTGGGAAGGTGTTTCCTAGTATCACAGGCATCATCCCTAGACCCTAATCTTAGCTATATCTCCCCACCCCCCAGTGGCCTGTGCCTCTACTGGCTACAACTGCAAGTAATGTTTTACGGCATCATAACCCTATTCCACCTGAGGTCCTTTAAGTCACTCCTCACCTGGGGGACATTGTGGCCCCCAAATTATTGCCAAGACTGATAGAGTTATGATGTTCTAACTTGGTACGCATTATTGCCAACATCTTGTGTCTCTAATCAAGTAATTAATCTAATTAAGATTAACAAAATATCTTGTGGCCAGTCTGCATAACATTATGCACAGTATGCACATATGTCAATGGAAACATTACGTTTATTCTGATAAAAAGTTCAATTCTGGTACAACATCATATTTTCTAACATCTAACAAATTTGTTTTAATATGCTCCACACTTGAAAGCACTTTAATATGCTCCACACACGGCCCCCTAAAAAGCAGTTCTCATGGACTGACAGGGCTACTGTGCCTAAATAAATAAAAATGAAATGAATGAAACTTGTTCAAATAATGACATCATGAATATTGATGACCTACTACATGACCTTTTTAAAACAACAAAGATACTACATAGAAATTAACAAACTACAGTATATATACATCATATGAAAGCTCTTAATGAGAGCAATTCAATGTCAATATATAACTAAAAAAGTTAACACAGACTGACCAAAATAGAAGCAATTTTAGTGTTTTCTTTTGCGCCAATTCTCCAAATTAACATAAAATCTGAAGAATCCTTCAGATCATCTATTTCAGGAAAAGTCTGTTAGTAACCAGCATTCTCACTTCAATAGGCAACGTGTTATATACTGTATCAATGTTTGGTTTGAGGACGATGATTCCCTTGCAAGTGGAATAAGGTTAAAGAAAGTGCCATACTGTACCTTTCCTCTGTTGGCATAAGCTAGTCCTCCAGCAGCAATTTCAAGACAAAAGATCAGCAACAATGAGATGAAGAACTGCAAATTGCAAGAATAAAATTATAAACAAATGCATGATAAATTAAATCAATAATTAGGATATATACAAGAACTGTGCTGGAAATCATTCCCATACTAAAAAGAAATCCTAAAGTCCAATAGTGGCAGCATCAGCTCTGAAAAATCCAAAAGAAGTTGGAAGGATTTTGATGTAAATTTTCAGTCTAAAGGCATATATACCCAAACTAATTTTATGTTTACCTTTCTGACAATTTTACCAACTTTTGGGATCTAGCAGGAAACATCCCCACCCAAGTCCCCCCTGTAGCACCACCACTGAACAACAATTGCTTCCCTCATGAACATACAGTAATGGCTTTTACAGCTTCAGCTTTTCCCACAAATTCATCACCACACTTCAACACTCACACTCAATCATGGCATGCTTGACAAAAGATGGTGTTCTCTGTTTAACCACATGCTTCAATAATAACTATCATATTAGCCAAAATTCTTTTTTCTCACAAACTGACAGAAACTTTCATTTCTTGTAACCAATCAACCAAATCCACCTTTTCAAGGTAAGAGGTGCGAAAGCGGAAGTCTTTTGTTGTTAGAGATTTTGCATTTTTGAGTCCAAAATCTTGTTCTGCGTACAAACATTAGCATGGCAGCAGATTTTCACTTTCATATTTGTCTTCGTTTGGAAGTTATGGCGATTTAAAGAATTTGAATTCATAAGAGCTTTGACCGTGCAATCAGATGTTTGGACAAATTTTTGTCCAAACTTTGATTTCACGGTCAAAGCCCTTATGAGTTCAAATTATTCATAATGCCATAATTTCGAAACAAAGACAGATCTGAAAGTGAAAATTTGCCTCTACACTAACCTTTGTATGTAGAACAGAAATTTGGACTCACAGATACAATATCTCTAACAACAAAAGACTTCCGCTTTCGCGCCTCTAACCTTGAAAAGGTGGATTGAATTCTAGCCTAATCCAATATCATTTTCCTGCTGATGTAGATTAATTACCCAAATATGGTTTTATTTTTTTTTATATACATATAATGTTAGAAGAAACAACAATACAATAATCTGAGCCAATCATAGCGGGAAAAGACACATGGTCATCTAGTCCCCACTATGAATGGCTCTCACAATAATTTTAACAATAATCTAAAAATCAACTAACAGAAGAACACAACATAACACTACACCACGCCTTACCAATAAACACTATGCTACATTAAGGTACAACGAAAAACCATGTAGAGCAAATCCGCCCCCAGCCATAGAGCCACCACCAACCCGCAGAGCACCACACACCAAGCCCCACCCAGGGAGCCCAGCAAGCGGAACCCAAATCTCGCCATCGCAAGATTCAAGCACCACCCACCGAACCCCCAAGAAGGCACCCAGCCCGCAGCACCCTGAAAAGCAGTGGCAGCCCCACGGCCAAAAGAAGGCGTCATGACTTTGTTCATTGTTCAATTGTTCGATAACTTTGTAATGACATAGTTAGTGTATATGATATAGTTAAATATGGTATGGTGTGTGTCATATGTCTTTGCATGACTTTTCATAATGATTGGCTAATGCATACTTAGATTCCCTTTAATGCCCTTTAACATTTTAGGAAGAAATGAGTCATCACCAAACACAGGCTTAGTTTAGATATTGATGACAATAAGAACTACAGGTGAAGGAACTACAAAAGGGAGGGGGACTACAAAAGGGAGGTTTTTACTTTTTCTAAAATTTAGAGAGAATCTCAAGCAGTGCTGCACAGTGATGAAAACCTGAATGAAGTAAACCACTCACCTTTCTGAATATCAAAATAAATATCTTGTAGGGTTTTGCATCACATGGTAGCAGTAAATTTAAAATAGATTATGCCACAAAAACAACAGAATATCTTAAATAAAGCGTGCACACTACTTTGTAGTCAAAGATAAGTCTATAAAACTGTACTTTATCTTCAAATACTTTTCTCTCAACTTTGATGTTGTCTGCCAAGAAAAATTTGTAACTTTCGGCAATAAAAGAAATAAAACACTATTTCATACAATTCTAACTATTTGATTGCTTTTCTTCTATCATTCCATCAGTTGCAAGCAAACATCAAAAGTCAAAACTTACCAAAAGCAACATGATCTTGTTCTCTTTGATTGAACCAACAACTCCAAGGAAAGTAACAACAACAATCACTACTCCTGCTGCAATTGCCAGATTTGCCGCTGTTGCAAATTCATAATCCGTGAATTGCACATAGTCACCTTTCTCAACACGCAGCCATATTCCTACTCCAAGAATTCCTGCTCCACACAGCTGGAATTAGAAATTTTCAACTTTTAAAAAGGTTAAGACATTTGCTCCTTTACTTTCGGCATCACAAAAACCTTTAAATGGTGATCCATGGCACAGTGGTGTAATCCTCTGACTTTGCAGTCAACCAGACAGGCATAGTTGACTTGATACCCACCACTTGAGCGTTGCCACAAGTGGTCACATCACAGATTTGATTAGCGCTTACTGCAGCTACTTTGGCGTTCCCAGCACTTTACCTCCTGCTTTATTTAATTGAAAGAATACCGCAGTCGTTTTTTTAAGTTTGGGAATGTTTATGTCTTGACATTGATGAGCTGTTCCAGCATCATGTGACATTTAGATGGCAGCGGCCTGAGCAATGACACAAAAGAAAACTCTTTTGATTGCAGGCCATCACACGCCAAAAGTTTTCAAGGCATGCAAATAGCAGCACACCACCAAATGTCATATTACCAAGAACTGAATGTATTTGGAATTTGTTTCTTGGAGGAAATTGATAGGATCACAGTTATCATTCTTAAGCAAGATTAGCACTAAGTTGTTGAAAACAAAGGCCTCAAGCCACAGTAATGGAGTTCAAAAGGATAATGAATGTGAAACTTACAAAGAATATCAAATTGAAGCCAAATAACAAGTATTTGACACAGCTGAGGCCTCCTTGTACCATGATTCTTCCCCTTTAAAACAAACCTGTAAGAATGAATTGCCTTCATTGTTACTTGAACTCATTTTGAGGGGACCCCCAGGGGTGTACTTACATTACAACGTTTGCAGAATGTGCAGTCTTTTGTTCAAATTGTCTCTGCAGCTGTAATCTTTCCAATACAAAATAGACCAGAACAGTATAACTGTATCTTTTTGTTCTTTCTCAAAAATTTCATGGTGAAATCTGAAGTGTGCAGCTGAAATCTGGCTGAAATCTGAAGTGTGCAGCAAAGAAATTGGCCAGAGAAAGCAAACTTTCCAATCAGGGATTGGTGTGGACATGTCCATCCTACTTATCCTCATAATGGCATACCTGTACACATTTTTTAATAAGAAACTTGGATCAGGCCATTACTAAAAGTTTCTTAATTTCACATGAAATTTTGTCTATTTTGGTACTAAAAGTTTTTAATTGGTTTCTTATTTTTGAATGCAGAATTATCAATGCGTTCACTAACACTGTGGCAGACACAGTTCTTGCCATTTAAAACATCATAAAGGAATAAAAAGTGTTCTGTTATGAAAACACGTATGGCTAGATAATATTGCTTAAGAATACAGGTTCAATGATCTATTTGCTATAATATCCATGTTTTTGACTTTGAAAAGCTTCTTAGTACTTCTCAGACATGCACTAAAGTTTCTTAAATTTTGGCCATTTTAGTACAAGTTTCTTATAAACCGAGTTCCTTATAAAAAAAACCTGTTCCATTCCGACTTGTAAGGGCCTACCCTTAGTCTGTTCTTTGCTGAATAAGTTTTGAGATGTGTTCTCTTTTGCGCAATCGATTTCTCGTTTCCATTGACTATGTATTGCAGACAGATCAAAGTGAAAATTGTACTCTTGCAGGTCATCCTGCATGACTCATGCAGACTGGAAAGATGTGAATTATCTGAGAGAATCCCTTAGATCAGCAGTTATTGAGTTCGCTGCGATCCGTTTTGACTTTCTAAAACCAATTTTAATCAAAAAAGCAGAACTAAACAGATTTCATAATATTCAGCAATCAAGGATTTGGCAGGGCAGCGAAGAATTTGAAGGCTATTTTGGACTTCAGTCAATGCCAACCCTCCTTGTCGAACAAGTTTGATTTTGGATTGAGGCCAGGTCACTGGCTTGGCTGAACTGATCGACTTCCTAAACCACAGCACAGGGCTTAGCGTTGCATAAATCAAAGTTTTACAAGAACATATGTAAATTGATTCATCATGGTTAAGATAGAAAGTATATAGCATACATACCACAGTATCGTCTATAACTTTCCTAAAACCCTTCTCCTTTCTCCGTCAAAACAACACCTCTTCACACAGCAAGCTCGTATTGAGAATGTGATGTCACACACAACACGACGGCCTAGGTAGGGACTGGGTACTAGCAAAGTCGAATCAAAACAAGTACGGATGCCTGCTGGTGGCATGGCATGACTTTTTTTCATGCTTTGCATGCTGATGACTAATTAGCTAACAGCTAATTGACCATTGAGCTGTTCTGAATATAAATCCGAATCGAAAGATATTTTGATACACATTGAAGCATTTTCAATGATGCACAATAGTGAAAGAAGGATAACCTGGTAGGAAGCCTCTTAAATTGCTCATTTTGCGCTACCCAAAGTTTCTTAAACTGTTTCTTGTATTCTTAATGCCGAAAGTATAGAATTCACTTAGGTACAAGGACTCCCAGAAGCTCTCGAAACAGGTAGATAACGTAATTCGCACTCAAAATAGTGCCCAAACAGTTTCTGTTACTGTTCAGTGTCAAAGCATTTTGAGGCGATCTGGGAAAATTAAAGCTGCAAATAAAAAGTTTCTCAACATTTTAGCTTCCGGTAGGACAGGATTATTTCTTGCCTGCCGTTTGTTATAAGAGGTTTCTAATAAAACACAATATGTGTACTCAATTGACCTTTTGTCTAAGGATCTTTTTATTGGCATGAATTGGCAAATGTCGCTCTTTGAGAGCTGCCTGGCTTTAATATGCACCAATGCAAATAGCTTTTAAAGGCAGTCTGTCACGTATCTGATTGGCCGCTACAATCAGAGATCAACACAACGGATTTCTTTGTGAATCTGTGTATTTGAAACAAAGGAGGGCTAATCTTCTTGACTTTTTATGGCCGTTTATTCTTATTCCACATTGTAAATATTCTTTTTTTATTGTTCATTTTAGTATCATTATAATTAGGTTTTTTCACGGCCCCCTGAAAAGCAGCCACTCTTGGTTGATGGGGCCACCGTGATTAAAAAATTTTAATGAAAATGAAATGAATGAAGACAATCGTTCGCTGGGTGTCAAAGACAGTGTACCTTCACAGCGTGGCACAACACTAGGTTTTACGGGGCATTATTTTACAATCTTTGAGAACAGAGATCGACTTCAAATGATTCGATATTTTTAATCATGTGAATAATTAGATCATTCAGGAGAAGGATCAATGAAAAACTTTAAAAGCACTACACAGAAAGAATTTTGGTAATTTTTTAAAAGTATCTACACTTTTTGCGACACCAGGCAGTATCTCTTCTACCTTTGCAACGCATACATACCATCACTAGTCAATTCAAATACACGTATTTTTTAGACAGAAACCAAGAATTTAGGCAGTTCTGAGTTTCTTAAAATTATCAGATTTTGAGTAGGGTCCGCTGCGGTAAAGTGGGTTGGCTGGGGGTAAAATGAGTAGCCTTGGTGGAAACAGTAGACCCTGGACTGATAACTGATGAATCAACCTTCACCATATCAAGGAGGGTAGTTTCAGGGGAGTTTCAGCAGTTGTCGCTGGGGGAAACTGTAAAAGAAAATATAACCAAAATTTATGGTTTCTTAAGTTACATTTTTCCAGAAGTGGAGCTTCATATTTTTTGGCAATCTTAGAGTTAAGTTTCTCATTAACACAAAACGCTTGCTGCTGGTCAAATGAAAGAGCCCCCTGTATCCCTTTTGATGGTCCATTTCCCACTTCTTCTTCTTCTCCTTAGACCTTATCCCGATTAATCAGGGTTGGTCGCCCGAATCCTCCGTCTCCATTGTTCTCTTTCCTCTGCATCTTCCCTGGACAGGTTCAGTTCCTGCATGTCTCTCTTGAAGTTATCCTTCCATCTCGTTCTTGGTCTTCCCCGGCCTCATTTTCCTTTCACTTCTAAAGACGTGATGTCTTTTGCCGGTTTTCCATAATCCGCTCTGTGCAAGTGTCCAAACCATCTGAGCCTATTCTCCCTTGCCTTTGCTGTAATGATACACACTTATAGCTCCTTTCTGATCTCATTCATTCATTCATTCATTCATTCATTGGTCCATTTCCCACTAAAGTCTTCAAATTTTTACTGCAGTGCAAGAACACTTTCAACTCATTAACAAACAGAAAAATGCAGTTGTAGAAGAAAAACAGCGAAATTAATATACATTTTCACCTTGATTAACTCTAAAAGAAGACATAATTTTACAGAGTAACAGTTTTATACTTGAGTGTTACGTTATAAAAATATAATCTATTTACATAAGGAGCATGAGAATACGCTCTCGGTCTTTGAAATGAAACACCAGGTTATGTAGTTATTCTTTCACCAATACACAACCCCAGTCGAGATACTACTGCCAAATATATAAAGAATTAATCTGCGGAGGAATCTACCTCGCTTCTAGAGCAAGATTTAGTGACTGTCAGTTGTCAGATAAAGTTAATGCACGTTTAACAATTCAAGTCAGGTGCGAAAACCCGCAAATAAAAGATGGGGGACTTTCGAGTTTTTTACGTCACTTTTTCGCAAAAATATTTCCATAAACATTTTCAGATCGATAGTGGAGTTTCAGTTTGGCACAGATATTTTCTAAATGGTACCTACTGATCATTTCAGATAATACAAACAGCAGCTTCATAAGCTTCATCCAATCGGCGGGACTAAATTTGAAAATCTAAATCTTACCGAGTAAAAAAAAATCAACCCAATTGAGTGCCAATGCAATAACTCTCAGTTTCAGTATCGCAAGGATATATTACTTGAATTGCGCACGAGGCTTTTTCGCCGCCTAGGTCCGTAAACTGGAGTTAAGTTCTTATCGAAGAGCCATTCTCGTTCAAGGAAATCTACGGGTAGGAAAGTGGGTCGAGCCAGTTTGCTTGGCGTCTCTCAAATTCTAGTCTATCAGATATCAATATTCCTGTAGACATACCAAATACGATTCAGCTATGTCAAGGTCTGTTGTCTTTGCACGGCTACTTTCATGAAGGGTTTATACACTCTCGTACGTTCATAGATTTCCAATCTCTTGATTCATATATTATATGGGACAGTATTTCCTATTTTTTTCCGATCAATAACTGTGAAGATAGTGCGTTGATATTGTCAGACCTTTAGCATTCATTTTCTCCTAGAAATCTGAGTAAAAGATAACAGATGTAACAAAACACAACAAACCCAACGTAGAATGTTCAAACGATTGTCAGATAGACCACAATTTTTTCAGAACCACAGCATGCAAGCTGAACGGAAAATAGATTCCTTGAATAGGCGAAAACTGAAAGGAATTGAGCAAACCCGCCAATGGGAGTAAAATTGTGAGATTGAAATTATTCTCTTGGTTAGAAATGGGCAATTTGATCAACACAGCTGAATTACAATTCTAAATTTATGACCAATCGAACTCCCACAAATCTTGCCTGGCTGAACCAGTAGACGTTTTTGAAACTGGCATTGAATGAACTGGGGGGTGGCAAGAAGGAAGACTCTGTGTGAGGAAAATATCGTCACCCAAGAAAATCTTGGGGTTAGAGAAGTTTTAACAACAGTGATCACTGTTGCACATTGAAAATTAACTCTCCAATGAATTCTTTTGGGTAAACTTGGAATAACTTACAAAACGAAATATAAGTTTCCTAAGCCCAATGCAGTCTCATTGGTAGCTACGATTCGAAATCAAATATTCTGGCAAGATACCATGTACAGCCTCTACTGGGCTATGGTTATATGAAATTTAGTGGCTCTATCACCTCTCCATCCTGCAATGCTGTGGCTCGTAAACTAATGAGCTACATAAGCTAAATAAAACCACAAGCTACATAGAAATTATTCCACATAATTTCAAAACCAAATTTTAAGATATCAGCATAGCAAATAACAAATAAACATTTCTGGCTTCTCTGATTAAAAACCTTGAAACTCTTGGAAGCACACCTCAGAATGCATGACAAGCGCGAAATGTCGCGAATCAAAGCAATCATTGATTTTTGAACGAGTATTCGTTTACTCACAAATCTCACCTGACCACTATTTGAGACTGGAATTAGTACTAAGACGATGCAGCGTTGTCTTGTGCGAAACGACCTTGAAGTGGAGCGAAGTGTTGATTCTGGCGCCAAGGGCTGGCATCACAAATGTAAAGGGACCTAATCGAGTCCTAGACCCTTGTCATGACGCTCAAGTGGTGGGCTGTACCTTGGGTCGAGCCCTGTTTGCTGCAATGTTCTGGCTGCAAGTTAGATGATTACCCCAACTACGTCACTACACCTTCTAATAAGCAAACAGGTAAGTGGTAATTCCTTAAATATGGAATGATTTCAAAATGCACCTCCCATGCATACAAAAAAGGAAGTATGCAGATAACTTTGCATATGACTAAAAGCAGTAACTTTAGGGACAAATTTATGACAACGATTTCTGTTTGCGCACTCGTAAATCAATACTTCAGTCTCTTTATACGCATTTATGGCGGGGCCTTGCCCAACAGAGAACAGTGACTTCATTTTGACCGAGCCTTTGCCGGGGAAAGATTGCAACTTTACCAAGGTTAAAGCGAAATAGTAATGAGTTACATCCCCGCCGAGGGCCGAAAAAGAATGTTGTCCTAGGGTTTCAAGCACAACGGGGTATCTAAAGCGCTTAAATCTCTGAGAAAAATCACAGTCTTGTTAAAGAAGCACTTTCAGCCAATATGGAAATGACAGAAATCGAGAATACCTCGGAGCCACTATTGCCTGCCTGCTCTACTAAGGCGCTACAAAGAAGGGCCTCTTCTTCATGGGGCGAGGACTGACGCAATTTCCTGGGGTCCCTTTGGATAAAATTTGCTGGGCTGCACTATCACTTCCACATCCTCTCAGCACATCTAGTGGGTTAAGATGGTAGTTTGACGTTTATAAACCCTAGTGAACATACACACCCGTTTTTTACTAAGTCTTATATTGACATTACTTAAGACGTAGGTGTCTTCCTCACATAATCACTAAGCGAAGTGATTGGGTCTGCACTGTTTGTTGGGGAAACGGGGGTCGTGCTGCCCCGTGAACTTGGGCTTGCTCTTTTGTCAGGAGAAGATCTGTCACTTGATTTTGGAGACTTTCGTTCTGATGAGCCACCCTGCTTGCCGCAATCTCTGTGATGATTTTCCCAATCCTTATGTTGACAAAATGCACCGCAGTATCTTGCTACGTTGCATCCACTGCATGTTTCATTTGCTTTTCGACCACAGTTCCAGCAGTTCTGAAAATGAAATAAAACATGATCAGCAAATATGGAAAAAATTGTCTTCTTGTATAACACAACTATGCCCACCAGCGCTGTCAAATTTCTTCCATGAAAACCATCCTCTCAATCATCCTCTTTAAGGACACCAATTCGCTTTTACTAACGCTCATATCCTTGTGTTTGTGGATTTAGCAGAGCTCCTAATCCAAATTTGAAAACAATATGGCTAGGTCCCCAACATCGGAAACAGTGCATGATGTGAAATCCAGCGAATCTAGAAACCCCTTGAATGGCACCAAATGCAGACAACGGTTTCCATAACCATCAGACGAAAAGGAACGTCCTATACTTTCAGGTAGGGAGGTCGCTTTCATCCATCATACTTAGAGTTTAAGCTGCCTTATCTAGAGGCGACGATGAATGAATGGTCTGCACACGTTCGCTGCAGCATCGCATTGCATTTGTCTGGTAAGTTGTATGCTTATGAGCAGGTAAAAATGCTGGTCATTTCAGTCTTAGTCCTAGTGCTATTATATGAAAAAATCCCAAGTCATAGTACTACACCATACTGCTAACCAACAAATGAACATTACAAAAAGGGCCTTCTTGCTTTGATTGACTTGTAACAAAGTTTGAATGATCATATTCAAGCTAAACCGCTCTTTTGGATGAGATTTTGCGTAAGTTCTATCAAGGTCACCTGGAATGACTTTATCCCTGTACAAGTGAAAGCTACCTTAGAGCTTCAGAAGGAAGACTCGCAGCTTCAGGAGAAAGATCGGTAGATCTGTACAGTGGTAATGATGCAAAAGCTACCTTAGAGCTTCGGAAGGAAGACTCGCAGCTTCAGGAGAAAGATCGGTAGATCTGTACAGTGGTAATGATGCAAAATCGTAAGTTTGCATATGGTCAGAACTTTCACAGTTTATTATGAATTGGAGGGCAAAAATGACGATGAACAGAGTCATTGAAGATGAATAGAATTCCTTGGCATCCTTATCCAGTCACGCATGTGTATATTGAATATGGAATAAACATCTCCACAGCCAAGCTTAAAAAGACTCATTGCCGATGCTACACACTGTCAGGTCTTAAGATAAATGATGCTCATACCTCACGAGAACTCTCTTGTCTGTTCACCAAATTCAATGTTTCATCAGTAGCTTGCCTTCTCGCCTCATTCACGGCTTTATCCATTCTCTGATGCGCCTGTGCAAGAGCTTCGTTTGCTTTTTCCTCCGCTGCACAAACAGCTTTTTGTAATTCAATGACTGCTTGTCGTTTGACGTCACTTACAGCTTCTTCTGCCCGCCTTTTTACCTCTGTGACTCTATCTTCTGTTTGCTTCAATGTCTTTGACATCAGATCAGCTGATAGGAAAAAAAATGCAGTTGTAGACTTGAGTTAAAAATGGCACTTGTTCCTGACTTGCTATGAAAGTTGAGGTTGGAAAAGTTAAGAAAGTTAAAGTTCTATAAATACAAATCCAAGCCTCGCTTTATCATTTTTTTATATTCAGCATAAAACTTTACGACGACGAATTACCAAAGACACTAACTAAGAAGCACTATACCACACTACAAGGACGAAGCCAGGGGAGGAAAGATATCAATACTACACCCTGGCAATTAACATAGAACACATAGGAACTGAAATACAACTGAGTATACGACACAAGATGCTATCTAGCTAATAGAAAAACGATTTTACAAATAAACGAAACAGAAAATATTTAATATTTTCTTTATCACTTGTCCCTCGACGCCATGAGAAACGGTCATCACATACATTTGTTTTCCGTTTTATGCAAATTACACCTTGGTGACTTCAAAGGGAAACCGCACTAAGTCCCATAACCGACCTATTCACAGAAATCACACGACTGAACAAATGTCTGCCATTAGTCTTATATAGCGACATAACAGCTTTAAGGGCTCAGTTCAGCTAATAGATCATCGAATCAGATAAACGGAAAGAAACGTACATGTTGTGGATGTATGAAGATCTACTAGAGTTGTTTAAGCAAAAAGGCCAAAGCTTTCGTTTTGAAGTGGACGCAAATGTGAGCTTTCAACATTGAAGTGACTGTACAACCCGTCCTCTCTGCGTGGCGCTGCGTGTCAAATCATCGAGCTTGTTGAAGCCAAACACAACACAGCCAAAGGAGATTTTGCACACAGAATAGTAATCCAAAATATCTGCGACAATCTCGGTAATGGAAGGTTTGTTGGTGGAGTTGTATTATTGTTTCGATGCTTAATATTTGAAAGCTTTGACAGCTATCAGAAGTTCCATCAAAAGTTCCATAGACAAGAAAATGCACTGATGAAACTTATGTACAAGCTGTGATGTAACTGGCCGCCATAAACTTTGAAGACTTTGGTCACATGCGCGGGCTGACCCGTACTTTCTAATTGCTTAAAAAATCTTGTACATCTCTGCCCTCAAGGCACTAATATCAACAAAAGAGGTACATTATGAAACAGATTAGCCATTGATTGAAGCTAAATTCAAATCGCTGGATTAAACCAAAACTGATCTTTGGAAAACCAAGTATGTCGTTCAAAAAACTACAGCAATAAAAGCAATCGCCCTTTTTTTATAAAAAGTCAGTCGTTGATAAGTGCCAGAGAATGCAATTCTTCCGATCTAAGCTTTCAAACAACTGCCCTAATAACCTTCCAGTAATTGCATTATAGAAGGAAAGTCTGTCTCACCTGCTCTTCTTTTCACTTCAGCCTCGGCCTCATCAGCCATTCTTCTAGCCCATGTGGCCATCTCTTCTCGGTCACGGATACATCTTTCTTGTAAGACTGAAACAGCTCTTTTGGCTTTCTCTATGATACTCATCACACACTGAAGCATCTGCAAAAAGATAAAATAAAAAAGAAGTCAGCATGAGTATGTTTCACTCAAAAACTACACAGAAATGACAAAACTAGAGTAAATTACCATGATGAGTGGTAGCTAGTTTCATTAAAAAGAAACTTCCTTGAAGTACACCAATAATCAATGAAATGTTTTGAAAATGCAGGAGAACAGCATATCAGTGACAAAGATCTTCAAAACATAAAAAAGAAGTCGGGAGAGAGAATAATTAATTTATTTACAAATCTTCAAAGAGCCATTGGCACCCAGGATCTTTTGGAGACAAGTTGCAATTTCAGATTGTCTGGAAATCAAATAAGCTTGGAGCGGAAAATATAGGGTATCGCAATCCAATAGCTGAACTGACTGAATATTTTGATATTAATTGACATTAAGACAAAGACAATGCAAAATAAAAGCGAGTTCATGTCTTTACGTAATAGAATATATTTGTAGAGACACTTTAAAGGTACAAATGTACCTAAAAGAGAAATATGATGATGATGATGATGACGATGATGATGATGATGATGATGATGATGATGATAATGATGATGATGATGATGACTTATATTTTCCGCTTAGGCCAAATTTGATCTCTAGACAGTCTGAATGGTCTGAAATTGCACCATACGCGCAAAGTACTTAAGGTGACGATGGCTCTTTAATCAGTAATTGTTCCATACCGTTTCAACGTTTCTCCAGTCATCTGAATCTTGTTTTATACTGTCAAGTAATCTTTCAGCAAACACAGATCCATCCATATCTGAAGGTGCTACCAAATTAAAAGAAATAGCACGCACAAATGAGTATAGGGCTCAACTCGTTCAAATCTTTAAAAAGGTGGGTTTTAAATTGTATCAAATTTCTTCATGAACTGAATGACCTCAAAGGAACTTTCGGTAATTTGTTGTAAACCTAGACTGATTGCATGTTCGTAGTTATCGCTATTGATAGACTGTCGACGCCCAAACTACGACTTATGGACTTGATACTGAAATTTGGGATGAACCTTTCCCCTATCGATTTCATAACTAGATATGGAAATCATAGCAACACTGTACGAACACCAGGCAATGGTGGATGGGCCTAAGTTGCCGGCTCGAGCCTCCAATGTTGAAACAGCTCAGAGTTCCAAGTTTACAGTGATAAAAGCCATGAACAAAAGCCACAAGTATCAATACTAATGTTTCCTTAATCCAAGAATCAAGAGAATTTCCAACTGTCGACGGTCGCACGCCTCGCTTCTGAGACTACACTGCAGCCTCGTTCCAGAGGGCAAACGTAAACGTGTTCATCTCCGTCTCAAAATTTATATCAAAGTCCATAAGGCCCAGATTGAGCAAAAATAAGAAACGTTGTTTTTGTTGTATTGTTGTTGTTGTGGTTGTTGCTAGTTTTGCGATATCTGGGACTATGTCGTGAGGCTACTAGAAATCTGCAATGGCAATGTTATAAATCTTGATTTTTTTCAAAATGGCGGCATTTTGATTATCTTTTTAAAAATGCATTAAAATTTTGAAAGATTAAATTCATCGTAATTCTTAAATTACTTGAGGAAAATTGATACAATCTTCAAGAGAGCCATACTTAATGAACGTCTACAACATGGTTCTAAACAGAAATCTGCAGCTCTTCTGGTTAAGGATTTTGAAACTTGATGACGTCACGATCTCAAAATTAATACATACCGCCAAGTTGAAAGTAAAGAAGATATCAAAAAGTTGCCGTGGCAGATTCACAGCAAATGACCCAAAGCTCCTTTAATTCAAAGAAAAATGTAACAGAATTTTACACCCACGTCTTTAAAGATTTGAGCTCTCTGCTGCACAAATGGTAGTCATATTATGCACAAACATCCACACAATCCAACAAACATCCAACAAAAGAGATATCATCCACATAAATGGACTGCAAGTTGGTGATACAGCAAAAACCCGCATAAGAACCCACATTTTTCACACAAGATTTTTGGATTCTTCTGCGGGGTAAGTACAAAAAATCGACAGAAAATGGTCGTTACTCTAGCGCCAATTCTGCCGTAGATAAGTCCAAAAACTAAAAACTAACTCTATGAGGACCTCATTTCAATCCTTTTGAAATGGCTCGTTATTCTCCGAATTTCGGAGATAAGTAGCAAATAATGATGGAAATAGGTAGAGTATGTGGTTTTTGGTCGAATATTGACATGCCACGGCCGTTTAGCCCGCGCAAAATGGAGTTACCGTGCAAATGGCAAACAGCCAATCAGATTGCCGAACGGACTATTATATCCCAGAGTAGAGGTAGAGCAGCGAACTCACTCTGAGAACGAGATTGGTTAGGGAGCTGAGTCTTTCGCTTACCAAATTCGCCCTTGCTGTATTCATACCTCATAACCATCCATGCTTGGGTCATTTTTATGACGTCTAACCCACTTCCACCTCTCTAGTATGAACCAAATGTGTTAAAGGTGAAAAGTAGTCGAAGATTTTTACGACTAAAAGGTTTCTAAATTATACACTAACATACCAGGACATGTTCTTTTGTTTGGAGATGAGCCAATGTCTGGAATACCATTTTCTTTAGGCCTATGGAAAGAAATTAACAAAGTCAATAAAAAATCGATTCACACATAACAAGACCAGCAAAGCAGACTACATCAAAGATTCACTGCTGATCAATCATTTAGCCTGGCGGTTTAACTTTAACTGACCTGAAAGACGGATTCTGCCCACCCCCGTACATTTTTGTCTACTCAATTTCCTGTGTATGCAGAATGC
The DNA here is from genome assembly GCA_964019985.1 of Aurelia sp. 4 Dawson et al 2005. Taxonomy (NCBI): domain Eukaryota; kingdom Metazoa; phylum Cnidaria; class Scyphozoa; order Semaeostomeae; family Ulmaridae; genus Aurelia; species Aurelia sp. 4 Dawson et al 2005. The sequence continues at coordinate 4,202,669 of OZ026497.1, forward strand.
CTCTGAAATTTAGTAAGTTTAACTTTCTATCATGCAGCAATAAAACTACAACAATATTGGCGTGCTATTTCACCCTGTCTCCATGGCAACCAAGTCGTCATCCCACACTCCATGAGAAACATACTTTTTATCTCTCTTAACGTTGTTTACTTGCTCCAAATTGAGTGCACCGTATGAATTGATGCATATTTTAATCTCCATATTTCATTTCTTTACGAAAAGCAAGGTTTAACGACATTTTAAGATGCTTTCACTTAAGTGACGTCATATGAAGTCATAATGATAATCATGCTCCAGCAACAGCAACTACATCGCTAATTAAATCATTGTTTCAAAAATTCATTGTTTATATAGTGAACAAAATTCGTGCCAAATTAGGTTGCCATATCTCAGACAACAACAGAGGTAAACTAGGGGGAAGAGGGAACCGCCCCCAGGCATTAAGTGTTTCAAAACGCCAAGATAAGATAGGGTTATTGGGGCTTCACGGAGAGGGGGTCAAACAGAGCTTTTAGGGTAATTCAGCTTGCAAAGGGAGCGTAACTATACTTGTACGGTGGACTTCTCGTATAGCAAACATTTTCTCTGTAGTTATTCGGGGAAATCCTTCAGCTGATATCTAATTTAAAGGGTCTGTTTCATCAAGCATGCCTTGCATGTGCCATGGTTGTTGCGCTTCTCTTGGCTGGCCATGGTTGTTGCCGTTTTCATGGGACATGAAAATGGTGACAAGGAAGGCCAACCAAGAGACCACAAGTGCAAGGAATGCTGGATGAAACAGATCCTTTAGTCGTGCTCTTTGTTTGGTTGTTTATGTCTTGTTGTTTTCTTTTGATTATTCATGCGTGATTAAGCAGATTCGGCCTTATTTTGGATGCGGAATACGGTTGCTCCATTGCTACGCGGTTGCGGAAAATTGGAAATTAAATGAACGGTTTGCGTTTTCACGCTTACATCGTAGAATATTTTACTGGATTACCGTTATTATCTAAAAACACTTTGCATAGCTGTAAAAGTAAGGTCATCGCCAATCTCACATTAACATAATTCCTTTGCGATTATATTTCAATATTTTCAAACATTTCCAATATTTCCAAATTTCCTTGCAATTCCTGCTTTATTCGCATCAAATAGCTATTCTAAAAAAGATTATTTACCGTACTAACGAAGACTGACCGTTACGGTGTTTTGCTCGCAGTTAACGGGTAAGAGCGCAAATGTTAGCGTTTTCTCGATATTGCGAGGCAACCTGAAATAGACCTCTATCAATGTTTACAGGTGAGAGTTGTGAGAAAGTTGCAGCGATCGTAAGGCTGGTGGGAAAGTTACCATTTGCGCACAACACTCTGAGACGATCTAACATGAGAAATCGACATTTTACTAATTGCACCATGAATAAAAGTATGTAGAATATCAGAATTTTGGCCACTCCACACAGCAGGCACGTGAAAATACTTCAAAACTTTCATGCGGTGTCTGAATAATTCAAATTTTCATCTGCTACACGTTTTCTACAAGAAACTGGTTGAGAAGAAACTAGTACTAAGATGGTCAAAATCTTAAGAAACTCTAGTAATGTCTGAGAAATATTAAGAAAATTTTCAAAGCTAAAAGAATGCATTTTATAGCAAATGGATCGTTGAACCTTTATTCTTTTGCAATATCAACTAACCATTTCTGTTTTCATCATGACAGAACACTGTTTATTCCCATATGATGTTTTAAATGTCAAGGAATATTTCTGCAGCAGTGTTAGCAACCACATTGACAATTCATACATTCAAAAAATAAGAAACCAATGAAGAAACTTTGGTACTAAAATGGACAAAATTTCGTGTTGAATTCAGAAACTTTTAGTACTATGGCCTGATCTAAGTTTCTTATAAAAACCTGTATCATTCTACTGTTACTATTGTATCAACCTAAAGTGCTTTGATTATACCTAAAAAATACGAGAATTGAATCGCCTCCAAATCGGTTTCTATACCAAACAAACAAAATGCCCGCGTTAAATGTTTAGATTCCTCCTTCTTTCGATATATACTCATATTTGCTCTAAAAAGGCATTTCTGGAACGCACATCAAGCGAGCTAGCTGCCTGGATTTCAGAGAAACGTTGCGGCTTTATTTGTTTGAATTACTGGTTGAGAGAACTTCCTTTGTCTGCAGTCGCAAATCTCTTTGAATTCAGGCGTCAACAAAAGCAACTGATGCTACTGTCTTACAGAATCCGTCCTTGTTATCGTTGGGGGGAGGGCTGCAGCCCCCAGCCCGCTGCCTCCAACGCATACGATGCTATTCATTTGCATCGATAAAAATTTTCGTTTCGCTATGTTTGGACAAGCCTGAAAGCAATTATACCACAGCCTTAAATAAATTATTGCAAAGCCAGATGACTGCATAGGCCTATAAATTATACATTGTTACACTTCTTAACCAATTAAAAATGATTATAAAATACCACATTGGGCAAGGAAATTGCATTTGGCGATGCACCTTGCAAATTGAATAAATCAAAATTTCCATAACTTTGAAATAATCTCCATCTCCGGAAGAAAATCCCAATGTTTAGATAACGAAGAACCGCCTAGGGCATGATTAATGACAAAACCTTAGGTAGTCCGTTTTATATAAATAGCATTTCCAAATTCTATAAACTAAACCAAAACATTAATGTAATTTTTTTCCGTTCAATTGAGTGAAATTTAAGATTCTTTCGTGACTTTGGACGCAGATGTCAACAGCTGAACACTGCAATTAAATAGAATCGTTGGCCTGCCTCGAAAAGTAACAGGAGGTCCAAAGCCCTGGGGGAACGTTAGAAAGAAACTCTTTATGCCAGCCCGAAATTTTGTAGTCACGCCATTATTGTTCTCCAGCGGAGGGTTATCTTCATCAGGCGGATGACGTGGCTGTGCCATGTGACGTTTAAAATCACACTCAAAAATTCATGAATTCTCGCGAAAACGATACCCCAAAATTTACAGGCCATTGAAAATATATACCTTGAAATTGTGACAACGATCCAAAATTTTAACGAAGTACGTGAAATTTGATCAAAATCAATACCCTAAAGAGTTATTTTACCAAAAAATGGCACCCCACAATTCATGACTACCTGTGATTTTACCAAAGATGATACCCCAAAATGTATTTTCTGCTCGCAAAAAGGCACCCAAAAAAATGGCACATCCCATTGCATCATATCTGGCAATTACCCCCACCTCCCGCGTATTGTTCACGCCTTAAATATAGATTTTCGTCAGTGCAGTAATAAATTTGATGAATACTCTTTGAATTTCACCACTTCAGTTATGGTTGTGCCATCTGAAGCTGTCTAGGCGAGGCGCTGGTATAAAGTTGCAAGTAATTCTGAATACGGCAATAGGTTTTTTTCACATAAAGTGGACTGACGCGAACAAGGTTCTTGCAATTGGAATCGTGATTCAGTAAGCTCAATGCGGCAAATTTCTGCCTTTCTTCTTGAAAACATGGCAAGTAATCCGTTTTCCACCAAATGAGTTGGTATGAAAATCGTGCGAACACTCCAAAACGATAAAAACGGAAAACAATGTTGACTGAATCTTTAGGCCTAGTTGATGGATAAGAACCAGGATAAATTTCTTTGGTGTCACTATCAATCACTGTTATCACGAATATTGCAAAGATTTTTGTACAGTCAAGATTTCTGCCAATTTTTCAACTTTCCATGATCTACTAAAGTCTGGTACCATATGAAACTGTTCCAGTATAGTACAAACGTGGTCTATCGATCAATTTGACATAATTCCGCAGAAAGCAGGGACATTGTTCTGATATACCTCTCCCACAGTCTTTATGCCGCAAACGTTCATTGTGATTGATTTAGGTTGTAGTTAGCGTATAGTGATTAGCTTACACGTCCTAGTAGCGTCCGTTGTTTCTTGGTATATGTAAGAACATGGGGTAGCAAAGCGATTTTGCTCTTCACGTTATTGTCCCTGTAGTGTTGTGCAGTTGTATAGTATTTATATGTAGAGTAGGTAAACATGTCTTGTAAGAATTTTATATGGATATAAAAAAAAAAGAAAAACGTGGTCTGCAAAAATGCCAGCATCTCAGCAAAGCAGCAACGTTTTTTTGATAAATGTTTTCAGGGACAACATTTGTTCAGAAAAGGATGCAGTGGACTCAAACCTTCAATTCAGTGAAACTATACTTAACAGAAATTCGGACGCACAAAACAAGAACACACTAAATATGGCTGGTGATTTCATTTCAAACAGATCTGTACTTTCTTATATTTCTAGTCACCAAATAAGTCCGTTTCTTATAAAAAAAATGCACCAAATGAAAACTAAAAACAGCCGGCCCCTTCCGGGATCTTTTGACACCTGTCCCATTACCTAGACGATGTGGTTGTACCTTGCACTATTCCATATGCCATTTCTTATATTTTTGGCTATCATTTTTTTGCTATCATGTACTATCTCCTTGTAAACTTTTTCCTTATAAAAAAATTGCAGTGAATGAAAACTAAAAACAGCCGGCCCCCTCCCGGGATCTTTTGACACCTGTCCCATTACCTAGATGATGTGGTTGTGCCTTGCACTATTCCATATGCCCTTTCCTATATTTTTGACTATCATGTACTACCTCCTTGTAAACCTGTTTCTTATGAAAAAAATTGCATTGAATGAAAACTAAAAACAGCCTGCCCCCTCGGGATCCTTTGGCACCTGTCCCATTACCTAGACGATGTGGTTGTGCCTGACACTATTTCAAATTACAGGTGTCAAACACATGTTATTTTTAATTATAATCTTCATTATTTTCTCATAATTTTAAACAACAGGTCAATCAAAATAAGGTTTAACAGCAATGCTTATCACAGATTTCTGCATGATCTCTGATTAATTTGGATATAACATGAAACACGAAATAACTTTGATCGTATAATTCATTTTAACGCATTTTGGGTGGGGCATTCTTTCAGCATTGCTTGGCCACATGTAGCCCCATTAAAGATAGTAGAAGTAAAAGAAATGCGGTTTCTGCGAAAGAGACGGAGACGAAGCGTAAGTTCTCATTCAGGCCCCAGTTACACGACACCGGATTCATCACACACCGGATTGCTTTTTGTATCGGATAGGGGGTTCAGTTACACGACGCCGAGGCAATCCGGAGTCACTCTACTTTGTTTTTGCGGAGCGAAACCTATCCGCTATGGGGGTGCGGTGAGAATCAATCTGATTCACTCCGCTCCGCATTCCATCTTGTGTAATTCCACCAATCTGATGTAGTCCCACTCCAGATGGGCCTCGCACCTGTCGAAGACGACAGATTTAGACATCCCAGTGCAGGTCGACCCTGTGCAGTGTAACTTCAATCAAAAATGGATTCATGAAAATCCGCTTTCGTGTAACTGCAATGAAAACAGTGCTATCTTGACGAAACCAATCCGATGCGAACAGGAATCCGGCATCGTGTAGCCCAGGCCTCACTGAAGCAGCATTTCGTGTGGTTTCCAATGTTCAGGGAGGCTGGGCTCCCACAAGTTACATTCACATGCTCTTAAATGAGCCACGACAAAATCTCCTACATTTAAATACTTTGGAACCTTCTTTTTCCTTGATGATGAGCATTTAAAATGAGTGAGCTTCACTTCGAAGGTCCAGATCTGAAGAACAGCACGTTGGAAACAGAATTTCCAAGTTAAGCAATTGAAGAGGACAGTTTCATGGACATTCACCGGAAGCAAATTCGCACGGAAAACAAGTTGTCTTTTCGAGCGGAAGTTCGAAAACAACGGAAACATTTGCCGTTGCAGTTGGCGTTCTTGTTGCTTACGGTCCCTAACCAATTTGGGTCTGAGTGACTTAACGTTTTCATGATACTGGTTTTCCTGAATGATACATATTGGCTACGAGGGCGTTTCCATCGGAAAGCGGCATTTTTATGCTACCCAGGAGGTTGTGGCCCAAGGAAAATGAGGGTGGGTTTAATTATTTGCCGGCGCCAAGAGGACACCTGGGCCTCCACTGTCTCTTGATGGCTTTGGATTTTTGCTTAATTTTCAAAATGGCTTCAAATTTATGGGAATTCATACTTTACGCGCTACCTTGCTTCAGAGCACACACAAAACCACAAGAGATGATAACCCTATTAACGGTCCTCACGGCAACACCAATCAATAAGTGGTAATTTTTTCCAGCAAACTTACTTAACGCTTCGTACTTCAGGCTCATATTTTACACCTGCGTAAATAACCTACATACAAAACACTGAGTTCTCTGTCAAGTTTCCGGAAGCAATTTTGATGAGTGTACCGGGTGGTTCCAGTCTATTTCCGTACCCCCTCTCTATGGGGGAACAACTCATCAAATCGAAGGCCCCGGATTTTTCATAATAAAACATGTTGGAAAGATCCGGATTTTGCTTCTTAAGGTACAGGAATGTCCGAATTTTTCAATTTTATGGGCAATTTACCCCTATGTTGCCCCTATGGAAGAGTTAGCCAGCAACTTGATGTTCTGGATTTTTCCTAATTTTTGTCGCTCCCCCAGAATTTTGGTACCTCCACAGCTGCATGCCCCTGGACTTGCGGGCATCTTGCATACCTCTGGATTTTCTCTTTAATTGGGGTAGTACGGATATTAACTGGAACCAACCCCCCCCCCCCCGCACACACAGATCAATTCAATGTCAACTGACGTAAAAAGAACCACTCAGCACAACTGTTGTTTTCTTTGAAATTTTCTGGAAGGAATTCTAATTAGCAAACCTTTGAATCCCCGTAGTGTAGTGTTTAAGAGCAGGTAGGTGTATTCTGTGATATGTGCAGGTCGAGATAAATAAGTTTGATTATACTAGTTTAAATCAACTGGTACCAAAAATCTTTCTGCTATGAATGGAAACAAATAATTCATTGTATGACTTATTACATGGACCTGCAGTTGACAGGTGTTTAACAGAAATAGGCTCATAAGTAATAGACTTTATTTGCACGTAGCCTGGAAACTGCGGCTGGGTTCCCACAATTACTCAGTAGATATCAGGCTCACTTACCGATATATTTAATACTTTCCAGGCAGAACACAGCATACCGTACGTCCTCAAGTAAAAAGACCTTACTCAAGTAAAAAAAAAATACCGTAAATCCTCAAATAAGCACCAACCTTCGATTTAAAGGCCCCACTCAAGATGCTTTTGATACCCACGGGGTCATATTCGACGACTTACAGTACATTAACAACAAAACCCTCTGAAATACTTTAGGGGCAGAAACTTTCACGCGCAGAAAGTTTGGCAAGATAAAAAAAATCGTGAAATCAAGGGCATAAAATTTCGCGAATGACGTTTTTTCCCGCAAATTTCGCGACAAAAACTTTCGCGATCGAGAAAAAAAGATACATTTTCGCGTGAAAACACTTTCGCGACTGAAGAAAAGTGAGGGGAAAACACAATTTTCTATTCATTTTCAGTACTACCCACAGTCACGGTGACAATTTACAAGGATTATAGCCCAAGAGACTAAAGATTGGGGTGATTAAGGACAGCAACGTAAAAACTTGAAGCAACAAAAAAAATTGGACACAAAAAATTTTGGCGTGTCGAGAATTTTCTATAATTTTGCGAGCAAAAACTTTCGCAAATTTGGAATTCAAATTATGCCATGGCAGAAACTTTCGCGAAAATGCCAAAAACGCGAAAATCGCAAAAGTTTCTGCCCTTAAAGCATCACTTTTGTACGTATTTTGTTTCATAAGCAAAACCGCTTGTACGAAAACTCAACCGTCAGATCGCTAAAAAATTAAGAAATTCCAGTAATGGATAAGATGAACGAAGTGTGGTTTTCCTTTATTTTCACTTGCTTACGGTATCATATTGCTTGCAAGGTTTTTACTCGAGTAACGTCTACACATCAGATGGCGGGAAAGGCTTCAACTCGCAAGAAACTCTGCATTCTCAAAATCTTGCGTAAAATGCGAAAGGTTCATAAATGACTAACATATCATATGAAAGTTGAATTTAAAAAAAAATATCATGCCCAGCTGTTGGTCTTTGGAAACAGAACAAAAAAAATGCAAACCTTTCATGCTCCATTTTTCTTTTTTCTCCAACTCTTTCACCAACAAATTCATCGGGATCTAAATGAAGCCTGTCTCTTTCGTGTAGAATTGGCTCATGTTGATTCATGTACTGGTGAGGTGACTGCTTTGCCATCTGAGAGCATTGGATCAGTTCTTGTTGCAGCAACGGCAAATTAGCCTAGAAAGCAAGTCAATCGTTCAAACAGTTGAAACAACAAGCATCTAAGGCCCTTTTCCCTGAGATTCAATCTGAATTGGAGGAATTTAGCATCACGTACCATGTTGATTGAAGCTCCCCACAAGGAAAGTTGAGGCTTGAACCCCTTGTTATACAAAATAAAGATTCATGGAAAGGCAACAGCAAATAACCTTTGCAATGGATACATCCATTAGCGCCAACCTATTTTTCAAGTGAGACATGCTCCTTCCTCTCTTTTTATTTGATGTTTACTGGAAAGAAACCATTTGGGATTTTTAGGTGTAAAAAGATTCAATTTTCGGTTCAAACATTCACTCACTACCATATTTCCTGAGGATTTGAAAATGCGCCTTCCAATGGTTTCAAATGATAACGCTTTTCTTTACGTTTAATTTCTATGTGGAGTACGACCATGGGGATTTTGGGGGGCTTTCTCTGACCTTCATTAAAGCTTTTATGTCGTTATGAATGCATTCCCTCTAGCGGTCTCTATATAGCGACATGCGCCTGCAATACACCTTTCAACTAAGCTGCCTCGTTTTGGAAATTTTCAGAATTTCTTCAGCTTGCATCATATGAAATTTCTGACCCTAGATTCACTAGAGGTCTTCTGATATCTCTCCTGTTACTAAAATCGTAACTTGCTGAGTACTAAACAATTCTTTTGATATCATGAATGTTCATGTCTTCACCTTCTGAATTGTTTTTAAATCCCAAAGAAATAATCTAAATACGGCACAGATTACAATCGGGATGAAATTTGTCTCGCAATCATTTAAACAATCTACAAAAACAAATTCTCTCCGTAATTTTTGGTCTCATTTTCAAGCCTATTCTTTCTAAAAAGATCTTTCTCAAACATTTTCTCACTTCTTTCACAAATATTCCAACATTTGCGATGAAACTAGGATTGATCTGGTGGGAAGGAACTTTTGCAAGTTGGAAAAACACAAAATATGTATTTTCCACGCATAAACTTTGCGAATAAACCTTTTAGCTATTCTATAACATAGTCTGGATCGAGGTTCAATTGAGTGGCATTGAAGCTTCTACCACTATTTTGCACATCTGAAAATTCCATAAAATGGAGCAAAATATCATTCAATTCTGATTCCTTTCAGAATAGCTGAAAAGTTTATTGGTGAAAATAGGAACTTTTGTGGAAATTAACCTTTGCAAATTAGGCTATCAAGTTCTGTAATGTCTCGAATGTTCCTTGACTCTTCAATGATCATCCCGAATCTTGCATACATAACAAAGTTCTATGGAATTTCCTTTCATATTATCACAAACAACGAAAAAATTAGGGGAATACCAATGTTTGATTACATAAATACCTGATTCTATGTTTGGAAAATTCAGTGAATATTAATAAGGAATTTCAAATTTCAGAAAATTTTGTGGAATAAATTTTTGGGGAATAAATTTTGCTAGGCAGAAACAAAAAAACAATTGTCTCATGAGGATAATGATATCGCTTTGAAACATCAATGATAATCTAAAATTAAATATATAATTGCAGAAAAGATGCATACCTTCAAAAATGGAATAACAAATGGCCGCAGAGGAAAATTAGTAGCATCTTGCAATTGCTGATGAAACTCCTCCACTGTCATTGCATTGTTCTAGAGAACCAAAAGAAAACATTCATTTCTTATCAACAACTCCAAGTGTCAAGCATAAGGAGTCAAGTCTTTCAAAAATCAAAGCAAAGGCTCCAAGTCTTTAGAATAGCAGGTGTAAAATTAAGCAACTTACTTCTTTGAACTGAATGACTGCAAAGAAACCTTAGCTATGTTGCTGTTCTGCTATTGGACTTTTCAGAAATCTTCAATATTTTCAAGATTAGAGTGTTTTTCTTCTTTTTAAAAAATTCAAGCAAAATTTCCAAAAAAATTTTAAACTATCGTAATTTCTAAACTGTTTGTGGCAATGTGAAATAGTTTCCAAGAAACCATAGCTTATGAATGTGTATGATATGGAATAAAGCATTGTCATTAAAGATTTACCAATTTGATCCTTCGTACCAATTTGGTAATGTCACATCCTCAAATGAGCTGAGATAAGAAATATGCAGGAGTTTTGAAAAATATTCAAAATTTGTGGAAAGCCCAACAATAAAATTTTGGCGAAGTAGTGAAAGTTTCTTTTCAGCAATTCGGTTAGAAGAAATGGGTCATTAAATTTTACAGCCACCTTTTCAGGCCAATTTAAAGATTTGGAACCTATGCTAGAAAGCAATGCATATCTTTAAAGTAAATCAACAGAGATAAAAGCAACTTAGCTAAGGGGACTGGATCTATCTAAATATAACTTATTGAATTTGATGTTTTGAACAAGAAAACAATAGGAAGATAAGTGGCACCAGCCGTTCTTTTGTGCTATTCTTAGATTGTGCTGATATATCTCTGTTCATTTACTTTAAGGCCCCATTTACATGATAACATTCTCACTTCATATCAGATAGCATAGGTTCCAAATCTTTAAATTGGGGAAAAGAAGCGGGTGTAAAATTCCATGACATATGTCTTCTAACTGAATTGCTTAACAGAAACTTCAGCTGCCTATCTTTAATCCTACCATTGGAATTTTGGAATTTTAAAAATCATTTTGAAATTACAGTGAATTCAAGTTTTTCGCTGATCTGTGGATCCAACATCATCAAATGTCTACATCACAAACCACAAAAGTGACAGACTTCTGCTTGATACCATATTGTAGATACCCATCCTCTGTGGTTTTCTTGGGAATTATTTCATGTTGTGTAAAACATTTAAGAAGTTACGACAGTTTTGAGCTTTATTGAATATTTTTCTGGAATCCTCAAAAATTAAAAGAAACACTCTTGAACCAGGCATAACTATTTCAGGATCCCCTGATAATACCATGAGTACCTGCAACTCTGGCAAGGCTAGAATGCAGAAGGAGCTTGGTTAAAGATTTCATCAGTTTTCAAGACTCCCATACTGTACAAGGTCTTACAAAGAAAATCTTCTTTAACAAAACCATCAAGTAACTGATTTCAATGGGGAAAAGTTCATGATCTAAGTTAGATTCTTGGCTGCATGGTAAAATTTAGTTCCTTATGATCGAGGGGCTAAATGTGACTTCACAGTCCACTAAACGCCCCAAGTTTTTTTCTGATTCACCAAGTATTTAAGGTTTATATCTATATATATATATATATATATATATATATATATATATATATATATATATATATATATATATATATATATATATACATATATATATGTTTACTTCTATATATGATTACTTCTATGTATAATGAAAACATCCATTCACTACGAAAAGTAGTTTATCTTCATCACACTGGATTGAAAATGAATGGTGTAAGATACTTAAATGTCTCTGGAGTGCTTATCTTAATAAAGAATTATTTGAGCCTTAAATCTGGCTTGTTGACCATAATAATAATGGACTGTCCGTTTCTCCTAACTAACGTGACTTTAGTCTTTAGATTAATATCTGAAGAGAATTAAAATGTTTGTTGTCTTTCTCCTGGCCTTAAGACTGCAGATATTACTGGAACCTCAGGTCTACCATGCAATAACTTCCTTGCTTGCATCTCCAGCCTTATCCTTTTGCCGTAAAAGTTGTACAGTACTCTCAAGTACCGAATAAACGGGGGGGGGGGCTGAGAATAATCGGGGGGTTGGAAATGGTGTGATATAACAATAATTGGGGGGGTTGGAATAATTAGGGGGATTGTTTGGAGAAATAGAAAATAGTCTTTTTCTTAGGCAAACACGTATCTCTTATATATTTATGTGAACAATGATGTTACTGATACATTTACTTTTGAACTCTGTTTCTGTTGAATGCACTTCTTGAGACTTTTTCTTGCGTTTATTCAGAAATTATGTCTAGTATCATTTCATTTTTCCAAAAATTAATAAAAGGGGGGGGGTTGGAATAAGAGAAGGAGGGTTGGAAAATTTTTCAAAAATCAATAAGTGGGAGGCGGAGATTATTCGATTATTCGGTACTCGAGAGTAGGCTCAACTTTATTGCAGGATCATTTCATATAATCACAATTTTTCCATGAGACAGTTAAAATAATTTCTTACCACAAGGCTGACAATCAGACTTCTAACTCTTTCACCAATCTCTGGAGAAATATCAGATCCAAACTGCTGAAGAGTTGTGAGAAATCTTTTCAATTTACTGAGTTGCCTTGCACCGCAAGTGGGTGGCAGCTGACTACCATTAGCCATGCTAGGCGATAGAGGTCTTGTTGGACTTGATGGGTGCCCATTGATGATGCTAGGGTTGATGGAGGTGATAGGTCTTCCATCATGGACAACTGGACCACTGCTTGGAGGATGACTGCTAACTGGTGATGAAACTATGGATGCCGCAGATGCACTTGGCACAGAGAGTGGTGCAGCGGAAATGGGAGCAGGTGAATCTGGCATGTTGGCTTCCCTGTTATCTATAATGAACAATTGCAAAATTCAATTTCAGGATACAGTAAAAACTGCTGCCAGGGGCATGTAGATGTTTTCATCTTACATCATTCCATTTTTACATCCCTAACTACGATTACCCTTCCACAGATGATTGCCTAAAAAACTGTGGCAGCAAGCTTTAGCTTTTTTTGAGAATCCAGGCTACTAAAGCATAGGTGCTGAATCTTTGAATTGGTATGAAAAGGTTAGTGTAAAATTTTAAGACCTCTTTCTTCCAGCCGAATGGCTTAAAAGAAACTTGAGTGATCTATCCACAATTCTACCATAGGACTTTTCAGGATGTTTGATTATTTTTCAACTTACAGCGCATTTTATATTTCAGCTAATTTGAGAATATGACATCATCAAATTTCTAAATCATAAGCAACAAAAATTGACAGACATCCATAAACTATGGCTTTCTTGGAAATAATTTCATATTGCATCGAACAGTTCAGAAATTAAAATAGTTTAGGATGTTTTTGAAAATTTTTTTCTTGAATTCATGAAAAACGAGAAAAAAATCCACATAATCCTGAAAGCATTGAAGATTTCAGAAATATGGCAGAATTATAGCAAAATATACTGTAGTCAAATTCACATATCAAGTTGCATTGTTTCAAACCAAAAACACAATCTGAACTTTACGAAATCCAACTTATTCCAACTACTGTAACCTGACAAGGAAAATTCAAATGGAAAATTTGGACTTTCACATTTACCAAGATATTCAACTATGGGTGTTTGTCCAAGATTCTTATCAAAACTGGTGGGGTCTGCAGGGTTAAAATTCAGGTGAGGTTGGGGTAAAATGGGCATGGAAAGTAGCTGTTGTGGCATTGCGGTGGTGGAATGAGGACCTCCTTCACACACGTACAATTCTACCACAGCAGCTAGACAGCATCCAAAAGATAATCAGCAATATACAGAAAGGAGAGTACTGGTCTCCCCATGGATTTCCTCTTGCTGCAATTGTTTGAACTATACACTCATGGACACTTTTTGATAGCATATAACAGATAAAACAGTGGTGCAATTTGTTTGATGCAGTCATACAATTATTGGTAAAGTCTTGGAAACAGTGATGGTTGTACTGAAGATCATGCTATTGTTCAGTGCAATACTTACTGATTACAAGCTGAACTGTGCATTCATGATGTAGCATTGCACTGATAATCTACCTAAGGATCGTCAACAATGCTTTATTTTTTCATAATCTAACATGTTCCAGCAATCAAAATTACTGCCCATTTTCCAGTCCTCACTATCCTAGAATCACATACTTGCGCCTAGGCCTAAACTGATCCTAACTGAGCCCAACTAAAACCCTACGAAAGCCCTATAAGGTGTTCCATTCCAGACTAGTCTCAACCCTGGGTGCAGTCCATATACTTAGGCCTGAAGATTTTTGGCATAGACCTGACTTTTATTGGTGCAGCAAAAAAAATTTTTCAATAAAATCAGCTCTTGTTGCGATGGCATTTGAAAATCTGCCTACCTTGGTGTCAATGTGAACTTTTCCTCAATCTTTTAGTAGGTTCTTTTGATAACAAAAGTTTTTCTTTATGAGAAACTAAGGATTTGGGCCAGTACTGAAAGTATGTTAAAATCTTAAGTTTTTGAGTACCCAGATTTCTAGCAACTTCTCCCTGAAAATAACTGGTGCAGGAAAGCTTAGGGCCCGGCGAACCTTCAGCACAGGTTTTACATGGAATGCACCCTGGGTCCAAACAAGGCACAAAATTTTGTGACAAAACTTCTGCTGGTAATCAGTGTTAGTCATAATTACCCTGCCTGACTATATAAGCCATTTTCCTCATCATCACTATCAATACTGATACCAGTCATAAAGCTACGATTATATTCATTCTTGTTTCAGTTATCAGTTATAAACAACCCTGTGTCGCACGAGCAGATCAGCCACAATGTGTCTATCAACAAATACCAACAAAGATGTCAGACGTTATCATGAAGCAGGTCCCTGCTTGCAATTCTTTTCGATTTTGTAACTCCGGCAGTCTACCGCAATTCCAAAATTGGGTATCTGTTTACCCTAGAGCTCTGTCGCATGTAACAAGTTAGCACTTGTAGTGCTGTTGGACTCGCTTCTTGGATCAGTCCGGGAAATTTGGCCTTAGGCCATAGGTTTCTGACTGGCTTCTGGCAGTGAAGCACATGTAGGCCCGTATCACTGTCGGCTGCAAATATTAATCGAATAGGTACATGATATCAGTCACTGACTTGCGGTTATGTCGAGAAATCATATCAATAAACAAATCTACTTCAATTTAGAACAATCTTGACCTTCGCATTGTGAAGTGCAGCTGCAATACAGGCCAATTACTTCCAACGGGTATTATTCACTGTCGATAAGAAAGATAGCCAGTTCGGGCGTCAGATTGTCGAAGCTCCTTTCCTTCTTCTACCTTTTTCCAGTAAAGATATCCAGTGTGTCGATCCTCAATCTAATGCAAATACGGCGATGTTCAATGATCAATAAGTGAGCCAATTCAGCAAATAAACTGTTGAGTAATTCGTAGTAGGTGCAATCGGAGTTCAATAGTAAAATGTTAAGCATAGGCCCATTCTCACCACCCGCCAACTATTCAATGACCTTGTGATTCCTTGTGACTCAACTAGCACAGTTTGCATGAGATTAAATTTTAATTCAGCTTGCTCCGACTGAGTGCCTGCTAACTGGTACTTTTACAAGCAGAATATCAAACAGCTAGGACAAGCGCATAGCTAAAGTTTAAACAATTTCTAGCAATGATTAATGGGACGGGAAATTTATGGCTGTTGGTGGGAGGGTGGGGGGGGGGCTCAAGAGCTCTAAGGGCTAAAAGTAGCCTGTTGCATCAGATTATTTCGACACGTGCGTGGATAAAAGGGAGAGCAGGGTGTGGGTAGGCGTTTCCATTATCCTATTTATGGATCACGTTCGCTCAACTTGGTTCATTCATTTTGGGAAAAGATGCTAAGATCGCAATTTGGCAATGTTGTTCCAACACCGATCAAGCCTCCGTCCTGTATTAACCAAAGTTGTCAATGCCAATAACTTCTGCTAAGATAAGTAAAAATATATACCTGTTCCAGTACTGGGAAAATATAACTTTAGAAACAATTTACTTTGATGTAGGAACTCCTCAGCATATTGTCCTTTGTTATCACCTGTTTCCGTATCAAAAAACTTTGTTTTGAAGTGTTCAGAAGGGCATGGGGTTCAGAAGAACCTTGTTAGTTTCTTAAAAAAAAATATGTGTATTGTTTTCATGGCAAAAAGAGGGAAGGGATGCACATTTTCACCAAAACTAATGATACAAAAAATTGACACAATGTATAGTATAGCTACAGAAAAGATATAAAAAACCAAAGACTGTCAAATTCAAAAAGTTTCAACTGCTACAGCTAAGTAAGTACAGTAAGTAAGGAAGTAAAAATTTGCCACAAAATCAAAATTTACATCGGTCAAAAAAAGAAATGTAGTTAAATGAATAAAGGGGATATTTACAATACAATTTGCAAGTTAAAAACACCCCTGATTAAAGTGGCAGGGATAGCATTAAAAGATCGAGTTCACCCTATTTCCATGGTGGTCCCGTTAGAGGTGGTTGCAAATGATAATAAATATCAAATTCTATGTGCTTTTGCATGCAGCATAATTGAATAAGGCAGAGTCATGAATGAGAGAGAGCATGCCCAGTTTTAGTAGAACATGTAGATGTCTTTTTCCTCTCTCTGTCTCTCTGTACATTTTGGAAAAAGTTGTCCTTTAAAAAGCTTTAATAAACTTAGTTATAAAAAAATTAACAAACTCCAGTGCTGGAAAAACTACACCTTAGTTACCATCTACTGTATTTTCATTAAGGAAATCTTTGGTGTACTAACTTCTTCACTTTTCAGTTTAATTAATCGTATTTCTCAGATGGCCCCAAACAGCCTCATTTCTAAATATTCAAGTGGACACATGGAACTTGTCAAAAACTGTAAGTCCTTACAACACAATCTGATCTTTTAGAGAAACCTTCAGGACAGGCTCAAAATCTTGGTCAATTGTTGAAAATGTGCAGTGTGAAATTACAACCACTCTGCTGTGGTAACAGACCTTTAGATGCAATATTCATTTAAAAAGATAATATATTTCTGTGGACCAAACATAACTAGCCATTTGCAAACACTAATTCCATATCTCCAAATTTAAAAGGCATCCTGTTCATTTAAAAGTAGGCTATTTGAGGCTGCAATACTGCAGCTGCAGACCTGCTGTCTACTGCAAAAAATAATGGTTGTCCCAAGAAAAAGTACTCACGTTGGAAAACTCACCCAAACCCCACAATGGCCCATCTTCAAATTTCTTTGTTTGTGAACTGGACCAAAAACTAAATCATTTTCTCAGACATTAGCAGACCTTGTAATTGGCTTGAAAATTAGCAAATTTAGCTCTTTTGGGGTTATCTGGTTTTGAATTATGCTGCAAAAAGCACTTATTATTGATAGATCACTTTCTTTGCGCATGAAAAGCTTCTTGTTTGGTCATAAAAGGCAGAAGGAAATGTACACTATCATTGGAGACTTCAGGACTTCAGTGATGATAGAAAATCTGAAAACCTTGATTCCAAGGCAAAATTGTGTACTATTCTTTTGAAGGATAAAATTCAAAATAATGTTTCACAGAATGCAATTTTTCTACCTTTTTGGACCAAGAGCAAACATTTAAAAAAAGAAAATTTTGTCAAAGGTTTAATTTGATAGATCACATTGAGTTTGGCGATCTTTTAACAGGAGTAATTTTTATTGGGACGTCCGGTACATTGGTGTTAAAAAAGAGCTGACTTTTACAGTTTAGAAGGGAACTAAAACTAAAACTATTAGAATACAGTATGTTCACAAAATTTGGCATAACAAAAAAAATCTCCAAAAATACATAATCATAATTTTCAATCCTGAATCATTTTGTTGTTGTCCCTTTTCCAAAACTTATATTTGTTAATACTTTCTCTTTCTAATTCTTCAGCTTTTCTTTGAATGCATTTTTACTCTTTATGTCTGTCTTCATCACATAAACTATTCCATCGAATTGTACCTCTGAATTTCACTGTCATTCATTCTCCTTGTCTCCATTCTTGGTTTTTGGCAATGTCAGCTTATTATTGAAACGTTTGTTGGGTGTGCATTTTCTGATACACATCAACAAAATTTTGGAAGTAAAAGCATTGATGATTTTAAGATGAACTAGCAAATCAGAAAAGGGGGTCATTTTGATCTTTACCTTAGCTACATATGACAGCCATGAAGAAACCTTGAATGCAAGGCCAGGCAAAAATTTTGGCAATTACGTATTCACCAAACCACATTGTATTTTGCTGCTGTTTTTGTGATGTTGTGGTGTTCCTTATTGGATCCAACAACTACCAAAAGTGGTTGGTTCCTTTTAAAACTTAATCCTTTACACAGAAAAAATTTTCTTATTAACATATAAGCATTCAAAATATTCCCTAGAATTCACGTTGTTTCAAATTCCTGTATTGGATCAAATTCATGTTGTTTAAAATTCCTGCTATAACATCATCAATTCTGTCTGCACAGCACTTGCTGTAGATGGGGGGAACTTTTTCTGCAATTTCCTGCAACAAGCATACAACTTTTTTTCCTTCTTGTCCTTAGCTATGGCAATTTATCAATCCTTGTACAGTGAATCATCAGTTCAAGAGTTATTTAGGGAATGACAAACTTGATGAGCTGATTCGAAATACATTCAATTTGCTGCTATCTTCATGCTGAAAAATCACATCTTCGCATCCCAACAGAGACTTTATGAACCAAGAAAACACCAATTCAGCTGGTCCACAAAAGAGCCTGGATTGTGCAATACTTTTTTCTTTGTACATGAGGTTATCTTAGGTTCATGCATTCCTCTCCTTGATATATGAAATTGCAATCTACCCAAGGCTAATGTAAATATTAGTCCGTCATACCTGCCTTATCACTCAATTGTAGTATGCGTTACCATGCAGCCAAAGTAAAACATGTTGACCAAGTGCCCTTGCGCCAAAAAAACTAATCCGTTAACTAATATCGTGTGTAGTTATATGTAGTCAGGTAAAGTAGGTGTGTTGCAGTGTGAGTATCGTGTATCTCCGTCATGGGCTTAGCCTCTTAGGAGATTAGCATTGTAGATTGTAGGTTTGATTGACCGGCTAGAGCTTCTATCACTATTTTGCACATTAGAGATTCTTCAAATGTGTTAAAATATTATCTGATTTGAATTCCTTTCTAGAAAAGCTATATAACAAGTGTATGACAGGATACCAGTGAATTAGTGCAAAAAAAATTAACAGATGCATATACTGAATTTTATGAAGTGTAAAAATAATTGAAGGAGAGTAAGGGGAGATTAAAAGGAATACAATAAAATGGTTGGATGCACTAACATCTGCATGGAGGAGCTAGGTAACTCCATTCTGGCCAATTCTCAAAACTTTCAGTCACCTCATGATACTTACATACTTTTATGTGGTTTTTGTACAAACAATATATATATCATTTTTTTATCATTACCAGACCACCCTTGACAAGCTTTACATGATGTCTAAAGTAGCAAACAAATCACTATCCAGGTTTGGCAATGGTAGCATGGACCCAAAGCTTGGGGAAAATAGGGATGGTAAAGACACCAGGTTGCATTCCATGTTGTCAGGCCTGAATATGTCCTGTGTGGAGTTGTTTGAGAACTTTTAAGTGCTGGCACTTTGGTGTGCTGGCGCAATGGCATAAATTAACTATTTACACTGCGTGCAAAGCTTTTGAAAGGATGGCACTTTGTTCTGGCAAATGAGGCAATTTCATTTGCAATTTCTACATGGCAAGTTGCTTCACTGTACTAAGATCATGCATTTTAGTGGTCTGCCATTGCTTTGCTAGTAGACAATGCAAACATTCTCAGTGTTCATATATCTGCTAGGGCGCATTCCACATCAGTTCTTAGCACAGCGGCATCTTTCAAGGCTTTTTCAACACCACCACCACACAGGAGCCAGCTGATCCCATCATGTCATTTAGTAAATAGCAAAGGGGGGAGGGATGCTGCAGACTTCAACTACAAATGATGCCTCTCAATGTTTTGTGGTAAAAGGTAGGCACACGTGTGGGAATGCACCATAGCAAATATATTAACAGATCTTTGAAAGCCTTCATTTGCAGATTTTCTATTATTTATCAACACCATTGTTGTAATTTCAACTCCCTTTCCTGTAGTGTGAATGTTGTCCCTATTCCCCATACGTCAATTTCGCTTTTTCACACTAACTTTTGTCATTCCACCATCTTATTCCGCGCAGCGGAGGTTACAGTTACACTGTCAGCACTGTACACTGTCAAAGACACTGTCTTTGAATCGTAACATAACCAACAAAAACAAATCAATTAGATTTATCATTTTATTTACCTGTAACTCTTATTGGCATATCACACAAACGACCACAATATGGCAGCGTATTTAGGCGGCAATTTGAATGCGAAAGCAAATGCACACACACAGCACAGGAGTGACGGGCCTAAAAAATGTTCAGTAGATTAGGCTGCATTCTCTCCCGCTTTCTGTAGCTGTGCCTTTTATACTTCAGTTTTGAGATACTCCAATGCTTCTTTAAAGAAAATAGCAGAATAAATCTAGCCCCTGCCCTTGCTCTACTTCAATGTTTGAGCGTCCAAGAGGCCGTGATCTCAGAGTCTTCTTAATCCCAACTTTCAATATGGCGTCCAATCTCAAATGTCAAAGTAATCCAATTCAATTCGATTCTCAGAGACAGTCGGCGGCAAGTGGTAGTGGCGGCAAATAGCGAAACTACGACTCAGGATAAGTCAACGGCGCGGCGGCAGGTCAGGACAAGAGTGAATGGGCAGCAGTAGTCGGGTGGCGCAGTGACCCCCTGCACGCCACCCCTGGCACACCTTCCAGTAATTGTAAGAATGTCCTGAATCTTCCAAAACTGAGTAGACAAATTCAGCTGACGTTGATATCGACTTTCATGATTTGGCATAAAGAATGGAATCATATTTTGTGATTCTAGCTAAAGACCGAATAAATAGGACACTATTGAAAAAATTGGTATGCATGCATTTTTGAAAAGTTGCGACAAGGTTTGTTTAGGTTTACATTTTCAAAACTTGTTACAAGAAACTGGTATGTGTATGAAGATTGGGAGGCAAGCTCCGAACCAAAATCTGGTCAAGTCTCACTGGGCGGCAAAGAAACCTTGAATATTCGAAAACTGATCTGAGGTACGCAAAAACTGCCTTTTTCGGTTTCGGGAAAGTTTCTTATAGTTTTGAACATCATAAATATACTTCCTTACAAACGAGCTGTTACGAAAAAATTATTCTGGTGAAAAGAAACTGGAGCTCGCAAAGCTGGCTACCCTGGGTACCCAGGGTAAAAGCTGGCAAGCTTCATCGTAATTTTCATATAAAATGTTCGAAAAAAGATGCTGTTTTGATTTGCATCTAGAACGGTCAAAACCAGATGGTTTTCGTTTAATTTTATCAAAGTTATCTACAAAACTTTCTAATCTTTCTATCAACTTATATCGGAGAAACTGAAAATAAAGCATGGCGCTTTGCTTCATAATATCTTGGTTATGTTGCCTTAAATCCTTTAGCACAGATATTATTTATGCCTTTTAGACATTCCCTTCGTACTTTATCTTTGATTAGCCGCATATTTTAGACAAAAAGTTTAGTTGACAAATACAGGACGAGAAGATAGACGCTTATTCAAAGTTTAGTTTTATTGCAGAAGTTTTTCATATTTTTGATGACTTTGCCGAAACCGCCAAAGAAGCTGAAACGTACTGTTGCCGAATGGTTAAACAGTCAAACTGTCGTATTGCCGTATTTCCGTTATATTGTGAGTCAAGTCATGACGAAATTTTGGTTATGACGAAGCTGAAGTTTCTTAATAGCGTCCCTGATTTGTTATTGGCCTATTCACATGCATCTTGTAGGACCATACGACGTTCCACGCCGTAAACGTCCGATTCATAGCTCTACAATGTGATTATTTGACATTGACGCATTGACCATTCCACATTTCTGGTAGATTCGTCCCAAGCCTATTTCGTCCTAATGACAATTGTCAACCATGGGTGGCAGGATACTATTGTGACAGCCTGAAAATGCTTAAATCGCCTCATGAAGAAATATAATGGCGGCACCTAGGCCACAGTCGTGGTGTGCGTGTTGGTGGAAATATTTGGCCAAAGACAATGAAGAAGAAAGAGACAACCACAGCATCGTAATTTTGAATGAATGTATTTCTTTATAAGGCGATTTAAGCATTTTTAGGCTAACAACGCAGTCTCCTAACACCTATGGGTCAACTGTAGTTGATGAGTTTGTTTTAGGGCGAAATAGACTTGGTCAAGTCTTTTTCAGGAAACTACAAAGACTGGAGACTCAAATTTCACACGATAGGAGTGCAGGTGAAAATCAAATCAAACAATTTTGAAATCCATGGACATATTTTCGTGCGAATGCCAACTATTTTGACAGATGTTTAGAGCTAAGAGCTTAGGAGATAATATGTCTGATAAATAAAACATGAATTATTGTCGTAGAGTAAGGTCTGAAGTAAATATAAATTTCTTCCGTGCGTAAATGAGCCATGAAATTCCCTCGATAAGCAGTTTATTTTTGAAATTGTCTTTAGCAATTTTTCTCAAACATTAGCCAACAGCTAACAGAAGAGCAGTCGATCCCCCTTTTTGGGTCTCTCACTCAAACACCCTCAAGCTTGGAAAGAAAACACGCAATACCTTTACGTGTCTCTATTGGTAAGGAACAGTGGCTTAAAGTTCAGGATGGTGTTCCTCACATATCTTTTTGTCTATCAAAGCTCAGATATTCTTCACTTTGTTCCATGACGTGACGGCGTCACGTCATGGAACAAAGTGTGGAAGTGATTTGGCAATAATTCTAAAGTGAAAACCTGAGATCAATGCCTGCCCCGGCATCTAGCGACAGTCTTCTTGAAATTTGACACAAAGTTTTCGTTCATCTCCAGTTCAGATTTTTTAAAGTCGAATTAATGGGCAGTGAATATGAAGGTAAAATTGTATTTTGTGATCGCAGGAAGTAAGACCTGGTCAAAATATGTGGGACCCAATGCCATGTAATGATGCTCAAGTCTTGGGGCATAAATTGGGCCTGGCTTACAGTTATTACGTGGAGTCCTAGCAATTGTATGAGCGAAGCGTGGGTGGGTGGTTGCGATTACTAGAACTCAACGTCTAGGCCCGAACCCCCTCCGTTTGACTGTTCTGGCTGGCAGGTAAGCTCTGTAAATTCGTTGACCTATTTCTTCTAATTGAATCGCTTGAAAAAACCTCAACTAGTTGTCTATAATGACATTACAGCGCTTTCTGTGCTTCGGCTCATTTGAAAATGTAACGTCGTCAAATTTCTAAATCAGAAACCAGAAGAGTGGCAGACGTTTGCTCGATACCGCATTGGAGACATCAATAAGCATTGCTTTTCTTAAAAATTATTTAATTTTTCGTCAACCAGTTTAGAAATTGCGATGGTTTCATTTTGGAAACTTTTCTTAGGTTCTTGGGAAGGGGGAAAACACACTAATTCTGAAATATCAGAAAAGTTCAATGGTAGAGTTGAATTTTACATATTAACCTTTGGAACCTTTGCTCACCTTCTAAATTATACTGCTATCAAAATTTCTCTAACATCTGTTCTCATTTCATTTTAACACTAGGCTCAAAACGAAAGCGAATCGAGCGAAATTCAATGTCATAATATAGACGTCAATGCGCAACCAGCCAAGCTACTTGTCAACAAGACTTATGACGACGAGTCTCTTTTTTCTCTGTGCTCTTTGACTTGATGATGGCGCTTCAGTCAAAAGAGACTCATAACATTACTCTGAAAACCTGGCTCTATTTAGGCCCAAGCATCGGAATTCCTACAGCACCAATCAGATTGCGAGATTTGTGAATTTCTATTGTTACGGTGTAAATGTGATATAACTTTCGATTCGATTGAAGAATTGAAAACACTCCCACGGGACTGAGATTCGAAGCCGTGATTCCATCCTAATTCCATTGATGATTGAAGAAAATAGGGCCAAGTTTTTCACTCTTTCATTATGAGTCCCTCTTGAGCAAGGTTGACCGCAGGGATATAAGGGACCCATCGTCATAAGTCTACTACTTGAAAACAAGACTTATGACGATAAGTCTCTTTTTTCCTGTGCTCTGTGACTTGATGATGGGGCTCAAGGCTTACCGCAGCGATACAAGGGACTCATCGTCATTAGTCTACTTGTACACGTAGCTTCGAGTGTTTCAATTTTCATTCCCTCTCTTTCTGGCTACGTCAAATTAGTCTTGAATTTACAAGTTCATAACTAGGAGAGTATTAAGCCCATAACAGAAAACAGGTATGAATTTGAGTATTGATATTAAAAGACCTGCTCAATCTTTGCCGTCTTTCATACTCTGAAATATTTTTTCAAACATGGAGAAGTTGAGCACCTGTAGTTATTCTGTCATGTGGCAACGATTTATGGTTTCTCTGTCACCTTTTATCCATTATGAAAAATCACATCTTTAATCAATGGTTGTTAGATCCTCCATCAGAACAATAAATATTTAGTGAAGCTAAGGCCTGGCTTTCATAAATCCTAATTCATTGCCGATCATCTGCGATTTCAGCAGCGACCCTCGCCGATGAATTACGATTTATAAAAACCAAGGCCTGGGGACCATTGGTGATTATCGGCGACCATAGCCGATTAACTTTCAGAATAAGAAAATTTTTTTTGTCTACAGCAAATCAGCGATCATCGCTGATGCTGAGAGCCAACAATTCCATATGAAAACATCGGCGATTAACGGTACGATTTAATGAAAACCATGCCTAAACATTCATGCTTTTTACAGTTTGTTTCAAAATACTTGTCACAAGCAAGGAAAGATTCTGTAAAGCAATAGCAGCACTTGCTTTAATTGGCACCTCGATTCAAAGCGATTAGTGACTGCAGACATGGAAAGGAAATTCTCTCAACCAGTAAATCAAAACAAACAAGGCCGCAAAACTTTCCCAAAACCAGTAGGGCAAACTCTCGTATTGTGCAAGCGAAAGGTTGTTTTTAAGAGAAGTTATGTGCTTATGACAAAAAAGAAGGGTCAATCTAGAGTTCTGTCGAACAGATTTTGTTTATTTGATTCAGTAGACGAACAGAAGGCATAATAATTCTCGGGTATGAAATGAAACAGTTGCCTAATTCAAGTAAACAAATCCACAAAACAAAACGTTAGGTTTTACCCTTGTTCTTTCGCTTTCGCTTTGTATTTCTCAAAAACAACCAATCGCTTGCACAAGGCGAGACTTTGCCTTACTGGTTTTGGGGCAATGAGGCTGAAAATTCACAGCACAGATTTTGGTCAATGATTTTTATGGGATGAGGATTTAAGGCCAGTAGGGCAAATTCTCGTCTTATGCAAGCGAAAGGTGGTTTTTAAGAGAAGTTATGTGCTTTTGATAAAAAAAGAGGGGTCAATTCTATTCAGTGATCTTTGTCGCGCGCGTGACAGTTAGTGATCGACTTTTAGCGATCGCACAACTTCCTTTCAATGGCGATAGTAGTGCGGAAGCATCTTCGAGGTTTACAAACTCAAATAATAACATGATCAAAGATGGCTGCTATTACAAGACGGTTAAAGCTATTGCTACTCTTAAGAAGGAGATGATTAAAATGAGAAGAATCATAGGAACCAGGGTGAATGGGCGAATGCTCACGTTGTATGGACTAACTTTCCCTTTTGGGTCTGTTACAACGCTGGCGATCGATTGCAAAAGTAGGACGAGCCTCTACTTTTTGTGTGATCGCGCGCTCTGATCGTGCTTACCAATTTACGCAAAGTACTCATGTCCAGGCTGCAAATCGCTGCAAATCGATCGCAAATTTTCGCGCGCGCGATAAGATGCACTGAATGGATATCCACCTTTAGGAACTAGCCATAGGATAGGGAGCCTAATGACTTAAACAGGGCACAGATAAACTGGTTGAATTGTCTTCGCATGTTTCTGAAGCTCTTGCTGTCTGAATACTGAAATAGCCTAGTGTGCAATGCAGATATGTGCTCTATCAAATGTTCTACCATAGTACTGGTAGGCGTAATGTCTTAGCTTCCTCCTTTCTGCTGGTATGGAATCCTTTTCGATTATAATACAATATATCATTCTTTGTTTGTCATTTTCCAAGGTAAGAATGTTACAAATGAAGACAATTGTTAAAATTTATCACTCACATATAACTCTGTTCATCAACAAAGCCTCTTACTGTATCGTCAAGCAAAAGACAGGACACGGTAGCTGTGTATATAATGGTGGCAAATTTCTTTCCGTCGGAAGCAGCTCTGTGTATCTTTACGACTAAATACCTGTTCTTAGTCAAATTTATGATAATTTTTGGAGTAGTTTGAATTCATACATTCACTTGACCAAATGTTTGAAAGAACTCGTCTATAATTAATCAGAGGCAACAAAATACTGCCTATATCACGCACACACCGTTCAATTATTCAACGCGCTCATGAAGAAATCTCAAACTTTCAAGATTGCTGGAAATAAGTGGGCTGCAATCAGTTGCTCTGCAAGGATGCAAACCTTTATCTATGTCAGAGTGGCTCGGGAGGGGGCAACGCTATCTTTCTTCAAAAGACTTTATCTGCACATGAAAGACTGTTCTTGTCAGAGATAAATCAAACATTGTGTAATAAAAATCATAGATTGTGACAAACGCACAGTCATGAACAGATGTAAAAGCTAGATTTTCATCCGCATTGTATCTGCGTGCAGACAATAGGCCGTGTTTCAATCAGCTGTATTCCGAGAAGTGCTACAAGTTGAAACCGTGTCGGGAAAGGCCTTGGCTTACCATATCAGTTGCTGTATTTCTGCTCTATTACAGCAGACGAACCACGAAGCATCTCAACGAGTCCTTAGTACTCTAAAGAATAGCTGCAACAAATAATGTAGAGAAGAATATCGCACCTAAGTAAGATCCCTGCGCAACATCAAAGTAGAATCCTTTGCAACATAAGACAAGGACCAGTTAGGTTCTAACCGTCAGTTCAGTGCCACATCGTCTTGACGTTTGGGTGAAAAATGTGTGCTGCATAATTTTGGATCAAATCATTATAACTTTGCACAACTGTTAAACTGACTGCCTCCATCGTTATTTTGCTCCTCCGTATGACACTAGTTTGTTGCAGCGTGCTCCTACTTGACTAGTTGAAATTAGGGATACTACAACCGATATTCCACTCACGAGAATTTCTGCAAAATGCAAATTCTTGTGAAGTAGATCACGTGATGAAAAGACTGATAATTTGATCGGTTAATCGTAACAACTTTTTCACGGATCAAGACTGTATCAATCCAGTGTAAACGTGGTCGAGGATAGCCTGCACACAGATTCAACTGGCCTCCGTTGCGGAAGAGCCGGTAGACGGAATTCCAAAGTATAGGTCGAAGACTACTTTAGACGATGCCCTACCATGCACCTAACATATTGGTGCTCATAAGGTAACGTAAGCGTAAAACAAGGTTGTAAGCTTTCTCCTACCCTTTTTGGAATCTATGCAGCTGCTCTTCTCCTGCTAGCATTCAGAAATACCAATAACGTATACAGCATCAAGGTTCGCTTCAGGTGTGATGGTGATATCTTTGATCTTCGTAGATTAAAATCAAAAACGAAAACTCTCACCTTATTTATTAAAGAAGCCCAATATGCAGATGACATTGCTATCTTTTGTAACAGCGCAGAAGGTCTCCAACTTCTTCTGTTTGCTTACAATGCATTATCCACAAAAATGGGCTTAAGTATCAACATAAAGAAAACTGAAACTATGAGCATTGGCACTTGTGCGGACTTTAACATCGATGGAAAAATGCTAGCTAAAGTGGATCGCTTTAAATACCTAGGCAGCTATATCACCAGAGACTGTAAAATGGATGAAGACATTAAGTCACGTATTCAGGCTGCTTCATGTGCTGTTGGTAGGCTAAGGAACAGAGTGTTTGATTGTCGGGACCTTACAACAGAGACAAAACTTAAAGTGTGAGACTTGGACACTTTACCGAAAACAAGTTAGACAGCTTAGAACTATTCAGCAACGTCACCTACGATTTATCTTGAAAATCAAATGGGACGACTTTGTCACAAACGATGAATTCCTTTGTCTCGCAAAGGCAGATGATATAGAACTTCTTCTTAACAAGAACAGATTGCGTTGGTTGGGTCATGTTGTTCGTATGCCAGAGACAAGAGCAGTTAAGGCTCTTCTCTACGGTGAGCTTGCAGAAGGGAAGAGAAAAGTAGGACGACCTATGCTCAGATTCAAAGATACCATCAAAGATGTTCTCAAAAGAGGTGAAGTCCTTGATTCTTGGACAGAAAGTGTGGACAATCGACCTGAATGGCGCAAGTTGACCCATGAAGTGTGTAATGGAATAGATGAGAAGCGGAGAGTTAATAACGAACGGATGAGGGAGAAGAGACACCAAAGAAGATAGGCAAGAACCATGGTAGTCTTGTCGAACTTTTTAGTTGTGTATTTTGGACTTAATTACTCGTCGTTGTTTGTGTTATACTCGTATCGGGTCGTAGGCGTATATATAAGGTAACGTTTACATTGCTGCAGAACAAAATTATTCACAGCCATTGTGTACATTATTCCTCGTTTGCTTTGTAATTCTGTTTCACATTTGATGTTAGGCACATAAAAGTCAACGAAAATTCACACAAAAATCGACAGTATTTCTGACCAGCGATATCGTCAACCAACCTTAACCTTAACTTGACTGCATACGTGCAGTATGAAGAAGGATGGGGACTCTGGAGGAGCATGGATGGCGGCAGCAGTTGCTGTTGTTGTTATTGTTCGCTCGTTCGGGGTTCCTGTCGTTCGGCATCGCATGCATTCATGCTGGCCAGTATTTAATCTTAGTTTACGTAATTTCATCTATTTGTATGTCTTTAATGGCCTTGTTCCTTGTGGTCCCGTCCCTGTGGTGTCGTATAGTTGTATACTAATTAGAAAATATAGCAGAATGTAGATGAAGCATGTATAGTAATTCTTTATATCGATACAAAAAAGATTATTCATAAGAAAAAAGAACAAAGGTATTATGGATGAATAGAAACAGTGTATGGTGTAAGCCGGAGGGTGGTCCGTTACACATTTGTTACGTGGTATAACATGAAGGGCATTTGCATAGCTCTTGCAAAGTAGCCAGTGTTCCAGACTTATTTTCTGGAGTCTAGGACACAGGCTATTGCGTGGGGTAGTCTTTGAAAAATACAATGAATGAGTTTCACAAAGCCAAGCCAAGAGGTTGCTAGCAATGTGTTCAATTCCCATGAAGCAGCTGGCGCAAGATGATTAACAGCTTTGAAACGACAAGCAGTGTTGTTGAATCAATTCATTTCAACAATTGCTTGTAGTAGAGTAATTAGGAGACTTCGTCTAGAAAAACACCTGGAAATTCACAATTTTGCACGCCCACATCATTGTAAGATTTGCTGATAAAACATCTTCAAAACAGAAGAAGATAGAACCACACCTTCGAAATTGAATCAATGTTTTAAAAGAAACCAAAGTAGAACGTTCATTTAAAGCATGTCATAGGAAGTCCGCTACATTGAATACACGAGTTACTGGGAAATAACGTTTTGACTTCCTTCTCTCCAAACAGCGTACGTCTGCCACCTAAACTCGCCGCATGGTCCTGCAGGCTTCACGTACCAACAAAACGGCGCATGTGTTCCCAAGCATCCGCATGATTCCATGATTTCTGTTTGAAAAATGACCTTTTAGCTATTCTACGAAAGGGCCTGGATCTAGCAATATTTTTTTGCATTTTTATACGTGAGGCTCGATTGAATGGTGTTAGAGCTTCGATGGCAATTGTGCACATTCGAAAATTCTATAAAATGCAATAAAATATCGTTCGATCCACATTCTTTTTCAGAATAGCTAAAAGGTCTATTGTGCCAGCTCAGCTAGTTCAGTTTTCTGAGAGAAGAGACAATGCCACGACGCGTCTTGTGTATATATGATTTGCTGAAAGCTGAAAAGTCAGCATTCGTCGAATTTTCAACATGAGTAACGGTGGAGGGGTTGTTGCGGTTTCCAGGGCCTACCATGGCTTTTAGGCCCAATAGTGAATACCTAATAGAGGCTGCAATGTCTTGTCATGTCATTACACTCAAATGATGGGGCTCACTGTAGGCTCGAGCCTAGTCCACCTGACTGTTTAGGCTTACAGCACTACCGCTAAAACAAATTCAATAAGGCTTCTTTGTTGATTAGTGAGCCAATCATGTTTGCGGAAATGCAAAGGAGCGAATTTTGAAAACTGAAGAAAATCTAACGCACCACCGGGTGTCACCACTGCAAGGATGGTGACACCCGGTGTATATGCATCCAATGTAGCAAGCAGACCACATATGCACATCCGATGTACGAGCCCCCCCCCCCCCATATTTGTACGTGAAGCGTTATTTGGCCAACTTAGGTGCGTGATTTCGTGATTTTGAAATTTTCGACTCGTGAATTCGTGATCGAAGACTCTGTCGTGCAGCGTGATTTACCAAAAATTTGGTCGTTATTTCGTGAAATGGACTTTTAAAGCACGTGATTGCGCTTTGAAATTTCACAAAGAAATGCTGTTTTCCGTCATTCTGAAGGGTGTAGTCTCAAAAAAATTTTCCGGGGGCAAGCCCCCGGACCCCCAATATTGCTCCATTCACTTGCAATCTACCCCATATAGAGATGTTTTTTGTCTTCTAGAAAGTCTTAGATAGAAAGAGCATTGATCTTACATGAAGAATTTCTGAGTTACCTAAAAATGATACATGGCACTATTCAAATTGCCACCGGCAAAAGTAAGAGTTGCAGTCTATTTGAATGAAAATCGATTTTTTCTAAGAAGCAAATGATAGGTTACCAGGCTGTAATTTCCACAATACGGGCGTTTTTCGATGTTCTAGAAGGCGAATAATCAAAAATTTTCCGGGGCAAGCCCCTGGACCCCTATTTATCTCATCTCACTCACAGTTTTGGCTCCGAAACTTTAAAATTCATGTTACAATTACCATGCTTTCCCTCGTGTGTCTTCGCCAGCAATGTATTTACATAGAAATATCTTTCTGGAGCATTCTTAAAATTTGTGCAGCGTGAACGTGAAAATGCTGTTTTATAGTCCGTGATGGTGTGGAAAACGAAAAATCAACACGTGAATCCGTTATTCAGGGGTACTATGGGGGGGCCTCATGTACGGCCTATTCTACTTTTTTCATTCTCCAAACAGCTGAATGCTCATTTTGACAATCTTTGTTGATGTTTTGAAAAGTACAAGAAAGCCCAAAAACTCAGACAAAACGTGATAAGACCAGTTTGCTGAAAAAGATTCAGAAATCTTAGCATCTGCTTGCAAGATCTCTTTCTATATCCTGTCTATTTGTCAAAGAAACAATACGAAAGAGGACACCTGTTCCTGAACTTAATTGGCAAAAAGCAGTATTTTAGTGGGGTTTTAGTCAAAACAGATGACAAACCAGCCTAGTAAAGCAAACATGCTACATTCATGATAACTTTCTTGTGTGAAAACCGAGAAAAATCGCTTTCTTTTAGAATATATCAATGTAAAAGATCAATACGCTCTGCAATAGTTATAAAATATTCATCAGAGCTCCAAAATACGCCAAAATTCACATTGCAATCTAGAAAGAAAAGACAAATATGTACAGCCATTTCAGTGAAGTTCAAGAATTTGACAGCAATCCTTCCTGAATGATTCCCTGTTGATAGGTATCTTCTTATATCGTCTGAAACCAATAATTTGAGAATGAAAACGAAGCGAGTACAGGGAAACCCTAACACAAACGAGAATACAAGAAAAAAGAGCCTTAAGACTGAACAAGGCACCCAAAAAGGTAAGAGCTGAAAGAAGACAGATGTTCTTCCATGTTCTTGACAGATGATGCTTGCAGCCATCTGGCACGATCAACAACAACCACACCGGCCTCAGAAGTCAGAAATTTCAATCACACGAAAAAAATTGCTAAGGGAGCCGTAATGAAGTATGAAATAGAGAGGGCGGAAGGGATTTGACAGGGTCACCAGAATTATTGGATGGAATATGTTGGGCTAACAAACCAATGCAAGTCATAAACCTGGGCCATGAAACTATATTTGTTTCGGGATGTGTTTTCAATATTTTACGATTGTTTTAAACACTGTCAGCATCATTTTTTGCTACTGCTATTTTCTTGATCATTGATATTGTTGTCCATCTCATCGTCTAAACCAGTGGTATCTGCAGCTTCTTCCATACCTTCTTAAAACGTTATACCAAATCCCACAGATACGGTATTGACAACATATTCCATGGAAAAAAATTGAACTGTAAAGTGGAGAAAGTTTTCTTGAAGAATTGAAGCCCTAGGGTCGTCAAATAATTTTTGCAGATGTTTAAGGGGCTATGTAAACAGTTTCTGTGTCTTGCACCGGGCTAATTAATGGCTAATTACCGGGCTAATTAATAAAACTAAAGCTTGCACCGGGCTAATTAATAAAACTACGGCAAATTTTGAAACCCTTCCGCCCCCTCTGTTTAATTCTTTATAACAGCTCCCGAAGCTTATGAGTCTAGAATCAAAAAATGTCTTGAAATATCTGATTACTTTAGTTAATGGAAACTTTTTTAAGTCCAGACATGTAAAATAAAATTCAGCAGTAAGAATTGCCTTTGCAATTTGTGTTCAAAATAGTTTCTTTTCCCAAATCACGGTTTCCTCTAGCATTAATAAATGCACTCATGTATCCCTACCTTCATCAAATGCATACTGTACAGATCAGTATCTATCATACTCATACAGGCCTTGGGAATAAGAACCTCACTACCCTGAATGCATGTTCATAAGAATATAGTCCGTGTCCCCCTCCTCTAGCAGGGGGCAAGATTTCACAGTTTTGTCGCTTCGCCTTCAAAGCCTCTCGGCAGCTCTGCTCGCAGGTGGGTGAAAGATATTTTCAATGTAAAATCATGAGCGAAAGGACACCCAGTGTGTAGAGCAGTTTGAAATTTATATCAGAGGCAAGCCACCTTAACTTATTGTTTTTTGTGTTTTGAGCTAATTTTTACTTTGTATACAACCACCTTTCACTGTTTCGTAATTTTGAAGCCCTAAGTGATCAAGTGGCTCTGCTCTTAAGGTGGCTCACTACCAAAAAATTTCAAAATTACGAAATAGTGAAAAGTGGCTAAATTTGAAAAAAATAGTTCAAAACACAAAAAAGCAATAAGTTAAGATGCCATGCCTCTGATATAAATTTCAAACTGGGTATCCTATCGCTCACGGTCAAAAATTCACGTTTCTTTGGTCCCAACCCTGGCCTGGGATAGGCTCTACTTCACAGTGGAAAAAAGTCTGCACTCAAGATATCTCAATCCCTGGCTAATCAATGAACGCTTCCTAAGCTGTGAAATCATACAATGACCGTATGATCATAAAACTGAAGTTCTAAACATAATGATTTACTTTTTGTGCTGCATTAATAGAAAGAGACAGCTGCGAACATGCCTAATAGTACTGCTGACACAAAAGCAAGAAACAACTAAGATATGAGCATCGAGTGCGAATTTTAAAAGCCGCAAACTCGAGTTTTGCAACCACTGGTTTACAAACAGAGCACATTGAGGATATGAAATTTATTAAAACTCGTGATTTTTACAGTTAAGGCAATCCATGTGGGATTCTGTAATGCCTGTCACTAAGATAAAGAATTTCAATTCTACGATATTTTGCTTTAGATAGCAGGATGTTTTGCAATTCTTGAGATCTAGCCCCATGGTAACATAAGTGGCTTGAAAGATGACTAGAATTTTCGCCAAGCTAAGATTTTGTGCTTTAAACGCGGCAAGGCCGCTACGGTATGTGTAGGCCAGATAGCTAGACGTGCAGTCCGAGTGCAGTCTTCGGTGCAGGAGGAGGTCGAGGAATCAAATCCAGAAATGAATTGTTAGTTTTAAAGGATGAGCGATAAGACAACCAATGTGTAGCAGTGTGAAATTCATATCAGTAGCGAGCAACCTTAACTTATGGTTTTTGGTGTCTAAGCTTATGTTTACCATACATTCATGTAGCAGAGCGTTATAGACAGGTTAACACAGAAAATGAGAACCGTTTATTGCAACTAATAGTTTCACGTTGATACGATCAACGTGATATTGCCTGATGATCGTATCAACGTGAAACTATTAGTTGCAATAAAAGGTTCTCATTTTCTGTGTTAACCTGTCTATATATATATATATATATATATATATATATATATATATATATATATATATATATATATATATATATATATATATATATATATATATATATATATACTATACTATATATATATATATATATATATATATATATATATATATATATATATATATATATATATATATATAAAGTGAACAATCATAAAGACGAAGAGGGGCAACATCTGCAGAAAGCAGGCATTGAGTTGATCTTTTGCGCTATTATTTTCTTTTCAGTCATCTGCTAACTAGTTTCGGCCACAAGGCCATCATCAGAGCAACTGAAGAATTTTATGAATACAACGGCTTTTATAGAGAAAAATTTAATTAAGTATAGTAAATGTCCATATAAGGTTAATGTAACAAGTTCTCGGACTCAGTTCACTCGGTCCGTTCGTTATAAATCGTCAGATCTGTTTTGCTCAGAAGACAGCCTCCTCCTCAGTTTCTGGCCATCTCAGGTTGCTACCCTTCGCAGTGGATCCGTGTCCTCTTAGGCTCTGCTGTAATTGTTGTTGTGTTGTGCGTTGCTAGCTGTAAATCATTCATGATGCTGTTGTTGTTGCTGGCGTTGTTGTTTGACGTAGGTCGTTTGATTTTGCGTCAAATTAACTGCCTCGTTTTCTTTTGTTTTCTTGTTGTTGTTGTTGCTGTTGTTGCTGAAATTGATTTTGACGCACCTTCTTTGATTTCACGTCAGATTGGTTTGAGTTGCTGCCCACGATCGCGGGTTTATGTCTGCGTTGTTTTCTTCGGCCTATTCCGTCGATTTGTGTTTCTTCCTTGGTCTTTCTCAGCGCTTCCTGCTTCTTGATGACTCTTCCAGGGGTCTGCGTCCAGACCGTTATGTACAAAGTGAACAATCGTAAAGACGAAGAGGGGCAACATCTTCAGAAATCATGAATCATACAGCTAGCAACGCACAAAAAACATCTCTTTTTGTTTATTTCTCGTTCGTTTTTCATCCGCACTATTAGTATCCAATGTAATCTTTGAAAACATAGATGCCCTTGAGTAATTATGTTTACTTTCCAAAGAGTCACAGAGGCTCATTCATGCATAGCAAGTACACAGAAACAAAGCAGCACCATGCTATGAAATATAAACTTACATTTAGCAACAAATTAGGCCCCAATAGACCTTTGTATGAATATATTCTGTAGATACAAAGATGTTCTTGAGCAATAATATATACATGGTATAGGTGCTATTCCTCACATTCACTACACGCAACAAGCCATTATCTATCAACTTCTGCACCAATTAACAAATTAGGCCCCTTGAAGCACCTGAACAAATTAAGTGTATATACATAAAGTGTATATTCTCAAAGCTCATTTTCAAAGATGCTTTGAACATAAAATAGAAATTTCAAAGAAAAAACACTTCTGGTAAGCTTTGATCAGTAATATGTGTATATAAAGTGTATATTGGCAACAAAGAAACAATAAATTGGATACTAATAGTGCGGATGAAAAACGAACGAGAAATAAACAAAAAAGAGATGTTTTTTAGCACACTAAGGCCTTTCAAGTTAATGCTATCATCAGAGTGTGATCTCGCTCATGCGTCACGCTATTCACTTGTTCACATTCCTGCTCGGAGTCAGCCGTACAAGTTCTTACTCGTATTTGTTTTCCTCATCGGAAATTTACTTTACTCGCTATATAATGATGGCTTCGCACGACAAGAGTTCGTCTGCCACCCGTCCAAGAGATCGCAGAGATGCTCGTCGCACGCTAGCAGGCTGGAAGAACCTATCGAAGACGGAGCTAAGAGCCAAGGCCCAAATGTATGGCGTCGAACAGACAGGAAAGAAAGAGACGATCGCCTTGCGACTTTACAGCCTTTTTGACGTTGTAGCAACTGATAATGAATCGAATGAACCTGAAGCAAATCCCGTGGCGGGACCTTCATCATCTGGTGAATGCGAGGGTTTACAACCGAATCAGCCCCAAACTCCGAACCAAGGAAGTTCAATGGTTACATTTAGTCTCGACGATTTGAAGAAGTTGATGCAGGAAGTAGCCGAAAAAGCTAACCAGCCCCGTGGAGGGAATGATCCTTACCCTGGTGTTCTCCAGCTCTCGCCGACATCCACAATCTCCCACCCACAAGGCCCAGAAACCCCCCAGCCAACCGTCCAGCCAGCCACCCAGCCGACTGCCCAGCCACGTCCTGCCCCAACAGCCGTCCTTGAGCCTCCAACAGCCACTGCCGCCACAACAGCCGCCGCAGTCCCACATAATACATTACATCAAGGTAACATTGAGTCTCTTTTTCATTCACCACTTAGCTCTCTGCCCCCACTCTCCCCAAAGTTGATAAAAGCAATGAAAGCGAAAGAGTACATTGATTTAAACACTTTACTACCTAACTCTTTATATGACACAACTGCCAACCAATCTTACAGCCTTCAAGTCCAACCAGGGGCAACTGGGGATGAAACTGTGTCATTGACGCAAACTCGCCGCACCGCCCAAAAAATCACCAACTTCATATCCTGGCTGGAAGCCTGGAACGTTTTCATAAGAGGCATGGTGCACTTTCATCCTCACCTCGCCCCCGATTTATTAGCATACCAAGAATCCTTCTCCGCCCTAAGCCGCAATTACCAGTTCCAATCTTGCTACAAATATGACATAGCATTTCGAATGAATGTGGCAAGGAACCATTATCTGCCCTGGTCGCGGCTCGACGAATATGCTTTCAACCGTTTCTTGCGTTGTGCACCACCCTCCCAGCCCCTAGCATGTTTCAGATGCCACATGTCTGGCCATTTTGCTGCAGATTGCCCATCCCTCAAGTCACGGGATAATGTTTCGCACCCCGGTCAAAGCATGTCCACCCAAGCCTATTCCTTCAACGGCCAGCCGCCCTTTCGTGCAAAACAGCCCTTTTATCAAGCCCCTTGCCGGCATTTCAACGCCAACAATTGCCGTGACCAAAACTGCCGCTGGCCCCACATCTGCAATCGATGCCGCGGCCCTCACCCAGCAACAAATTGCCCAAGGCTTAAACAATAACTTCAACCCATTACCCGCCTTTTGGGGTCGTATCAGGCATAAAATGTACTAAGCTATCGTTTGTAACTGTGATCCCCTGGGTCAGCATGAGAGGTACGTTTTGTCCTGCCATGAAGTACCCGAGGTATCGATGACCCCAACTTTTAATGCTAAATTCAGTTTTGGTCTCCCATTGCAGGTACTTGAGAGGCCAGCTGCAGGGGTTGCCTGCCCTCAGGTCCTCTGTAGTCCTGCACAGAAGGCTCTAAGACATGTCCCTATATAAAAAACTGCTTTAACGGTGGCGACTCCTCGAGAGCCACGAAAAACTACGGAAAATACAGAAACTGGCTTAAATTAGGTGATGAGATTCTCAGGCCTACATATTTCTAAACTACCTTTCGCCACCAGATTTGGTGGCCTAACCGCCCGGGTAGGCTAGGATAGAGACAGAACTGTTACCCGAAATTGGTGAAGCTGATTGTGGGGCCATGAAGAGTAACGGGGTAGGGAGTCGGGGCTTAATGTTTGTAGCAATAGCCAATACGACCCGTGCGGGCTTAGAGGGTGGATAGGGACCCGCTGTGGCGAGAAACCAACCCTAATAAAAGGGGTGGGCGGGAGGGAAGAACTTGTACGGCTGACTCCGAGCAGGAATGTGAACAAGTGAATAGCGTGACGCATGAGCGAGATCCCTGGACCTACATATGGCTGCTTTATTCAGACATAAGGGAGGGGGACTGGGCCTGGTACACTTGCTGCAGTGGGGCCTGGGGCGTTAATCTTTCATTTACTCCGTAAATCGTGGATTAACTCCCCTGCGGCCCCCCAAACCCCTAAAGTCCAAACCGCAGATAGACTCAGAAACACCAGATATACTTTTTTGGCAGCTCTTGGGGTCGTATCAGGCATAAAATGTACTAAGCTATCGTTTGTAACTGTGATCCCCTGGGTCAGCATGAGAGGTACGTTTTGTCCTGCCATGAAGTACCCGAGGTATCGATGACCCCAACTTTTAATGCTAAATTCAGTTTTGGTCTCCCATTGCAGGTACTTGAGAGGCCAGCTGCAGGGGTTGCCTGCCCTCAGGTCCTCTGTAGTCCTGCACAGAAGGCTCTAAGACATGTCCCTATATAAAAAACTGCTTTAACGGTGGCGACTCCTCGAGAGCCACGAAAAACTACGGAAAATACAGAAACTGGCTTAAATTAGGTGATGAGATTCTCAGGCCTACATATTTCTAAACTACCTTTCGCCACCAGATTTGGTGGCCTAACCGCCAAGATACGCCAAGATACGCCCCGGAGCTGGCTAACCCTGTGTTAAAAGGGAGGTGGGCCCTATGTGACTTACGAACCTAACGATGAGCTAGAATATAAGGAACATTATCTATGATGTTTGTAGGGTTACGGATATAACGTTCGTAGCAGTTGCTTGACCAACGGCCAAGAGTTTTAATCAGCCAGTCTGGTAAGTCTGCTGCTGCTGCGGATGTTGCACCACCAATCCTGAAGCTGTGGGACGAATATCGATCGACATCAGGAAAACTTGGGCCTAATAGGCTCTGTAATGACTTCGTCACTCTTTGACGAGTGAGATACGTTGAGTCACTGAAGGCAAACAACGGGGCAGTTGGGCAAGAGCAAAACGTCATGTATTTATTGAGTGCTCGGAATGCACAGACAGATGACTGGGATGCTGCGAGGCGAACTTCGTGACCATTCCGGAAAGGATCGGCTTTTGAAACCTTAATTTGTATCTTTGCCACGTTTTCACTTAGGATAACGTCCCTTAGGAGTAGTGTTGAATTCGGGTTATAAGTGGATTTGCTTTCACAACAAAATTCAGAGGAACGCAATAGGCCAAAAAAGGCTGTTGTGAACGCAGCCCAGAGCATGAGTTTGTCTTGCACGCAAAGAGGTGTTTTTCTCAAATTCAACTTCAAGATTTTCATGATGTTTAACGTTATTGGCAGGCGGCTGGGCCTTAGTGATATGCCTTTGACGCGTTTAATCCCACGCAGTAGCATCTGCAAATTTTGCATGGGTTCGAAGTTTGAGTAGAAACCTAGTTCTATGTTTCGAAAGCGGACAGCAGCTAAGTATGTCCGGATTGTAGAGTAACTCAAAGTCCGGGCCAGGTAGGTGGTAAACAGGCACAAATTGTGTTGTGACAGAGGATAAGGTCGAATTTGCAAACCAGAACAGAATGAACTGAAGCTAGACTGACCTTGGGCATATACTCTTCTCGACGAATTGGCAATAGACATAAATTGAAGGAAGCGACTGTCTTGTTCTAAACTTTCCAGAGTTCGTCTGGGACTTCTGCTGGGTGGGATTTCGCCGAGGGCGCCAGTGTGAAAAATTTTCTTATCTGGGAACGAGAAAGGCAGTCTGCTAAGACATTGTTTACTCCTGGTATGTGTTTTATGTTAACAGTGAATTCATGCTGTGCTGCTATGTAGAAAAGTTTTCTCAAAACAGCCATAATTTCTGGCGATTTGCATGACTGGGCGGACCAAATGTTCACGACAGCCAGGTTATCACAGTGAAAAAGTAAGCGTTTTCCGTGGAATTCTTTGCCCCACAAGTAACAACAAACGTAGACGGGAAAGATCTCTTTCCATTGGATAGATTTTTGTTTGTGTTCATTCGGCCATGTTTTAGATACCCATCGACCATTGTTATAGATCCCAAACCCTATTTCCCCTGAAGCGTCAGTATAAATATGTAACTGGTGGCAGGGGGTGGTTGATGAATCAAGAATTTTATACTTTCCGTTCCAGGTGGGTAGGAATTTCGCCCACCAAGAGATGTCCTTCTTTGCTTCAGAATTTAGGGAGATTCGATGGGACAATCTTTCGACAGTCGTTGATAAGTCTATGAGGCGTCTGATAAACATTCGACCGGATGGGATCACTTTAGAGGCGAACGAAAGTTTTCCAATCAATGAAAGCAGATCTCTTTTCGTACATTTTTTCAAATTCGACCATTTCTGTAGCATTGCCACGAGGGTGGATAGCTTGTCTTCTGGTAACCTCAGTGACATTGTTTGTGAGTCTATTTCTATCCCCAGGAATGTGAGCTTAGTTAGTGGGCCTACGATTTTTTCAGGAGCCAAGGGAACGCCCAAGTTGTTAAACAATGATATTGTCTTTTGCATTTCTTCATGACACTGGGGTGAAGACGGGGGTCCAGCCAAGAAAAAGTCGTCCAAATAATGAGTGCAGTTTACTATTTTGTGGTTGTTTTTCATGATCCAAAGAAGAGAGTCCGATAACTGTGTAAAGCGCTCCACAGAGGAGCGAAGGCCAAACGGGAGGCATAAGTCGACGAAATAGAGACCCATAAACGAGAAACCTAAATAATGCCAGTCCTCTTGTCTTACCGGACAGATACGAAATGCACTCTTTATGTCCAATTTGGCCATGAGTGCCCCCCTTCCCAGGCTGGACACGATGGAAACAGCTGAATCAAAATTGTTGAAAGCTACGGAAGCTTCGGAATCATTTATAAAGTCATTGATCGAAAT
This sequence comes from Aurelia sp. 4 Dawson et al 2005, assembly GCA_964019985.1. Classification (NCBI taxonomy): domain Eukaryota; kingdom Metazoa; phylum Cnidaria; class Scyphozoa; order Semaeostomeae; family Ulmaridae; genus Aurelia; species Aurelia sp. 4 Dawson et al 2005. The sequence goes on from OZ026497.1 coordinate 4,243,350, forward strand.
GCCCTTTGGCGAGGACAGGTCAGTAATCATACGAAATTTATTGCTGTCTTTCTTGGGAACCACACCGATGGGTGACGTACGAAAGTTTGGCAATGGTGGGCTAGTAAAAGGGCCCGACATCCGTTTCTGCTTTAACTCCTCAGATATGCAATTGAAGATCGCTGTTGGATTTGAAGAGGCAGACTGCAAATTAGGTGCAATATTACAAAATTCCGGGCCTGAATAGCCAATTGAAAAACCGTGCTCGAAACTGATGATCAAATTGTCAACAAAGAATTGGTCAGGATAAGCAGTTAATTCCTTACGTAAAAGGTTTGCATTAACAGGAGTCTTTGAAAAGGCGGGTAATGGGTTGAAGTTATTGTTTAAGCCTTGGGCAATTTGTTGCTGGGTGAGGGCCGCGGCATCGATTGCAGATGTGGGGCCAGCGGCAGTTTTGGTCACGGCAATTGTTGGCGTTGAAATGCCGGCAAGGGGCTTGATAAAAGGGCTGTTTTGCACGAAAGGGCGGCTGGCCGTTGAAGGAATAGGCTTGGGTGGACATGCTTTGACCGGGGTGCGAAACATTATCCCGTGACTTGAGGGATGGGCAATCTGCAGCAAAATGGCCAGACATGTGACATCTGAAACATGCTAGGGGCTGGGAGGGTGGTGCACAACGCAAGAAACGGTTGAAAGCATATTCGTCGAGCCGCGACCAGGGCAGATACTGGTTCCTTGCCACATTCATTCGAAATGCTATGTCATATTTGTAGCAAGATTGGAACTGGTAATTGCGGCTTAGGGCGGAGAAGGATTCTTGGTATGCTAATAAATCGGGGGCGAGGTGAGGATGAAAGTGCACCATGCCTCTTATGAAAACGTTCCAGGCTTCCAGCCAGGATATGAAGTTGGTGATTTTTTGGGCGGTGCGGCGAGTTTGCGTCAATGACACAGTTTCATCCCCAGTTGCCCCTGGTTGGACTTGAAGGCTGTAAGATTGGTTGGCAGTTGTGTCATATAAAGAGTTAGGTAGTAAAGTGTTTAAATCAATGTACTCTTTCGCTTTCATTGCTTTTATCAACTTTGGGGAGAGTGGGGGCAGAGAGCTAAGTGGTGAATGAAAAAGAGACTCAATGTTACCTTGATGTAATGTATTATGTGGGACTGCGGCGGCTGTTGTGGCGGCAGTGGCTGTTGGAGGCTCAAGGACGGCTGTTGGGGCAGGACGTGGCTGGGCAGTCGGCTGGGTGGCTGGCTGGACGGTTGGCTGGGGGGTTTCTGGGCCTTGTGGGTGGGAGATTGTGGATGTCGGCGAGAGCTGGAGAACACCAGGGTAAGGATCATTCCCTCCACGTGGCTGGTTAGCTTTTTCGGCTACTTCCTGCATCAACTTCTTCAAATCGTCGAGACTAAATGTAACCATTGAACTTCCTTGGTTCGGAGTTTGGGGCTGATTCGGTTGTAAACCCTCGCGTTCACCAGATGATGAAGGTCCCGCCACGGGATTTGCTTCAGGTTCATTCGATTCATTATCAGTTGCTACAACGTCAAAAGGGCTGTAAAGTCGCAAGGCGATCGTTTCTTTCTTTCCTGTCTGTTCGACGCCATACATTTGGGCCTTGGCTCTTAGCTCCGTCTTCGATAGGTTCTTCCAGCCTGCTAGCGTGCGACGAGCATCCCTGCGATGAACACTCTGATGATAGCATTAACTTGAAAGGCCTTAGTGTGCTAAAAAACATCTCTTTTTTGTTTATTTCTCGTTCGTTTTTCATCCGCACTATTAGTATCCAATTTATATAAAGTGTATATATATATATGGGTTTATATGAATATATAAAGTGTATATGCACTTCATAGTGCCTGATGATCGTATCAACGTGAAACTATTAGTTGCAATACAAGATTCTCATTTTCTATGCTAACCTGTCTATAAAGTGTATATATATATATAAATATGTGTTTCGACTTATATAGATATATGTATATGTATATATAAAATGACAAAAGCCGCTTTCGTCATTAACCACCACTTAACAAATTTCTAATACGCATTGTAATAAGTAGGATTCCGCTTAGGCTATTGCCTTGTGTTGCTTTTGAAATCCGAAATCTATGTGTATGCTCCTTCTAATTTTGAAAAGTCATACTGATGAAGGCTTTGGCCGAAACGTTTAAACGAATGTGTTCTTTCTGAGTTTCTATATCTATTTTTATTACATATTGAGATTGAGCTAATGAGTATATATATATATATATATATATATATATATATATATATATATATATATATATATATATATATATATATATATATATATATATATATATATATATATATATACACACATATATATATATATATATAAGCAATGATTTGGAGATTACATATGCATGGTCATGACACACAGCAAGGCATTGTCTATAAATATCTGCACTAATGAACAAATTAGGCCTAACCCTAACCTTAATCCTAACCCTCAAAACTTTTGTATAAATATAGCTTTTAATATGTGAAGAGCATCTTCTTAATGAATTATACTTTTCCCAAAGAGTCATATGAACTCACTCATGCGTAGCGAATACACAGCAACGGTACAACAACAAGTCATCACGTGTAATCTCGCATTAATTAACAAATTCGGCACCCTAAAGGGTTCTCTATAAAAATATATCTTTATGAATATGAATAGAGTCCTCCTTATGAATCAAACTGACTTCTCAAAAAGTCATGCAGGCTAATTCATGCATAGCAAGTACAATACAACATCATGATATCATATATAAACTCGCTCTAATTAGCAAATTAGGCCCCCTAAAAGCTTCTGTATAAATATAGTTTTTGAATGTGAAAAGAGTCCTCTTGATGAATCATTTGCATACAGGTCGAACAGGTGGGTTGGTTATGCCTGCTGCAATTCGACAAACGCACCTGACGTGATAAGCATGAAATCACATGGCGATGGGCTTGATGAAATAACCCGTATATTCCACGTGAAAACCTATTAGTCATTAATTATGCATGTGCATAAATTATGCATTTGCAGCTTGTGCGTCTGTTAGATTCATTAAATTTTTAACATAGGTTAGAGTAATTGCCCAAGGGGGTAAAGTCTGACGGGAGAAAGAGTATTATGTTGGAGGGAAAAAATCTAAAGGATGCAACTGATCAAGCCATGAGTAAAAGTCTCCTCAAGTTTGTAACACTGTTGAAATTAAACAAACTATGTCAAATTTGAACCAAGATCTTTGCATGTGACAAGAATATTTGATAAATGAAAGGTCTGTATCAAATAGGATGTCAGGTGAGATTTGCGAAAATGCAAAATCGACTATGAGAGACTTTCCATTGCTCTTATTTGCCGAAAGTTTCACGTGACATGCTATTTGATATAGACTTAAGTAGTTTAGATTTCTCAAACCGTATGGTGGATAATCGAAGTTTGAAAAAAACTCAAATTCTGCAGCATAGGCTTGTTAGAAAGGAATGTTCAAAAATAATTTGTCCACATCTCTGTCGAGATGTTACGCCTGTCGCATAATTCTAAGAGTGCAACATACATAGTGTATCGATGCCGTGCAAACATAAATGTCGAACTGTGCACGCAATGCTCTCTGCTCCAGAAAATTGAGTAGGAAAATACATACATATTTTGAACGAGAAACATCAATCGAGATTCAGCACTGTGAACTTCTTAATTGGTTTTTTACGTACGTAAGCAAAACGAGTTTACGGCATAATCATTTTGTATGTTTTCTATTTCCTATTTCTATTTCTTTATATCATTACAAAGTAAGAATTTACGATTAATTGATTTGTCTAAAGAATGTGCCTTTAGTGGAGCTTCAATTAACGGACACCTACGAAAGCTTTCAAAGAGCCACTTGAAACAGAAGTACTGAGTACTGCAGTTTTAGAGTGTTTCTGCAATATGCACACATGGCATTATCAGTTTGTATTGGTCTAATGACTAAGTAACAGGAGTTTTGATTTAACTAGGAAGTTAAGCGCTCGCTTCGCTCGCGCTTCATCATTCCTGTATCATGCCGAGAGCTTTCTTATAGACTTGCTTCAAGTCTGTTCCTTCCGTCCTTCAAACCGTTCTATTTACGGTAGTTCTGATTTAATTTGATGATCTGAGAACCTATTTCAAATTTCAGGATGAATGGGTTCTTATATAACATGGGTCTTACGTCAAACTTTTTGCCTGTAGGTTCTTAATTACTAGGTTCTTATCTGCCAAATTTTGTATCATGAACTGATAATATTGACGTAGCCGACGAATTTAGCTACAAAAATTTAGATTTGAAGAACTGTCATTTCGTTTTCATGTCACAAGTAATTTAATGATAATTTTTTACCCCAAAATTAACCAGAACAAGTCGAGAATCCTTTATCAATTTTTTTTATCACAAATATAAAAACTGAACTGCAACTACAACTATCGGGTGACCCAAAAAAATTCACGAGCTATATCGCATATATTTTCTTGAAAGCAAATGTTATGAAGATCGGCAAGATACCGGCAAGTAGTTGAAAGGCTCCGCTATCTTCTGAGATGTTGCTTGATCAGTTTAAGATATGCGTACTGTCCGAAAAAAACGGTTTCAAACATGTGAAAATTCATTTATTTCTTGGACCATTCCCTTGCTTTCAAGTCCATTTTTTGGGACGTGTGAAAAGAGCTGAATTCCAAATTTGCTTCGGAGCATGAAATTTGAATGAGGAACATAGGTCAATCAAAAATGACCATGCAGCATCTACAGCTAAGCCTTTCAACTAAACTGTGATAGAAAGCATTATGCAATAGCTTTTGATTTCAGGGAGCTAGTTTTGATCTATTTCGCGAAGTTTTGTTGGGTCACACGGTACAGAAACTTTCTATGGCTGCCATAGCTGGAAAGGACATGATGTCATACATCGACGTGCTCATAAAGACAGCACAGAATGGATGATTGATTAAAACGATATTAAAACAAACAGGAATTTCAAGTTTCATCCCTTATAAACAGGTTAGTGTTGTACTCTAGAAATATATGGATCTCTGTCGCTCATATTCCGGGTAAGCTTAATGTGGATGCCGACAGAGAATCTAGACGTGCTCATAAAAATAGCACAGAATGGATGATTAATTAAGACTACGAAAGCCACTTACAATAATAACAAAATATATATACAAGGAATTTGATGAAAGAAACAACTCGAACAGACCAAACAAAAAGATTATCAACTTTGTTGACAGATTTGCCCAACAGCTATTATTATCCAACTCTATAACTTTATGGCTCATACGTCAGTAGTTTTGGTCGGCGACGTGCGCGTTTGCCTAGCGCGCATACTCTCTAGCAACAGAGCATGCGCACATGGAGAACGAGCCGGTCGCCAACCGGAACTATTGCAAGTGGAGGACGGCCTTTATAGGTAAATAAAGTGCCATTGCATAATTTCATGCAGAAGGGACCTTCAGTCAGCCATTTCTCGTGAAATTACTCATCTGTTATCATTAGGTTGGATTTTTAATCAAATCTTGTCGAGGATTCAAGTCAACTCTAAAGGATTTGAGGTCAAAATTTTATAAGGTGGGGGTATATTGAGAGGCATAAATCATTTCAGACCAAATGAAAACTTTTTATCAAAATTGGTATGTTAGTTACAAAAAATTGCCATTTTATCGGAATCTGATTAATACTTCGAAAAAGTTACGAACTTGCAAACTTCTCCGACCCGTGCCAAATGACAGATGCGTTAACTGATGTGCACTCTTACCTTTACTTGCTGTGTACATGCGAGGCTATATACAGCTAAAGTGTAACTTGAAAGTCAGTGATGATATTACAGTAAATTTTTCTTTCGTTTTACTTCATCGTTCCCTGCTGTAAATCTTGATTTGAACAGAAAATCCCGTCACAGCATTATATGTCAAGCACTGCAGTGCTTAAGATGACTATTTTACGTATCATCCCCCGTTTTCAGAATCCAGAAATAGTGACGAGATCGCACGAAAAGATAGAGAAAACGCAAAATTCATCTAAAACACATGTTGTTTTCCGACACTACAATGAATTTCACGAATCTAACAAGATGGGAATACCGGATAAAACACGATTCCCGGATTTTACCACAATGGAAATTTCACTTCAAAGTGCGATTTTCATTGATTCTCTGAAAGATTGCTTTCTTTAGGATGTCACACTGATAAAACATTTAAAGACTTTCAAGCATTGTACAATAAAATCCTCAAATTTACAGCGATCATAATTTGGGGATTAAGCTGCAGGCTGTTTTCAGGGTCAGCGCTAAAACTTGCAATCACCATCATCATCGTTAATTTATTCCCGTATGAATCTATCTTAGTCAATTCAATGAATGCTATTCACACCCCCAGAAGCCCATGGGGCACTGGACCCATAAATGCACTGGAATGTACCACTGGCGTAAGGAGAGAACGTCATCTCCAGGGCCTCTTGTCATATCGGGATGGGGACGAAAAGTCTTTTTGTCTCTGTCCCAATATGGCAAAAAGCCTGGGGACGGGGTTGGTAAGGAGATTCTCAGCCTGAATTTCCAATGAGCTTTTGTCTCTGGAGCATATCGGCAAGGAAATAACAATTAAAATCCTGTGCGAGAGCAAATATTTGAAAACTTTGTACATTTTCGGGAGCAGCATTTGGACAAAAGAATGGAGAGGTTTAGATACTGAATTGAAACAAACAACAATTCCTTCATGCTTTGGTCGCAAACTGAAAATGAAGTCCCTTGTGATAAAGCAAAACACTGCGAAGCATCATGCGCAGTCAGTTGAGGTCAAGCTGGCGCTGACAGAAGATTTGACACAACACAACACACATTCGGTGATTGTAAATTATATGTTTCTTATGAAGCACGAAAAAACACACATTCAGTGAGTACATTCTAGGCTTCTTATTGCGCATGATGAAAACTCGTAAGAATCTATGGGTGCTCAAAATCTGATAATTTTAAGAAACTTTCAATACTGGCCCAATTTCTTTTTTCTTTTTTAAAAAATACGCGTAAACATACAGCCAATCAACCGAAATCTTCGCGTGCCATCCACCAATAAAAGCTTATTGCGTGTTCTTGGTTTTGGTAACCCATTGTAGCAAAAGTCCTCTCAACTTTAATCTTATGACACGTGTTCTAAGTGTACAATATTACAGGTGCATTTATTATTGACACGTGAGTTCTAATTAACCCGCAATATTTAGATACTGCATCACCAATATGAGTGCCTGGATTGCAACTTTGGGCAAGGCCGCCGAGAGCTTTTCAAGGCCCCGGGCAAAAAATGAGAAGTGAAGCCCCTTGCGAGCGAAGCGAGCAGAAAATTTTTCGATCACGCCATTTAGATTGGCTTAAAATGCATTTCAGAGCATTTCCTATAGTTAAATGTCAAAATCTTTGATTATGAGGCCTCTTAGACCTTGAGGCCCTGGGCAAATTGCCTCTCCTGCCCCCTCTCAGTGGTCCTGCTCTCGGTAACCCAATATTTCAAGCTGTCTCATTACATTTTGATTTTAATGGGACTAAACCCGAGTAATGTTTAATTCAACTGAACTTTGTATACCTCTCCTAATCAACTTTTTATACCTCTCAGGCAGCGCGTGACAGCAATTAAATTACGTGACCACAGAAAATGTACGAAAGGGGCACACCATCACGTAAATAGTAGCTTCTTCCTATGTAAAAAATTAGTGTGCTATGACATTGCCCAAAATTTGGTAATACCCGAGATATTTGATGAAACAGTTCTCCTAGGTTGAGTTGAAAGCTCATAAAATGATTTGGGCTTTACTGCAATTTTTCAAAGTCATTTAGGCATACCAAAGTCATTTAGCCATTTAGGCATTTCAAAGTCATTTAGTCATTTAGACATAGTCATTTAGACATAGTCATTTAGTCATTTAGGCATTTAGGCATAAGGGGGCCAAGACAGTAACCCTGTGGAATACCGAAGGACGTTGATTATGAGATGCCTCTGGGTTCCGGTTTGGGTCCGCTGCTATCTTTTAAAGTTAAGACTTTAAAGAATACACATTTAGAAAAATAAGATCCAGAGATGATAGAAAGTTTCTTGAATCTTTGGGCCGTTTTGCTACCAAAAGTTTCTTATGTGTTTCTTATATTTTGTATACAAGAAGTAGAGAGTGCATTTAATTTGCCAAAAGGGCTCCAATATTACTCAGTGAAACCTCAAAATAAGTAACATCATTAGTAAATTCAGATAGGGTTGTTTCTTGACCTTCGAAAAATTGAGCCTACTGTTTCTTATAAGCTGTTTCTTATAAAACAGAATACGTGTATTTTAGCAATTTCCAAACGAATTTTTGTGACGTTCTTTTTAAATAAAAACAAATATCGAAGAAGCTTTAAATTTCAGTTTCACATTTCCGCTATTCGTCACGTTTTTTGTTGGCTAATCAAAATACTGAAATTCTATTCGGAAACTTCAAAGCAAATACTTTCCGATCGCTCTATTTGATTAAAACCTTTAAGAAAAACATCAAATATGCAAGTAGAAATTTGCTCAAATTCTGAACGAAATTCGTGAATAAATTTCGATATTTGACTGGTAGCGAAGATTTCGTATGAAAACAAACACTCTTGTAAACAAAGAACTTTACTTTAAATTAAATTCTAATGAAAACAAAGGGCAAAAGTATACAGTGAACCTTGCTAAAGACTATTGCTCTTTAGAATGAAAGAACACATATTGATATTTCTCTTTCTTACCAGAAGAGAAGTGACCGAGAAGTTGATGGAGATAAAACTAGTTGCTAAGTATAGAAAAAAGGGTTGCAAAGAATTTTAGAGCAATTTTTACTGTTCTGTTCATCATCAGACTGTTGGTACATGAAATAGTATTTTTCAGGCAAAGGTGAAATTTGCGCAGCAACTTTTTGGCTTCCATTGGGATAAGGGATAAGTGACTCAAAAATTGACTTCTGAATGAAGCTCTATCCCAGGGTGATAACTTCCATATGTAGAATAAGGGGTACGTGCCGCCTAGCCTCGCTCAATGAGGACTCTCAAGTAACGCGTATCTAATTGAGCTGTTGTTGTTGTCGCTCCACAGAGGGCCTTTCCCCTAGAACCTGTACAAAACGGCTAAAAATTTCAATCGGCAACGAGTTTCTGTCGCCCCGTCATCTACTGATCAGAATGTGGCTTGGAGGAAGGTGACGTTTGCCATCATAGCAAGAATGAACTTTTAGCGAAGTACTGATTCCTAATTTCATGGTACTACAGTTCTAGGAGACTGATTTTAAGGCATTTTAGACCCAGTGGTTGACAGAAAAAGTAGGAGTTGATTTAGCCCCAAAAGATCTTTCAGCTACAATCTAAAAAAGAATGCGAATCAAAACTGTTCATAGAGCAGGGGAAAGGACTCATATAGAATCAGTACGGAGCTTTACCGTTTCTATAAGCGTAGGGAAATGAGTCGTAGTTGAAGTCAGTGCAGGTAAAATGCCAAACTACGACATGTATGTCGAGTCTACTTGCCGCCGACAGAGCAGAAACAGAGTAAAATGACGTCATCAGCCAATCTGAGATAAGTAAGTGTTTGGACAGGTAAGCTGTTTGAAATGAGAAATCAAGAGTTTTAGGTCCTAGAAAAATAAGTGTTGCCTAATTTTCGGATCTGTTGCAAGGAGCTAAGGGGGCTCAAAGTTACGAGTTTTCTCGCATGCGTGCGCAGTTTCTGCTCTGTCCTTGCCGCCCATAAGGATGGGTTCTGAATCTCAAAATCCTTGAATATTGGTCTCAAAGTGTAACTGTTCTACTAGGAATGGGTGACTTTTTGAACTGTAGCATAAACTTTTCGAGGTTTTTATTCTTGTCGTTGGGTTTTCCTCGTCTCATAGTTCGGAAAATTGGTTTGTAGTAGCTGTATCTTAAATCCATGTATCTTTGAAATGAAATGAAAATTGATTTCTGGGAAGTTCAACAAGTTTTTGCATCGTAAAACTGAGTATGAAAACCGACCGAAAATCCTTAATATGGGTCTTCCCCTGAAATATTCTGCGGCACGTCCCCGTCATCCCAAGAGTCGAGCTACCCCCCCCCCCCACGGGAGCTGAATCAAATTTAGAAAGACACAGTGAGCAGAGCCTTACAGAGCGGAGCAGAGAGTAGTCAGCTCATTTACACTTGAAACTCCCATATCGCTTTTGGAGGCAAAGATCTTCAGCAGAGCCTGGCTTCTTAAGACTTGAAGCCTGTAAGGGGACTTGGAGATTTAAATCTTTTGCATGACAAAATCTACTGTTGGTTATCATATGTCAGCGTTTCTCCATGAAAGTGACACACTACCATTTATTATTCTATACTTTTCATAAAGAATTTTCCTAGAAATCAGCTGTACAAATTCTATGTTGTTTCCTCAAGATCAGAGCTAATTCTCCAAAAAGAAAACAACAAAGTATTATTCAAAATTTTATAGGTTTCATTTGGTTTCGATAAGATAGATGACACTGCCGAAGCTATCAATCAAGTTTAGCTGGAAGATTTTGAATGATTACTGGGAACATAGACCTTTTACCTATTCTAAAAAAGAATCTGAATCGAATGATGTTATGATGCATCTTTAAGAATTTTCGAATGTGTATGATAGTGATAGAAGCTCTAACGCCATTCGATCAAGCCTCGTGTATAAAATTGTATAGAAATAACGCTCGACCCAGGCTCTTTGTAGAATAGCTATAAGGTCTAATAGACCCAAGCACTCGCTAATAGACTTGGCATTTTTGTAAGATGAAGTAAATCCATTATCATTCAAAGTAAAGAACTTGACACTTGTAGCTTAGACTGCGTTCACACGATGCCGGCACATTTTGCAAACGGTGAAAAATGTGACGGCTGCAAAATTTGAGCTAGCGTTCACACGATACCGGAGCAATTTGAGAACGGTAAAGAATTAGAGGGTAAAAACTCGTTGCAAGACTTTGATGCCAAAGAAGTGTACCTACACCCTAAGAATCGACCAGTCTCGTTCCAAAAGTGTCTACAAATTTTCTATTTTTCATCATTTTCAGGTGTTTACACGATGCCGTTTCCAAAATGTGCTGGTTAGAGTTCCGTTTTCAAAATCTACCGTTCTCAAAGTCTTTCGGCAAAAATGTGCCGTTTCGTGTGAACGGGAGGCCTATCCGTCGAATTTTTCACCGTTTTCAACATGTGCCGGCATCGTGTGAACGCAGTCTTAGTGTATCACCAACAGGCTTCTCTATTTCACGATTTCATATCTTTTTCATAGTGCATGAATTGAGATACCCCCTCCCCTCCCCGAGGATGCACACATAGCACGATCAGAGCCATAAGCGTAGGGGGAAATAAAACTTAGGGGGCTGCCCGATAGAAGATCCATTGTTTACGAAAATTTTGCCTAACTTTAGGCTAGCTGTCTGCCCGATTATGGCTGAATTTTGCAAATTTTTCCCAAGTTGGGAGGGCTGCAGCCCCCCCCCCCAGCACCCCCGTCTCCTACGCCTATGATCAGAGCTCAGTTTATCGGCACAGAGGACAACAATTTCAAGGCTTTCGCTTATGATTTATATCTTTAGAGCAAAGCCCAATAATGGTAACTGATTAGTAGGATTTTCAGGATGAGTCATAGATCAAAGCCGATGGTAAGAGTTTTATCGAGCTGTTAATCTTGGTGTGTTCTGTTTTTTGCTTTCTAAAGCATGTCAGTCATCCCCTGCATGCTCCTTTTGACTGAGACTGTAAGATGGGGTAGTCTGTTTGGCTTTGGTAACAGATAATGAGTCTTTTCGAGCATACATAAATTGATTACCTTTATGAAGATTAACAGATGAAGCAAAATTTTGCTCCTAGATTAAGATACGTGGTGATTAAAATATTTGCAGATATAAATGCGACGCTTCGCCAACTTTCTCGAATGCTTTGCAACAAAATCATTGGCATTCATTAACATCTAATTCTGCAGGTTTTACTTCAGTTATGGAAACAGATGTTGCACTGCGAACATGGTTAACAAGGCAGCGAGATTTTTACTTCGATCAAAGGCCTATGTAGATAAGAATGACAAAGACATACAGACAATATATTATCAACCTTGCGTACTCTTCCCGTGAGAAGGATAAGTTTCTGAATGCGGCAAAATTATACCGCGCAAACATCTACTAAAATCTACACAAAGTATTCATTTGAAAAGGACGCACGGAAAACTCATTCAGGTATTTTGGGGTTATATGAAACAGTTACCCCACAGCTCCTGAATCAAATTTAAACAAATTTTGTTCTTTCTTGGAAAGTAGGCGAGAATTATCTCTTATTTTATAGCTCTTATCTATGCCTAATTCAAATAACTTAATGATAATACCGGGTGAGTCAAAAAAGGCCCAGCATCTGAAAGGCTACTGCACCCTGAGTATGTAAGCAATGATATTTTGCAACACTAACTGAATAGCTACCATGTTCAATTATTTTTAGAATTTTCCCTGGCTGAAATTGGTCACTTCAAGAGTGGCACCACGGGGTAGACTGGGGTGGACATGTCACCCCACTTTTCTCAGGTCGGTATACATTTCTAAGCAAACACGACATAAAAATCGTTTGGTATAACTTCTGGTCATCAGTTCTATCTCTTTTCCACCCCACTTTTTCTGGGTTGGCGCTGCCCCTGGGTCACTCCGTTCAGAATTTTGCTGATGCTCTGCTAAGCTGATTCTGACATAAATTAACGGATATGCAATCTGTGACATGTATTTAACCAACAATTGCGCATGTTTTGTCGCAAAATCACGAGTTCAAATATCATCATGCGGTTATCGTATTATGATGTCAAGATTTCAGCGGAAAAATTCTGAGCCATCGTGGACAAATTTTTTATTTTGATTTTGGACAAGAGCTAACAAAAGCTAGGCGAAGAAATATTTGACAAACCTTTGCACATTTGACAGATGTTGCCGTGAAAATCACGGAGTCGTTGATTCTAGCAATCTAACGCGGTAAGTCAATGTTAAGTCAGTGTCAAGACAATTAAGCAAAACCTCTGATTTTAAGTTAAACCAATTTACGATTAAAATTGAAGACATTTGTAATATGTATATTGGTTTAACCTTCCTGTCAGCAAAATCATCACCCTTTGAGTCTAACGATCTAATGCAGCAAGTCCATACCAAAATGGGAAGTCAATTAGGACAGAAGCAATTTTCTTATTCTGACTTTGATTCAAGACGACTTACTATAGAAATCAAAAGAAATTTATAATAAATCCTAAACCAACCTTTCCGCATTGCCTATCGCAAAATCACGATCTCTCGAAGCTAACAATCTAGAAACAATCTAGTGCGGCAAGTTGATATCACAATGCGAAGACGATTAAGAGGGAAGTAAGTTTTTCATTTTAATGTAAGACGATTTGCAACCAAAATTTAAGTAAAATTTATGATAGATATTAAACCAACCTTTGCGCATTCCTTGTCGTAAAATCATGAGCTTTGGCAGAAGAAATCGACTGTTTGAAGTGAAACACGTGTCTTGCTTCTTCCACAATCCTATTTGTGTATGGCGAAGACGAGATGTAAAATTGTTCAATAATACATCAACAGCTGGTAAAAAGCTATTGTTTTCCCACTTGAACAAGGGGGTACCATTAGCTGAAAATTATCACGGGGGTTTATCGAGGTTTATGCGCACGGGGGCTTGTACCAAGGCTTTTTTATATGAAATTTTTATATAGCAGGGAGGAGCCTTTCGGATGTTGGGTGCTTTTTCACTCACCCGCTATTATCATTAATCTAATTAAAGTAGGCATAGACAATAGGTATAAAATAAGAGATAATTCTAGCATACTTTCCAAACAAGTAAAATTTGTTTGAATAAAACGAAAATGAAAAGGCCACGATATAAACGTCACTCGTCGGATCCGCCGATCATGGTTTCAGAATTTGTTTATTTGATTCAGGAGCTGTGTGGTAACTGTTTCGTATAAGCCCAAAAAATCCTAGAATTATCATGCCTTCTGCTTGGCTTATGAATCAAAAAATCGAATTCCGCAAGACAGAACTGTAGATTTTCCTCCTTCTTTCGTTAGAAGCAAATGGCTTCTCTAAAAACCATCTTTTGCTTGCACAAGGCGAGAGTTTGCCCTTCTGGTTTTGGGGCAACTTTTGCGGCCGTGTTTGTTTTAATTTAGTAGTTGAAAAAATTTGTTTTGTCTGCAAGCATTAACCGCATTGAATTGAGGTGTAAATGAAAGCAACTTTTGTTATTGTATTACAAAACCTGTTCTTGTTTATCGACCATGCAGTTATCATCACCTTACTTGAATTCGATACATGGTTTGAGAACTACACTCTTTCAAAGGTCTACACATTTTTACCCTAGAGGAGAGTCTTGTACCCAGAGTAACACATTTTTGACTCACCCAGAGTCCAGTAAACACATGTCGGTCAAAAAAGTTTACGTGTTTGGTGGGCTATGGAATAGAAACATTTGTGACCGATATTCAAAACTGAAAGTATAATCTATCCTTCAAAGGCTAACGCATCTTGAAAATCCGACAATTAGAAGAAAAATGTCTGTTGGAGGTTTGCATGGGTATCAATAATTCCACGCTCCCTTCTGGTCCATGATCATTATGTGGCAGAGAAGTTCCAATTCATCGCAATAGACTTTTTAGCTATCCTACAAAAGAGCCTGGATCGAGCGTTATTTTTAAACAGTTTTATATGTGAAGTTCGATCGAGTGGTGTTAGAGGTTCTATCACTATTTTGCACATTCAAAAATTCTTCAAATTACATCATAACATCGTTCGATTCCAATTCTTTCCCAGAATAGCTAAAAGTTCTTTTGTTACTTTCAGAAATAGAATTTCGATTTTAATTGCAAATGAGTCATAGACCAGAATGGAATGTGAAGTCCTCGTTCCCAAACATGCCCTTTACCAGGATTTTCCTAATTCCATGGTCTAAATGATGAGTGATATTACAAAACGACATTTTCTGACCTAAATTAGCCCTTGACTGAAAGAAAAGCATCTCAGTTTTGAATATCGGCCTCATATGTTTTATTCCATAGCCCGTCAAACGTGAACATAGGCTTCAAATCTTTAGAAAGCTGGGTGTGAAAGTCCATGACATATTTCTTTGAACTGAACGGCTTCAAAGAAACTTGAACCATTTTACAGTAAATCTTCCGTTGAACGTTTCTGAAATCTTCGATACCTTCAGAATCACATTGTTTTCTTCTCCTTTAAGAATTCAAGAAAATTTTCGAAAATAGCTTAAAACTGTCGTAATTTCTAAACATGTTGACGAAAGATCAAATGATTTTCAAGAACAACATAATTTATAGATGTCTCCAATATAGTATCAAGCAAAACTCTTTCACTTCTCGGGTTTGTGATTTAGAAATTTGATGACGTCACGTCATGAAATAAGCTGAAATGTAAAATAGGCTGTAATTTCGACAAATATTCAAGATTTATGAAAAGTCCAACGGTAGAATCATAGAAAAATGGTTAAAGTTTCTTTCAAGTCATTCACTTTAAAGAAGTGGGTCACTGAATTTTACACACGCCTTTTTACATCGAACTAAAGATTTGGACCCTATGCTTCAAACGGGTGAAGATTTTTTTGACGCACCCGGTGTGCTGATGATTTCTGCTAAATGATTTGTTCTGTCAACTTTTCGATCTTAATAACCCAATTCCATGTCATTACTTTATTGCGCATATGATTTTCTAATCTTGTTTCTGAAAACAATTAAGTGATTTTGCCTGTCTAAAGTCAACCTTCATAGCCCAAATGCATCGAGATGCCTAATATACATTGCAAACACACAATCACGCTCTACACTGTGATTAAAGACATGATAAAACCAAAATAGAAATAATTAAGTGAAGTAGTTTTTAATAAGGAGCTTGCTGGCAATTTTGGAAGTAGTCGGCAAACACTTTCCTTGAGAAATGCCTTCCAGAAAGGAGATTGCATAAATTATGAGCTGTGTGGTTTTCAGGTTTTCATGCAAACTCTCAGGCCCCGTTCACACAACACAATCCTTTGAATATCGTTCCGTTGCACAAAGTGGATCGATAAAGCAAGTGATTTGAAAAGTCAAACGATACGCAATCACCAATCGTTTCGTCCTGTTCCCGTTTTAACAGGCAAAGAGGTATAGAAGTGGTCCAAAACACTGAACAATAACTTCTTTCCCTAGTACGCACATGGGTGTTGTTGTTGCAGGAAAGAATGAAAAGACAAAGACCGCGGAGCGATCCAAAAAGTGGATAGGCTAGGACGCGAGCGCTAAGCGAGTTCATTTGGGGGTCCGGGGGCGCAGCCACCAGAAAAATCTTTCATGATCAAGCTCATTGGATTGCTGGAAAACGTCCTTTTCATAATAACATGAAGAAACTATCACCATCATAGTGAGTACTTTCAAGTATTCAATTTAATCTGCAAAATCATTGGATATCAATGCCGCCAATGCTTTGAGGAGAAGCAATTCGAACTGTTCGTACGCTTTGAAATTTGGCTGATTGAATCGTAGATCTATAAAGTGAACTACAAAATCAAGAACTTCAATTTATATATGTATATATTGCTTTGATTTTGCCTTTAACGATTCCAGTTTCAGCTTCTCTTCTGGCCGACTAACTACAAATTATTTTCAAAACTTTGCCGATAAAATAAAGCCATTCCATTTGTTGCCAAAAAGTGGGTGGGCTATCGCTGCTCCGCGGTCCCTGAAAGAAATGTGAAGCGGAATGAGTGGATTCCAGTGTGAACAGATCAAAAACCAAGACACAATCGTTCCTTTTCCGTGCAAACAATCCATCCAGAAACTGGAACGAAGATGGCACGGAGTAAACTATTGCCTTCCCATTCGAACCAGCAGTTTACATGCAGGAAAGGCCTCTTTTAAAGCAAAAGCCATCTGCCCCAAAAGAGTTTCGTCCGCGATTGTAGGCTATTAAAACAGGCTATCAAAGATTGAAATGCTCGGTAAAGCTGACCTGCAAAAAAGCTGTCGTTTCAGAGAGTATTATCTCATGATAAATAATCGAAAACACGAGGCTGAAAAAGTCAGAAAAGCGAGTTCAATGACAAAGAGGGTAGCTTTTTTCAAAACAGATGAAGACAATGTAAGGCAGTTTAAAAAGGGTTTGGAGAGACATGTTCCGAAAGATTTTGATGCCTCTATTGTTCTGGGAATGTAATTCAAAAGATTTTGAAACATTTTTGTGAATCAGGATCTCCTTAATATGTAGATGTTCACCTGATCAATCTGAGGGAGGGGGAGGGGGTGAAGTAAGTATATTTGTCCCATGGGGATGCGCCATTTTTCAGGGCATTCTCTTATCCATTTCTTCTGAACGGGGTATCAAAGGGAGACAATTTTTCTGGAGCTGATTGTGAAAACAAGTCACAAGGGGTACGAGTTTGGGTTTCCGCTGTGGCTTAGCTTGATTTTCTGATAGTCTGAAATTTCAGATTTCAGCTTGCCTGCAAAGGTTCCTGGGTGACAATGGTTCTTTAAGATGCGAGAATAATTTGGAAAGGGGAAACAATTAACACCTTAGCTGTTAATTCAAACAAAAATTTGACACAAAAATAGAATTTGCTTGGCGTAAATATTGAGTGGTCATTCAGATACAATCTTATCTCTCAAGCTGCCAGTTCTATAGACTTGCTCTAAGTCTATGTGGTTTATCAGCGCTAAGGAATTTAATTACCTCTGCGTGGGCTTAAGCTACCCAGGGGACACTGCGAAGGGAAACTCTCGCCCTCGAAGAAGAAATTGTACTTCGTAGCGCTGATAAACCGCAGAAAAGACTTGGATTGGAGAAAGTCTATTAGTTTCTTGAAAAAGTGCAATCTATATCCTCCAAAATTGAAATCGAAAATTAATATGGGCAACCAGTTCTTTGTACTTACATCACGCAAGAGCATCGTTACCATGGTCAAAATGTATTGAAAGGAAGAAAATTTAGAAGATAAATATAGATCATCTGTCACTAAATTGTGAGACTCGAGAAGTCCTAAATAATTCATAAAGGCAACAAACACGTGCTTTTGAAGAATCAGCAAAAGCGATTTTTAAATTTTTATTATTTTGCTAATTAATCCGATATAATTTCTTGTAGAGTTTGATGATCTGTATAAGTTTAGTTTCATGTAAAAACGTTGTTTCGGCAGATTATACTTCAGTAAAGTTTTCCAGCTTTGATATCGCAAGTCTTGTGTCTACCGTATTCTTTGGCAGCCTCCTTCTTAAAGTTAGCTGACGGAGATAAACAGCTAACTCAGATGTTACATCGCTATGCATTGCTAAACGCAGCCTAGAGAAACAATAATGTGTGTACCCTTGGTACAAGGCTCTCCAAAAAGAAGGCTCTTTTCTAGTGAGCCTGGTACCCTTAACTCACTGAACTCACTCTTAACTTCCAGTTTCCCATATCCGACGTAAAACTAAACAAATACACACAATACACGTTAACTGCCCGACATCCAATGCGAACCCGACTCTAGTATTCATCAATAGAAATTGTTTCTGCGTAGCCTTTTGTAATTGATTGTATATTTAGGTGTAAATGATAGCGCATCTTTAAAAGATATACAGTGTGTCCCAAAAAATGACTGCTGTGGAGGAGCCATATATTCAATTACCTCTCTTTTTACACAGTTGCATAGGTCAAGCTTCAAATTAGAGTTTGAGACCTCGTATGAGCCAATCTGATGCGTGGTTGTGATTTATGGTAGAGAGAAGGCAAAAATAAATTGTTGCTTCAAAAACAGCTCTTCTGTTGTTCTCCAGCAACGCCAAAAAAGTTTCCAAAGAAATGGTTCTGGCGTTGTATTAAAATTTTTACCAAATTTCTTCTGGGCTTAGCAGTATTTCCTATTCATTAGAGAGCATTCCCTACCTTTTAAAGAATGTGGTGAAAATCTTAATACGATGCCAGAGTCCTCTCTTTGAAAACGTACTTTATTGTGGCATTGCTGGAGAGTCCTGTATTTGATGCAATCACTTATTTTGCCTTTTCTCTGCCATATTTCAGCAACCACATGTCAGATTGACTCAAATAAGGTCTCACACTCTACGTTCAAGCCTCACCTATCAAACTGTGTAAAAACTGAGATAATTGAATCTACAGCTCCTCCACAGTAGCCGAACAAACGGGGCACAATTATTTTTGGACACCCAGGAAAATACAGCTTCAGAGAACAAATGAAAAGAGTGATAAGGTCACGAAATCTTTTCCTTTATAAACTAATTCTTAAGATTTGACTTTTACCTTCGGCATAAAGTTGACAGATTAGAAGAACTTTGTAGCCCTTCCGTTATCATTCGAAGATCATTTTTATATTTATGCAATGAATATTGAACTGTTAGACAGTTAGAAAGCTTCAAATTGAAATTTGCCAACCTTATTAGCACGACCAATATCACTAGGTTGAGACTAGCTTCCCAGCAGGGGTGGCGCTCGAAATTTTCGGACAGAGGAGCTGGAGCTTCCGACAATGGGGCTAAAATGACTGAAAATGGTGTTTTCGTGCATTATTTTGCCAGATTTCCTCCGACGAGAACCCACAATTTCCTCCGCGGGGGGCTAGATGCCTCCGACGGGGAGGGGCTGTAGCCTCCCCTAGCCCTCCCTTGGCACCACCCCTGCTTTCAAGTCCTATCAAGCATGACCCCCTGCCTAGAAACGAATATTGCTTGGATAAACTAAACTTTGAGCTAATTAATAAACGGTGTTGATCGATTAACCATTCCAGCTTAGCTGGTTAGAACTTTTCGAATGACATTGACTAAGCTTAGCAATTATCTGCCATTGCCTGATGATCTGTGGTCTATTATAAGCACATTGTAACATATGTAAGCACATTGCAAAATTTCTGCCTGATAGGCTGCTTAAATATGGCATCCTTATAATAATCCCCAGGAATCTGGCCAACACAGATGCACCTTTTTAGAAACATCTGGAGGCGAAGTATTCAATCTCTGTCATGCGTTAATTATGAATTTAGTTTTTTGGAAAACCATTAAATTCAACTTGAAAATGGTGTTGATTCGGTTCATACTGGCAAATTAAACTAGCTTAAGGGGCTTAAGGTTATTGAACTGAACCAGTGGTGGCGCCAGGGGAGGGCTAGAGGGGGTTGCAGCCCCCTATCGGAAGCATCTAGCCCCCTGTCAGAGGAAATTTTGGGTTCCTGTCGGAGGACATTTGGCAAAATGATGTACGGAAACTGCATCTTTCGGCTATTTCAGCCCCCTTGTCGGAGTCCCTCTGTAGGAATATTTCTGGCGCCACCTCTGAGAACGTTGCATTCTGAATGGTCATTCCAATAAATCGAATGTTTTTAATTGGCAAAATATAACATGGTTTAAATAAAGCTGATTTTTGACTGCGTAAGTGTGAATTAGCACAAGTCAGAAGAGGATAATTAAAACACAAAGGATGAGTCTTTATTTCTTGCAAAATGAGTCAGTCCTTGTGACTTATGTAGCTACTGAGGTCCAGGGGTGGCGCCAGCCACCCAAAAGTGTGGTGGAAAACAGAATGGATAGAAGGAAAATGGGGATCTGGGGGCTTGCCCCCAGGAAACTTTTTAGGACCACGCCCTCTAGAATGTCAAAAACGCCCTTTTGCAAGATAGGATAAAATTTGTGTTCATCATTGATTTAACCAATTTAACACAGCTCTTTGACACAGCTTTTATTATATGGTGATCAAGACCTTTCTACTGAATTGAACAGAAATATACTTGAATTGACTTTGCGCTTCATCCACGATACTGGTCGCTTTGATTAAAATCATTTGCAACGTCCGTACCAAGCAGCCACCAAGTCCTTTAAAGTAAATGTTCTTTTTCTTTGTAATTCTGTTTCACATTAGATGCCAGGCAGTCTTACCATCTTTCAACTTCACGGAACGACTTGTTCTCGTGACTACATGTTATTTATCTGAAGCCCTGACCAGACATCTAATGTCAAACAGAAACTAGCACATTATCCATTAGGTCTTAAATCGTAGTGTAGCTGTTTGTCAGTTTAATGTTGCGTGTTTTCTTATTGGTCATGGGGTAGTCATTATCTTTTCGCACCCCATGGTATCGTCCCTGTAGTGTAGTATAGTAATTAGAAATTTTGTATGGTAGAAAGTAATATTGTTATTTGTAATATTTAATATCAATATAAAAAAAACATGATAGACGTTGTTTGCAAGCCTTAACTCACTTGAAACCATTAACGAGAAAGCAAAAAAGTTAGATTGACACCTATCTTAATTTACCTCCACACGCATATAGGTGAATGTGTTAATTCTATCACTGAATTTTAAACGAAGGGAAACGAATAACGATCCCTAAGAGGCCAAAAACGACCCCCCCCCAACATTTTTTCATCGGATTTAGACGAATTAGAAAATCGATCTGCAAAAAAATGGGGTGGGCATGTCCACCCTAGTCCACCCCATGGTGCCGCCCCTGCTGAGGTCATATACTAACCGAATCTTATCGATGGCAACCATGAAGCCTCTTTGAGGGAAACGAAGAGGAGACCCCAGCTTATCAAGATTCTTAATTGCTGGTTGTATTTTTTCTTCGACAAAAAGAGCGACATCTCCCCCTGATAAATTAAGACCCGGATATACAAAAATTGAAGTAGGCCAAACAAATTCAGCTGCTTATTTCCTATTGTTATCTACGACCACCTGCATAAGTGAAATCGAGGCAGCTGCTATGCAGGGTAAATAATCAAGGACAATCACAAGGGAGCGAACGTAGAAATTCTAACTTCACAGTGGAGTGCCGAACAATACTGTATTTGATTTGTTGCTTGAAGGTAAACTCGTTCGTGATGAATTTTATTTGAACAGCGTACAAAATAAGTCAAATTCTCAAGCGTTTCCATTAATTTTTCCTTGGCTACTCAAGTAGCTAAATTTTACTGTGGCACATGGAAATTATCTTACTGTCACTTATTCATGTTTCTGGAGTGAAAGTTTGTTTAAAACAGGATCGGCTTGGGAGTAAAACTTCCCTTCCTCTAAGTTTAAACCAGCCTTACAAGAAGGTTATTTCTTCTCTTTTAGAATCTTCGAAGCATTTTTTTCATTTTTTGTTGCTTCTTGAATACAAAGTTGAACACAATAAAATTCCCTTGAACAGTATGTGAATGCGAAAAACATTTTAAGCGTTTCCTTTCATTTTCATTGGCTACTCATATGGTTGAAACTTACTGTTCCATATGGGAATTGTTGTTGCTTACTTCTGTCCTTTTGGACTGAAAGGTTGCTTAAAATAGGATAAACTTAACAGCAAAACTTTCTTTCCTCTAAGCTATCTTCTTAACAAAATTCTGAAATCAAGATTAAACCCGATATTCGTTGCTGTAAAACTAAGCCCGATATTCGTTGCTTGAATATGAAGTTGGACATGATGAAGTTTGTTTGAACAACATATACAGTAAGTAAATATTTCTAGTGTTTCCATTCATTTTCCTTGGCAACTCTAGTGGTTAAATCTTACTGTTACATATGGCAATGGTTGAATGTATGGACCTATCGAGTATCGAGTATTCGTTGAAATTGAAGAAGCAAGGACGCTAAATTTTTCTCCTCTGAGATGCTCCAATGAAGTTGCTCCAATTGTGCGAAAAACCTTGAAAGTTTCATCCGGTAAATTATCTTTTCTCTTTAAGCTTTCAGTACTATCATCTGATCAAAGTTTCTTTCCTAAAATACTTAAGTCACTACTTACAGATATTTTACGAAATTTCGCGAGGATAAACTTTCGCATATTTCATGATGATTTAGGAAATTTGCGGAATGAATTTTCACGAATTTCGGTGAAAATCGCGAAAAAAGCAAAGTTTTCGTCTCGTGATAGTTTCTTACAGCCGATCCATATATACTGCTCACCATTGCGCGTTGGTGGGTGTCATTAACTATCTATATACAGTGCCGAGGGGCAAATCACTGATTTCTTTTCGTACACCTCCTTTGAAATCACAAAAAAATCACATACAAAAATCACAACATCACAAAAAAATCACATACACAAAGCACCAAAAGTCACAAATCACTGAAAAATTACTGAAAAATCACATGAAAAAGTCAGCAAAAATCACTAAAATCGAAAAAAAAATCACAGAAGAAAATCATGTGATTTCAAAATCACAAAAATCACGGACGCTATTTTGAGAAGTCATTTGCCCCACGTACAGTGCAGTCAATTCCAGACGTCAGAAGCTGTTTAGCAAGCAACTGTCGTATTTCTTATCCATTTCATTACAATTCACAATAAATTCATTGAAGTGACAATTTTGTGGTAACTGAATTCAACTCTAAGATAAAAAAACGGATAAGCAATTTTATTTAACTAGCTTAGCGATCACATGTCGACGATTTGCATTTGGACGGGTACCATGCCTAGGCCACATGATGGACACAGCTATTAACTGTGAGTTTGTACGAATTACATTCACACGAATGAGGAAACATTGACCGAAGGTAACAATTTCTTGGGGCAAATACAATCCCTTACTTAATTATGTATGTACATTAATTATGGATATAACAAAAGGACGATGAAGATACGCATTTATCTTGTAAACGTTGAACTTGCTGCTAATATTTTTCATTTGTCGTTGCCGTAAACAGGATAAAAACTGTCCATTAGACGCAAAGAGATTTCAGGCAAACAAACTTCAGACAAAGGCTACGTTTCCATTACTCCGTTTTCAAATGTCTCCGTTTTCATATCGCTCCGTTTTCAAATGATCTTGAACCGTTTCCATTACTCCGTTTTCGCGAAGAGCGCCTGGTACGAAAACGGGGGTGTTTCCATTACTCCGTTTTCGTTCGTTTTCATTTCCTTTGTCCGCACTCGTTTTGAAATGATAATAATAATAATAATAATGATAATAATAATAATAATAATAATAATAATAATAATAATAATAATAATAATAATAATAATAATAATAATAATAACGATAATAATAATAATAATAATAATAATAATAATGATAATAATGATAATAATAATAATAATAATGATAATGATAATAATAATAATAATAATAATAATACAATTTATTTACAGTTGGCTAGAAGAATAGCTAATAGATGCTAATAAAGGCCAACTCTACCCCATTTTCCTTTTCAAATTATGTTCTACCATTAAACCCTATTTAAACCATACATATGCGGCAGTTACATCCAGATCCCTTCCGACTTTTAATTTTCATTTTGAACTCATCACAGCTTTTTGCAACCGAGGATGATGTATCATGGTTAATTAACCATGGATGTATAGATTGTTGTTGTAGCGTTTTTGAAAGACTCCGTTTTCGGTGTTTCCATTGAAAAAACGATGCGTTTTCAGATGTCTCCGTTTTCAAATCACTCCACTTTGAACAGCGTTTTCAAATGTCTCCGATTTCGATCGTTTTCAATGGAAACACCAACCCGAAAACGGAGACATTCCACTCCGTTTTCATACGAAAACGGAGCAATGGAAACGGGGTCAAAATGTTTACGGATAAAAAATTTTCGGACGTTTTGTCCCCAAATTTTGAACGCTGATGCTGAAAGTAAATTTCGGACGATTATAGAAAAACGTCTTTTATAATTGTTACAATTTACTTTACTTTTTACCACAAAATGTTACATTACAATTTTAAACATCAAATACTTCTTACCTTAGTACGATAAGTTTTGGACGTTAAATATGTCAGAAAAAAATTTAAAGTTTCGTCAAAAGGATTTAGGAAATGGGAAATGTCCGAAAAATATGTGTAACGCTGGAATTTATTCAGAAAAGGAGTTACGCCGTTAATTTAAGATTGGTATTCGTCCAGAACAAACGAGGCTTTATGGAAATCTCTCTCAGAATAGTTGTCAAGTAAAATTTGTGACAATGCAGAATCAAGTTACATTACTTTGGGACGCACTTTAAATAAAAGGTCTTTTCAGTATCTTTTATAGACTTGCTCCAAGTCTATTTCGTTATCTGTAATTAGTCTACCTGAAAGTTACAAGTGAGATTTCCCTTCCCTAATTTTTTTTGATCGACGAAATTGACTAAGGATAAGTCTAGTATTTTCCCAACACTTTCACTCCATACCGTACTTTGAAATGGTGATTTAACTTGAATTTTCACACCATTGCAATATCTGAGCAAACTTTTCATTATTTCTCTTCCCACTAATCCTATGATTGTATCATAGAACGCTTTTCCTATGAATTTCATTCCTGAGAAAAATCCTCATTATTACTAAACCACGTGACTATGACATCACTAACCAGAAGAGGGAAACAAAATTCGCGAAGTAAGCATCGTACGATCGATTACCTGGTATCACGTGTGATCACATGTTAGTGATGCAATCACAAATGAATGATTAGGTTAGGAGTTGCTACCTTACAAAAAGGCAAATAGCAAATTAGGACCATGACTTGGTCGGTCGGTCAAATTAAATGAGAAGACTTTTGAAAACGAAGCGACCAAGCCAAGGAAGCTGGTTGAAATGCATGCTGAGGGATATACGCGACAAAATCACTGCATCAAGTGTTATGAAAAACGTTTAGAAACTTTTTTCGGTTCAAAAGGAACTAGGGGAACTCTAGGCTTGCTCCAAGTCTATTTCTTTCCTTCATCAGTATCTTCAGAGGCAATGCGAAGGAGGAGGCAATGCGAAGGAGGAAAGATTGAAAACGAGGCGAGACGGACTGATGAAGAAAAGAAATAGACTTGGAGCAAGTCTAGGGGAACTCAAATGAAAACATTTGATGACAACTTTGCTAACAAATCACATATGCACGTCGAATGAACAGCAACACATAAAAATCAAGCCAGTCAAAGTCAGATCAGACAGAATCAAAAAGACGAATATGTGCCTCATAAAAAGACGAATTTTGTAGCCATTCTTACCTTTTTCCAAGCATTATATTAAAAAAAAATAGGTTTAAAGCAACATTTTCTATAAATTTAGAACGAAGTGACCGATTTCAGTAAACTAAGTATCTTATCTAAGTCATCCTTTCTGCTTGAACATAGTGGGTAGTTTACTCTAATCGCAGTATAACTCATGATATAGAAGTAGGAATTGAGGGGGAGGGGGCACGTGCCCCCAATGCCCTCGGTTCCTACCTCTAGTCATTGTTGTAAGAAATAATAAGAAGATGAACGAAAAGAAACATGGAGTATTACCAACTTCCTGCTCCTCCAGGCATGTCTTGCAGCCTCGTTACAGTGTCAATAGTGTGTTTTATGTTTGAAGTGGGAAGTTGGTGGGAAAGCATCATATTCGATTCGAAGGGGAGAGGTCACCGTAAGGGAGTGCTGGGTGAGGGCTTCGGGGGGAGGGGTGTACTAGCGAAAGCAACTTGATAAGTGGTATGATTGGCTACAACCACTCTCTAGTTGTTATTTTGTATGTTATCGTTTATTATGGACAGTTATTTGATCATCAGCCGCCTTCCTGCCAATGTTTCCAGAGTATTAAGATTTTTCAATAAAGATAGAAATGCCCTTTTTATGTTTAGAAAATGACCTCTTTCCTTGAGGAAAAAAGTGCCATCGAAGTGTCGTGCACCCCCCCCCCTCTCCAAAAGTTTGAGATCCTTCCTTCTTCCCTGACTCAAGATGGTTCAGTAAAATGCCGATGCATCATTTTAGGACATCTGGTGGGGTATATTAGTTGCTTTGGTTTATGCTTCTATGACAACGCTTTTATTATGTAGCAAGTACAGTAAATCCCCGCAAATAAGAACCTATTAGAATAAGAACCTGGAGGTTTTTTTTCCTAAATCATGGACCTCGTAATCAAGAGCATGTTTCAGTTTGAGGAAAGATAGGTTCTTATCGCAGGGGTAGCAAAGTTTGTGCCAATTGGTTGTTAAAGTGTGATTCTCCTCCCCAATTAGTTATTAGGTCCATAAAAACCCTTCCAGAACAAATATGGGGGCTGAACACCCTTCGTAAGACTCTGAAACGGCCTAGAAAAAAGGCATCCTTCAAATAAGAACCTCTATACCCTCAAATTAGTGTTAGTGCCTTTGAAATAAGAACCTATTTCAGCCTCTACGACAACGCTCTTATTAGTTATCATCTAGCAAGTAATTGCAGAAACTGAAATTGAAAAAATTGAAAATGTTGCATATGGACGATGCAAAGGCCGAAAACAGAGTTGGGGAAATACCACGCTGTTAACTATTTGCATTCTAAAGCAAGAGGAATAAACTTTTTAACATATCAAGAGGACAGGGAATGACAAAGATTCTTAACTTTCAAGAAGTCTGATAAATTCTCAGAACTTTTGCTTGCTCGCAGCAGATGCGTAATGACAAAGTGCTCGCCAGGAGGGCCGAATACATCACTGCAGTCCATAACCTTTTGGTAGTCACAAAATGGTCCCAGTTATCGCAACAATACCAAAAACAACAAGAATGACAACAACAACAGCATTATTCTATCAATAGCGATAAATACGAATACGCAATCAGTCTACTTTTGGGCTCATCTTGGAGATCGATTCTCGGAAAAAGTGAAATTGTGGCTCTTCTAAAACACCTGTGCATTTCGAAGACCTTAGTCACCGGGAAACAGCATCTAATTTTCAGACAAATGGACAGGGAAATACCGTACGACTAAAATTACAACGTTGTGGTGAAATACCTGGTCTTAAAGAATCCCAACCGAATAATTAGAGGAAAATTCTGATTGGCTAAGTGGAAGAATGGTCTTGGCCAATAGTTGAAGCCTATCGCTGCTGGTAGAGTGATGAGAATTTGAGTGATAATTGCAAACTGTACTTAACTCAAGCAGGAGAAATGATGCTCAATTTCTGGAAATCACACTGAGTGACGCGATTATTTGCGAGGTAGGATCGTCTGAAACTGACACTGGTCACCACAATTCGTCAGATAAGATCAAATAGCAGAGAAGCGTAACGAAGATGCAGCCTGCTGTTGCTCTCGGTCCTTATCTATGCATCTTCTTTGCTGACTTTCTGTGACCAATGTGAGACGAAATTATTAAGTAAACCATGAGCAACCATTACTAAGAAGCGAAGTACATTAACATTTGGACTACGCTATTCTGTTGTCAGAAGCTTGACTCTAAGCTTTGTAGCATTGCTTAATTTCGCGGTCAATTCTTACAATAAAAGTTCCTTGCAGAGTTTCCCAATCTTCATCAAATTTCACCGTTTGTCATCATTCACTGAGGAACATAGCTTTTGATCCCATGGAGCTACTAACCATCAAAGAAATATGATTTTGAGTATTTTTCTTAGCTTGCTACAGGCATCAGAACATTTTCTGTAAAAAATTTTTCCGTTAAAAACGCATCCAACCAAAGATGGTAGAACCTTGATCACTTCTCGTTGCGTTTCTTGATAAAATGAGTGTTTCACTGAAAATTTAGTAGAGTTAAGAAGAGAAACAGAGGAGAGAGACAAGAGGAAGGGCCTCTCGAAGATGATTTGTAGCATTGCATGAGACGAACAATGTACTGTAGGCCAGATATGCTTTAAGACAGCGTTCATACGATGACGGCACATTTTGAAAACGGTGAAAAATGTGACGGATAGGCCTCCCGTTCGCACGAAAATGGCACATTTTTGCCGGCAGATTTTAAAAACGGTAGATTTTGAACACGGAACTATAACCTGTACATTTTGGAAACAGCATCGTGTGAACACTTGAAAATGATGAAAACAGAACATTTTTCGATGCTTTTGGAACACGACTGATCGATTCTTAGAGTGTAGGTACATTTCTTTGGCATCAAAGTCTTGCAAAGAGTTTTGCCGTTAAATTTCCTATCATTTTCAAATTGTTCCGGTATCGTGTGAACACTAGCTCAAATTTTGCTATCATTACATTTTTCACCTTTTTCAAAATGTGCCAGCATCGTGTGAACGCAACCTAAGATGATAATGCTAATAATGATCATTCATTCATTTCGTAAATTTTTAAAAAATGCATGCAGCATAAGCTACGAGAAAGTTTTGAATTTCAACTGACCACTAGGCTAGGCAAAAGCAAAACTCACCCTGGGTAGCTGAGAGGGAAATGATGAAAAGCAAAAACATATCTTTTCCTTCATCGTTGATGCTTTGGTACCCAGGGAAGGCGTAACCAAAAGTCAAGCGAAGAGTAACGGTTCACTTGTTCTTACTGTGGGCATAAAAGCACAGTTCAACGTCAACGCGGAATATACCACCGCCCACTGTACGCCTTATGGTATTGGGATGGTACATCTTGCAAGTTTCCGTTGCAGCTAAGATAAACCACAAACCAGTGTCAGAGGATGGGGAAATACCATAAAGCTCAAGAAAAGAGGAACTGCGCCAGCATTGACTCACTTCGCAAATATGATTTCCAGGTAAAGAAGTATTAAAATTCCCCCGCGACTGAAACGCTTGCAGTAAATTCTTTCCGCTTTGGCCCATATTAAGGGACCTGACTAGACCATGACATGAGTCCCTTGAATCCCTGCGGTAAACCTCGCTCAACAGAGACAAGATTTCCTGAAGAATAGGGGGGGGGGGTGCTGTTAAAACTGAAGCGCCATCATCGAGTCATAGAGCGCAGGGAAAAAATAGACCCATCGTCGTAAGTCTAGGATCTGACTACGTTAATTTGGAAATAAAAATTTTTGATTACCTTCTAAATATTTCATGTTAGAATTAAAAATCTAAAGATCTGAATGCAAAGTGACTCTTACAAATAGAATTTTTTACAGGGAAATCTTATGTATATGACACACAAAACGTAAAACTACATGAAAAAGTCAATAGACCTTTTAGATATTCTACCAAAGAGCCTGGATCGAGCGGTATTTTTAGACAATTTTATATGCGAGGTTCAATTGAGTGGCGTTAGAGCTTCGATCGCAATTGTGCACATTCGAAAATTCTACAAATTGTAATGAAATAGCGTTCGATCCACGTTCGTTTTCAGAATAGCTGAAGGTCTATTTCGTGCAAAATAGATGTTCAAAATTTTCTATATCTTGATATTTGCAACGATAGTAAATAACTACAACAATAATCCTAAACATACAGTGAAAGAGTCTTAAAAAACCTTAAAAACTCTTATTTTCTTTACTTTTTGACAGAGCTTCAGCCGTCAGGGACTGCGCAGCGATTTAAAAAAGTTGGATGGGCTGATTTATGAGCAAAGCGAGCAAAATGGGGTCCGGAGGCTTACCTCCAAGAAAATTCTTTGAAACCACGCCCTTTACAACATTGGAAAACGCCTTTCGTAAGAATTAGGGGCCTTCAATTATAGCCGATTCGCCGTTGAAAAGAAGCCTATTCGCATTCAAGTAGACTGTATTCGTATACTGGAAGCCAATGATAACATTTACAAGTTTTACGGTCGTATTAAATTCGGACAACAAGGAGTTCTTTCAGTTCTGACCAAAGGCGAGTTGTCACTTGAGAAAATTTTACATCAAGAGTTAGATTCATCTTACTTAAAAACTCATAGCTTCTTAAGGAAAACAATGAAACATCCGACTTGAACCTCATCAAACAACATTTTGCCAATTTGCGAAAATTTCAATCCATGTCTTTAAAAATAGCCTTAGCCCTTGCTAGTCTAATGGTTGTGCCGTCCCTGCCAGCCGTCTCAGGACGAGCATTAAACGATCAAAATTGGCTGAAGCAAAAGATTTTCAAATGATGGAAAGGATGCATGTCGAAAAGAGAAATTGATCGTATCTCACTGGGACCTTACTATCATCAACATTTAAATAGACTGACTTAGATTGCGTGCATCCTCTGCTGTTTCCCTTTAGCTGAAAACTTTGAGTTGAAATTCTTGCTCACTTGTAATTTTTTTGACGAACGTCTCCATTGAACTCAAAATTTCAAAGTCACGGAAAACAGTAGGGGATATGCGCAAGCTAAGTACCAAAATGTTGGTGTGTTTGCATAGTCGATCGGTTGGATCATATGGTTGCATTTTGTGATACAAACGAAACGAAAGATAATTTAGATCTAACAGTTAACTTCATATATTTAATATACTTGCAAATCTGAAAATACTTTTAAAAACAATGCAAATGCAAAATAGTGTATACTAAAGTCTGAATTTGATGCGATTTTTGTTGGCAATCATGGCCTCATTTTTATGAGTATGCCTTTTGAACAGGACTTCACGGAGTGATACTTAAGAGGCTCAACTCAAACAGGACGTATTTTTGGTGGGAGGACAGCGAGATTTAAGGTTCAGGTATTAACTCATGGGGAAAATATCGGGCCTAAACTGCTCTTAGCAGTGCATTTAATTAAAGACTACCCTACGGCCTAAACTATTTTTTTCGGTTTTCTCTCTGATACAATAACTAAACTAAACTAAACTAAACTAAGCTAAACAGTCTACTTTTTAAAGTTTTCCAAAGACATTTTAAACTACTCAGCATACGGTACTGGTTTCAAGGTCCAACGTTCATTTAACGTCACAGCGTGTACTTTGTTCGTATGTGTCCCACCAGTGTCCAAAACAAGTCAACCAATTTTTGATTTCATGCATATACATTAAATAGCCCCTTCTCATGAAAATCATGAAACCAACGGTGTGAGTGAAAACAAGTTATCGATAGTAGCAAGGTCATTGAGCAGTTCATCATCATCTGTAGAGCATGTAGGGTTTTCCTTCAATTCTTTGCACTTATGAGTGTCCTTCGTGCTGAATTTTGCATTGAACAGCTCCTTCAGAAAGCTGAGCTCTCTATTTAAAAGTTCAATTTGATTTGTAAGTTCCACGTTTTGTTTCTTTAAGCTATCCACCCTCTCTTTCGTCTCTTGTATTTTCTGCTTTGATTTTTCACGGCTTCTGCGAACAGCAACGTTATTTTTCTCTCTTTTTTGCTGCCTGTATTCCATTGTTGTCTTTGCAGCGGTCTTCATTTTGCAGTAACTAGCTAGAATAACCACAAAATCTTGCAATAGCTTGTTTCTTGGTAACAGGTATAAAATCTGTAAGAAAGGCACTAATGCTTCTAAAAAACTTCTAGATTTGTCAGTTACCCAATGTACTTCCTCTTTCCAACTTTCCAATGGTCAGCGGCTCACAATTTGTCTTTTCGTTGAAATTTCACTCAGATTTCTCAGAACAGTAACTTCTCCACCATCGATGGCCTTCTCTTTGCAATCAAATGATCTGCATCTTTCTCCCAACCTTTATATACAAGAATGCTGGAATTTTCTGGCTTCTAGGATTTTGAACACGATTGCATAATGACGCTACAAGTTTGTGCCCAAACGATGAAGATTACATCATCTTCTTACTATATTCAGTAACAGACGTCATAGACAACAATGGACAACGTCACATTAGCCTCATTCTGATTCTCTGCCTCGATTTAAAACGTCACCAGACCTCAACAATAATGGCGGATATCGAACGATCAGTCGAAGATGCTGCGGCCATTGATCTCAACAAAAGTGCAGATACCGAGAGCCAAACATCGGAAATCGAACATGACTTCAACGTTAATGATGTTGTTGGAGATTTTGCTAGGCTCTTTGCCGTAGATCCGACAAGCCAGGTTCGTTTCTTGAGCGTTTTCATTTGGTAAACAAGAACAGGCCTGAACCGGCCTCGACCAGCCAATCTATTTTTAGCTCCCGGAAGAGAGATCTGGGTTCTAATAATGGGGCCCGCCCAGGCCAGTTTAAACCGCAATGTTGTTTGAAAACAATGCAAAAATTCCTATTTGATGGTTCACATGCACATATCTCCGATTTGTCATGAATATTTAATTGTTTTTATGCATTTTTAGATTTGAATGTATGCTGATTCCCTGCTGAAGTTGAATCATGATTTGGGATTTCACAGAGTAGAAACAGCCCCTGAGTAAAGAGCCAAAAAGTAACCTTCCAAAGCTCACCAGTTCGATTTAAAAACGTTTTTGCACGAAACTCTTGATAAGAACCAGACTCTCCCTCCGATCAAGAAGAAACCTGATGAGACTTTGAGAAATCAAACTTAAGAAATAAAAAAAATTCACTCCTGATTCATCTTACAAAAACATGTGTGTGCCTACTCCCAAAGCATGATGAGTGCCTCATATGTTTTTTTTCATAAAGAGTGTGCCAAAGTTCCACAGTTTGGTACTCTGTACCAAATGGGGATTGTTGCCCAATCGGGAAACACTATTCAAACTCATTGAAATTGAACTCAAACTTGTTGCCTGATCAAGCAACATTTCCCATTTGGGAAACAAAAGTAGAACAAAATTTCCTGGGGTGAGTTTGTGTATTTTTTCATGCTGAATGTAAATATCTAAAAAATTTTAAATCTACCATACTGTTTTTGCACTGATACAGTTTTATATTTTGTTTCCCATTTGGGAAACTTGGGAAACCATTTCTCAATCAGGCAACAGATTGCAACAGAAGTGCAACAGATTGTTTACCAAATTTTCAGTGAGGCTCTTTAGGGGTTTTTGGGAGTAAAAGTGGAGGAAAACTTAGGGTCTGGATCAAGGAAGCATAAAAATACAAAACTTGAACAAGCAAATCTTTTGGAACGATGAAAGGTGGAAAATCAAATCCCATCCAATTTTGAAGGGGCCATGCTGTGTTTCAAAGGGCACAAATTGTCAATGTAATTATGCAGTTTGATTCCAAGATAAATCATCAATAAAGCTTCACTTATTTTGATCCACATAAATTAAAAGAACAACAACTGCAGCCTTTTGCAAAACAACTTGTCAGGAGTTTCAAAAGGATTTAAAAAGACCAATGTTAGCGCCAGAAGACTATTTATGTAAGGGGTCTGAGCAATCTAAATATAGATTCATATGGCATCAAATACAATAGGCTATGTTTAGCTTGCCCAGACCTCTTTATAAATAATCTCATGGGCTTGTAAGATTGGATTTAGTTCCTCCCACATTGTTCTGCACAATGGCAGATAGCTCTTTGTATTCTGTATATACATTTGAAATTTCTCCTCTATCAGAGAGCCTCAACAAACACAAATTTGGCCCATCAATGCTTTTGTTGCTGCTATCAAGGTTTTGTTGCAACAGTAACAGTTCTTTGATAAATATACGAATCAGTCTCCAGCTGTTCTTCTTTCTGGCATATAAACTAAAGACCAAAATACAACGTTCTCAAATCAGTTCTCTGCCTTTGACAGTTGCAAAGTTTGGACACTCTTGTGGATAGTTTACTTGCACGTTCCGGAGAATGCTGCACTATAACAGATCAGGTACAGTGGGTCTTTGTCTTATAATATGATTTTTTTATTTCAAGAGCTGCATTATATGATTAGATATAAATGGTTGTGTACAGTATGGATTTGTTAAGTTTGTTGTGTGTAAATCATTTAGTTTTCAAGGAAAAATTCATTTGAAGCTGGCTGTGACAATAGGAGATTTATAATGTCAGTGTTTTGTTGTTATCAAAGTGAAATTTGCAGTTTTACAATGGCTAATAATTACCAAAAAATAATATATTTTTGTTTTTCAAGGACTGCATACTGTCCACATAATAAACTTTCAGCGCATTGTATGATTTTCTGTTTAAGATAAGAGGTGAATCAAAGAAGCTGCTGTTTTCTTCAATGCCCGAGTTCTATGAGAAGCGAGCTGAAATGCAGAAAATGTTTAGGCAAATTGATGCACTGGAGGTAAGATCACATTTTGTCATCTCCAAATCATCACTTATTCCACCAAAACAAACCTCTGGCAAGGCACAAAGGGATATATCAGCCCAAAATCACAACTGTTACCAATCTTGCAATTTCACAACAACCAGACTACCTATCACCTATTCTCAGTCAAAATACAATTTTTCGCTAACTTTGTGATCAGTTTGCATTTGAGTATTCTTTACTGTTCTTTTGGAGTTTGCAAGTTTGATGAAGTTTGTACCAATTTGCATTTTTAATAAAAAAGCTTAAACTGTTGCAAACTGGTTTGGTGCAAAATTCGAGCGCTTCACCAATAATTCATAAAATCAAAAATCTTAAACATACTAAAAAAAACAAATTTAGTGCAGTGCAAATTTGTTGCCAAATTAAATCCAAACTAAATGGACACCCTATAGTGATGAAGGTTAATTTGATTTACATCATTCACTCTCAAATTGTTTCCTCAGGAATTCATCGCAGCTATCAGGACAAATGTTGATATCATGGATGAGAAAGTGCAAAAAGCAGAAAGGCAGCTTGGAAATAAGAATCTTAAAAAAGTCATCTCTTCAATACCAATCCCAAAATTCTTTGCAGTAAGGCTTTGTTATTGACAGAGCAGAAACTGCGCACGCATGCGCAAAAACTCATAACTTTGAGCCCCCTAGCTCCCTGCAACAGATACCAAAATTAGGCAACACTTGATATTTTCTTCCTAGGACCTAAAACCCTTGATTCATCAATTCAAAAAGCTTAATATCTATTCAAACACTTCCTCATCTCAGATTGGTTGATGACGTCATTTTACGCAGTTTCTACTCTGTCTTTGTTATCATCTTACTGTACATTTATCTTCCCTGATGTGTTACTGTCTTTCTAAGGTTGTCCCAAAAATTGCTCAACATTTGATTCAGTGGTAAGAATGACCATAAATTAACGGTTTTCCAAAAGGCATGATAATGCTTTCCACCAAATAATAGTTGATAGTAATGAGCTTTTGAAATTCACATTGGCGCAAAAGCTGCAATCCGGAGACCTGTCAGCATTTGATGCTATGGGTTGTGTAATTTTTTGTCTAGATTTGGACATTGGTGGCTGCCTGGACAAGAGCTACCATTTTTGAGGCTCAAGTGTAGCACCTGTCTGCAAAATTAAATTTTGAAAATGTTTCATGAAAATTTCATGCTTCTCTTCCTCTTTGGAAAGAGACCTTATGGCATCAAAACACATGTTTACTCTCCATAGTTTTTGTTTGTACTTTACAATATACGCAGTAAACATACCTCTTTTCCAATTTTCCAAAGCCATCACAGGTCACAGAGCACACTGTTCTGTTTGAACTACATTCTGGCTGGAATGGATTCTAAAAGAAAGAGGGAAGTTGTAATCAAAGCAAAAATGATGCATTTCTTTATATATAGGTGCAAAAAACAAATTCTGAAGTACATTAGATTTATAGAACCTTTTCAATGTTTTCCCGTGGACCTTGGCTGCTGGACATTTTACAATATCATCCGGGCTTCCGCTTTTACAGTTAATAGGAATATGGCATTTTCTCAGCGCGCAGCCCCAAGTATTGGCCAGAAGAATTTTCCTGGCCCTGGACATTTGTGCAATGATATTTTGCTGCACAGGCTGCAGTGGCGGCACCATGGGGGGGGGCTGGGGGGCCTGTCCCCCCAGATCCCAAAAGTCGGCAAAAATTGTCAAAGAAAAATCATATGAAATTAATTAGGTATACCTTTAAACTGAAAACTTATGTCAAAATCTCCCCACTTCTTTTGGATCTTTCAGAGCTGGCGCTGCCACTGCTGGGCTGCCTGGAAGATGGTATGATATGATATATGATACTGTATAAATAAATATTTATGCATGAAAATATACTCTTCAGCATCTAATAATACTTATACACAGGGTTGGAATTGAATGAGCCATAATTAGCACAATAGTGGAAACCAAATTTTGTGTTTACACAATTCATACCTGCATCAAAGATATGGCCATCCAACTTGCTTACTTGAACAGACATGAGGTGTAAGATTTAGTCATCTCAGACCATTCACTTCTGCAAAGTAGGCTTCACATATTCATGTCCAGTGAATTTCTTTTGCAGCAAAAGAAGCAAGTTCAAAGTTACCTGAAACAAGAAGTGACAGAATCAGATCGTGAGATACCAGATGTTTTCAAAGTTGATGACTATTTGGTGTCTGAATTAAATGCAAGTGAAAACACAAAGGACTCTATTCGTGAAGAAAGAACAACGTAGCAACTTCTTTAAAAATATTGGGAATCACGATAATGGCAGGTCAAACAAGCAAACCTGGTTGGGTAGGGCACACAAAGGCTGCTAAGTTCCCTGTGTTTTAGGGTAAATATAAGGATGATATGGTTAGCAGAGCTTTTCCCTCAGCTCTCCCGGATGTTGAAGTACCCTTGATTAGAGAAACAAATCCAACAACATATTATGTATGTTAAATATGCCCCCTATCCCCTCACCTCTCATGAGCACAAAAATCAACAATATGACATATGTGATTCAAGCATTATTTGAGATTGTGTTAACAAGGATTTCTGTGTATACACATTTTTTCTATCAGAAACTGGTTTATAAGAAACTAGTTCTAAGATGGCCAAAATTTTAAGAAACTCTAGCACTATGTCTGAGAAGTACTAAGAAACTTTTAAAAGTTAAAAGCATGGATATCATAGGAAATATATCGTTGAACCTCTATTCTTGAGCAATATTAGCTAACCATTTAAAATGAATAACCTGAGTTAAAGGATGAGATCGCATCGGTTTATAAATAGCCTATTGTATTTGGTAATCCAGCTTGTGGCGAAAGAAAGCAAGTCAAAGAAAACAGTGCTGGGATTAGGTGTTCCTTTGCCCTATTGTCAGACAAGAGCTACATATCTCAGGTCATTCACTTTAATGTGTTTTCAACGTAACAGAACACTTGCTTACTCCTATATGATGTTTTAAATGTCAAGAAACGTATCTGCCGTAGTGTTAGCGATCACATTTGATAATCCTGCATTCAAAAAATAAGAAACCATTTCAGACATTTGGCACTAAAATGGGCAAAATTTCATGTGAAAGTAAGAAACTTTTAGTATGGCCTGATCCTAGTTTCTTATAAAAAGTATGTGTAGCTAAAAGAATAAATTAAATTTGTTTGGCGTTACAACGCGTTGTTGATTATTTTGCTCAATTTCTATGCTCTCAATGAAACGTTTATTCGAAAATTGTTATGACTGAACATGTCCAAAAACATGTCCTTCTTCCCATCAAAGAAATGGGGTATATGACCCGTTTTTATTACCACGAGAATAGTAAAATCACCTTAAGATTTGAAGTTAAATGACAAGAACGTAAGACCTTCCTTGATAATTACAAAAACGAAACTCACTGCTCTGTAAAGTTAGGTTCTCACTTGGACGTAAGAGTGCGTTAAATTTCGAAAGCGTCTTTTTCAAAGGCGCTGAAGTGATTGCAAATTGAAGCAAAAATTATATTTTGCCGAACTTCTAAAGGCTGAGTTCCACTCAGTAGAATTTTCCGAGCCAACTGAATTTGACAAAATCAAATGATGGTCATGCGTAACACTCTACTGAAATTCAAAGCCATAACTTTCGTACATAAACAAAGGATTTCTTGTTGAATCGGAAAGTTTTATAGAGTGGAAAAAATCAGCTTTTATACGACTCAAAAGCTAAAACCCGTTCTCCATCAGACAAAAGACCTGGAATCCCTCCTTGTTTTCCCTGGCTCCTTTGACTTGATGATGGCGCTTCGGTTAACAGAGACTCATAATCAGGGAGCACCGAAGGCTCATAACATTGCTTTGAAAAAAGATTTGTTGGGGAGACCAGCTTTGTCCGAGGAAATTTGTGTCCCCCCGTGCACTAGGTTATAGCTCATGCGCAGTAGCGTATTGGGGTTGAAGCTCTGACGGGCGCATGAGCTTTGACCCACGGCACGGGGGGACACATTAATTTCCTTTGTGAATTACTATTGTTACGGTAAATGTAATAGAATTTTCGATTCGACTGAAGAACTGATAACATTCCCACTGAATTCGAAATGCGAAGCCGTGACTCCATCATAATTCCATTCATGATTACAGAAAATAGGGTCAGCCTTTTCACCGTGTCATTATGAGTCCCTGTTGAGCATGACGCGACGAATGTCGAGTATAAGCTCCCTGTAGAAAATTTTTCTTTGCCGTGGAAATTTTTTTCTGTCGAAATGTAGTTGGAATTAATCCGATTTCTTTGCGTCAAACTTTTCTCGATGTTTGTCTTTTATCACCAAGAGAATTGTAAAAGAGCGTCAACTTAAACGTAAGACTTTCCTTTGACAATTGCAAAAACAAAACTCACTTTTCTGTGAAACTTGGCTCACACTTGGGAGTAAACGTTGGGTCTTCGACTAACTCAAGAATTTTGGTCTGGGTCAACGCAAATTTCTTTTAGGTCTATGTATTTTGGGTCTGATTTGGACACCCAGTTTATGAAGGATTAGAAAACCTGAAGGTGAGATCTGGACAAAGAGGGCTAGCCTTCCCAGGAGGACTCGCTCTCCTTCATGTAAGCAGCATCTAAACAAAGGCTACGTAGCTTGCGCTCAGCCTCAACACTCCTCAAGGAAAGTGTCGCGGAAGAGTGTTCAGGCCGCGCGCAGATTAAGGATACAGGCAAAGCGATTCCAGCGCCTAAAGAAAGATTTTAAATCTTCATAAGCTTCATTTCGAAGAAGTTCATTTCGAAGGGCGTGTTCCCGCGTTCCGTTTGATCTAATAAATCCATCTGGTTCTACTGTCAAGTTTATCTAACTATTTGCAACAAAACCTAAAAACACAAATATCCACGTAGAACAAACAAGTCAAGCAATTCATTACGCTGTGATAAAATCATGAAATACGGTTTCTTTGGCGATTTTCTTACAACTCTAACAAGTTGCCTCGTTTGAAGACCACTGTTCGCTAGCTTCACTCCACCCACAAGGACCCTTAAAATCTTCAAATAAAATTTAAGGTATGGCGTGACTGAAATCGGCTACAAAGTTCTGATATCACGAAGGAGTTTCTCAAGAAAGCCCCCTGTAGGTGCAATTCGATAGTAAAAGGTACACCACGGTCATCCATACCTTTTCATTGAATACCCTTTTCTCTGACTTTCTTGTATGAGAAACGACCCCTTATCATGGAGAATTTTTGAAGGTAACCTCCATTTTAAAGGGGGATCACTGAGCCCTGAAGAGATTTGTACAGTACAAATACTGGTTCTGAGAGACTTTTTGCACTTAATTGCTATTCAATTTGCTGATATCTCTTTATTAAAAAACAGCAGAATCCCATAAAACTCACGTGGCAAATGCTTTTCAGGCCAGGTGAAATTCACTACTTTATACTAGGGTCTCAAGTTCATCAGCATTTGAATAGATTTTTTTTATCTTCTGAAGAAAACTACCCCTCATTTTAGAGAATTTTGCTTCAAATATACGCCCATCATGGATGAGCGTGGTGTCATATCTTCGTTAAGATTGCACTCACCGGGAGAAAGCCCCTTCAAGCAACCTTCCAAACATGTCTAAAATCATGACTAACTTCTCTACTGGGTGAGTAGAAACAACACCCGATGTTTGAGAGGCTACTAATCCCTGAGTATATATGCAATGATATTTTGCAATACCGCATTGAATAGCTAACATGTTCAATTATTTTTAGAAATTTTCCCCACTAAAATCGGTCATTCCGTACAGATTCCGTAAGCGATTTTCTAATATGAATCCCTCTGAGAAGCCTTAAAAAATATGCTAAAACTACAGGCAAGAATCCCTAATGTGTTAACCTCACAGCGATGACTTTCAGCACGCTTTTAGCACGTGCCTTCCTTCTGACGGGTTGAAAAGTCTTCCCCCTAGTGTGAATAACCTATTCAGGGGGATTCCATTCTCCCATGAGGACAAAATACATGAACACATCCAAGAGTCATTACTGCTAGGAAGGAGAACAGAGGGAAGTCTTGCTTGGTGTTTTCGCTCGTTTTTGCAGGTTTTCGACAGGGGCTTTCTGCAGAAAATCTCCTAGTTCGACGGAAAGGAATGACTGCTTAAAGCAGGGTAAATTACTAAACCTAATTTGACATATAGGGGTTAAAATAAGTTTTCAATATCATTACTGTGACTTTCTGGGAGCAGGATTTTTTCAAACGCCGGGTGTTTTGTTGACTCACCCCGTACCTCGTAGCAATGAATTCTACATGCTTTAGCATGTGTTATCCCTTTTAGACGATGAGTGTGTGATTCCTGCTAAGAGCATAAAACATTGTTCCAGGCAATTTTATACTACCAAGATATTGCTAAGACACGTTGAAGTTATCACAAAGGAAAATCAGAATGCTCACATCATACTATCTGATACAGTAGAATCTAAGGCCTTGTCGAGACCGTATGTCATTGTGCAAGGCCCCTACAGAAGACCGAGCTCACTTTGGTATATATCAGTTACAGGATATTGATTTCATCTAAAATTCACTGGACAGTAATGAACACATCTGGCAACAATGCAACTAAATCACAATCCATCATAAATAAAACTGTTTTGTTGGCTTACGAAAATCTGTTCAACGTCATTTAGCGATGCGCAATGTTGTTTACCTAATGGGCCCTTTTTATGTGATACAGTAAATCTGCGCATACAAGAACCTATGTTCTGGGAGCCAGACTGAACTTGGTTCTTATTCTAAAGGTAAATTCCAGGGAATGTAGGTTCCTCGAGGTTCTTACTTGAGCAGTCCCTTGCGCACGCCGATAGGATTTATCGTAAAAAGGGATTTTCGACCCTATGAGAATAAAACTTAAACGTGCAACTACAGTCTTTGGCTTTGCAGCAAAGGTTCGAAATCACGGCGCTCCCTGCTCCAAATTTTTAAATCGGCGTAAAAAGGTAGGTGTACGATTCTATGACATATTTCATCTCACTGAATGGCTCAAAAGAA
The DNA here is from genome assembly GCA_964019985.1 of Aurelia sp. 4 Dawson et al 2005. Classification (NCBI taxonomy): domain Eukaryota; kingdom Metazoa; phylum Cnidaria; class Scyphozoa; order Semaeostomeae; family Ulmaridae; genus Aurelia; species Aurelia sp. 4 Dawson et al 2005. The sequence continues at coordinate 4,284,996 of OZ026497.1, forward strand.
ACTTTAGATACCTATCTATGATTCGACCGTTGGAATTTTCAGAAATTTGGAATATTTGTTGAAAGTACAACACATCTAAAATTACCTTTCTACCTTTCTAGAAGTAACGTACGACCTAAGGACTAAAGATCTTTGTAAACTTCCAAAGATAAAAAAACGTTATGGCTCGGAGTCACTTTCCTTCAGAGGAAATCTCCTCTGGAACACTCTTAGTGACAACATCAAGCAAAGTCCAAGTCTTGCAGCATTTAAAAATCAAATAAAATCATGGACTGGTGAAAAGTGTACCTGCAGGCTATGCTTATAATGTATTTTCTGCGTAGAAATATATCAGTACATTTGTTATATTGCTAGGTAGTTTACTTTTTAGTTGGAATGAATTAGTACTCTGTACTAGGTTAAAGCCAACTCTAAATAATGTTTATGATGATGATGATACCGCTAATTTAAGAATGTGACGTCATCAAATTTCTAAATCATAAACCACTAGTGACACTTTTGCTTGATACCACATTGTAAACATCCATAAAATATGATTTTCTTGGAAATTATTTCATGTTGTGTCAAACAGTTTAGAAATTGCAGCAGTTATAAGTTTTTTTTGAAATTTTTTCTTAAATTTTCAGAAAAACTCAAGACTTCTCGAAAAAGAAGAAAAACACTCTAATTCTGAAACTGAGTACTCCAGGAAGTCCAATTATAGCAAAAAAGCTAAATTGCTTGAAGCCATTCAGATAAAAGAAATAGGTTATTGAACTTTACACTAACATTCGTTAAGACTTAGAACCTATTCTTGGCTCTGCTTCCTTTCGCCACACGCTGCACTATCAAAAAATAGGCTATTGGTAAACCAACAATTTTCATCTTCAGGTTATTTGATCACAATGTGCATAATTTGGGGAAAACAGAGCTGGCTATCTTTAAAACACAGAATCCAGAATTTCCGGCGGAATTTTAGAAAATTCTGAATTTCCGGCGGAATTTCCGGGTTTTCTCGAAAAATCTGGATATTCCGGTTGTCGCAAAAATTCCGCCGGAAATTCAGGATTCCGTGTTTTAAAGATAGCCGGAAAAACAGCTTGCATGTAGGTTCACATTTTTGCAAGTTCTTCTATGCGGGGATTTACTGTACGTACGAACTCTTCGCTGTCTGACAGTACAGCAAAACAAAGCGAAATCATCCGCTATTCTGTAACCAGTCCAAGAGAAACCAAGGCAATGCGGGCAGCATCTTGCTCAGCTTCTTTCTTCACCTGTTTTCTGTCGCTTTGGTATTGCATACCTTCAACATTAAGTGTACAAACGAAACCAGGGGGTCCATTTACTGTTACCCAAACCGTTGTATATGATGGCATTGGATTTTTCTTCTTCTGCACATATTCTTGCAGCTTATTTTTGAATGTCACATGTGGCTGGTTACTTGGGGCACCAGCAGTTGCAGCTGAAATGAAGCACAATTCTGTACTATAGTTCCGTACTGACTGTTCCGTAGTTAAAATAGTGTTGAGGACAGAATAGTTATAGAATGATAATTTGAAAAACTGCCATTTGTGAAAAGATGGCAAATAGCAGTGGTGAGAAAATATCTCCTCGTGAGTCAAAAACTTTGACGCGCTTGGCATGCTGCAGAATACAATGTATGTGACCGATATTCAAAACAAAGATGTTAATCCATCAATCAGAGGGTAACTTAGATAAGAAAATTTTACTACCGGGTGAGAAAAAAACGCCGGCGTTTGAATGGATACTGCTCCTTGAGTATATAAGCAACGATATTTTGCAATACCTGATTGAATAGCTAACATATTCAATTATTTTTAGAAATTTTCCTGGCTACAATCGGTCAGTCCGTTCAGATTCTGTAAGTGATGCTCTAAAAAAATCCTTAGCCATTACTCTTGCCGGGTTGAACAATTTTCTCCTGAGTTTCAAGTTTATTTTGGTTGTTATTCTTGCGCAGGAGTTAACAGTTTTCTTCCATAGATTACTGTGTCTGGTGTTACGTTTGCAGGTCTATTATCATGATTCCATTATTCAAGCTATACAAATCGTTTGGTTAAACACGAACTTCATCCATTCAAATAACATAAAATGTAAGCACTTTGATGCGAGTTGAAAGAAGCGACGTTTCGAGCATAGCCCGTTATCAAGCAAAGAAATATTAATTGATTGACTATTTTTTTTTTGCTTGATAACGGCCTATGGTTGGAACATCGCTTCTTTCAATTCGCATCAAAAAGCTTACATTTTATGTTATCTACTTGTTTATCTTTTTCTTATGGCATTTCACGCAACAAGAAGATTTTTTGATCAACTGCAATCATTATCTGCTATGAGCAGAAAATGTGAACATACCTTGTGGTGTATCGGCAGTAGCACCATTCGAATACTGTTGTGTCATACTTCCACCGACTGTCCACCACGATTTATTTTCCCTTGCATCACTTTCCGCTATCCAACCAACGGGTTGATCTGCGATGTGACCGAGTTCATACAGAGCAACATGTGCAGCATTCTGTTCTGCTTCTTTCTTTTTTGCAAATGGTCTACATGACCGGAATGTTCGCTCTTGAAACTGTACAATAGCTGCAAACAAGAAGCCACGCCCAATTATTTCGTATTTTGGAATAGGGAGTTTGTTCTTCTGTGCGATTTCATTCAGCTTGCTTTTATATGACAAGTTCTCACTCTGTTCAACATTTTGAACCTTGTTTGGTGGGCTTGTTGGGTCCATGGAGTTCGATGATTTCCTTTTCTTTGCTGAAACAAAGGGGAACAGCTCACAATACTATGCACATACTAACCGGTTTTGTGTTGTACAGGAAAATATAAGCCCGAGGTCTTTAAAGTACAGACCGAGCTTGCGAGGTCTGTGCATTAAGACCGAGGGCTTTATATTTTCCTGTACAGCAACAAAACCGGTTAGTATGAGTTTTATTACCTGACATCTTCTAATCTTGACTCTCATTTAACCAAACACATTTTGTTAGCTTTGAGTTTACTGTAAATCTCACAGGCCTAAGCCTAAAGCAGTTGCTGTGGCCACAAAAACGCGTCCTTGTATCGTATTATACAAGGCTACGGGAAACCCGCGGGAAAGGTGCGATTAGCCAAAAGGAATGGCGGGATTCTGTATTGCCTCGTTTTTGAAACTTCAGTCAGGTAATAAACCACTGTAATGAACAGCCTCGTTTTGGAAATTATTCAAAATTCTTTCATGTGAAAATTTAGACGCCTAATTCGGATTTAGCACTCAAACTTTAGTCTAACCACAAGTTTTCATGTTGCTAGCGGTTGTAGTGTTAAATTTATGGCGATGTAGAGTTTGAAAATCTATAAGGGATTTCAACGTGAAAATGACTCGGGGTGTAAAGTTTCACCCCGAACGACTTTTCACGGTCAAATCCCTTATAAATCTTTGAACTTTACATTGTCATAAAATCAACATCACAATTGTCAGCAGTTTAAAAAAACGTAATTAGACTAAAGTCTGGGTGCTAAATCCGAAACTGGCCTCGAAATTTTCATATTAACAATAGGAAGAGATTTTGACAAAGTTCCAAAACGAGGCTGCTTAATTAAAGTGGTGTATTAGAATAAGAGTCTATTGCTTCAGGGTAACATGCAATAAACCTTTTGGCTATTCTAAGAAAGAGCCTGGATCGCGCGTTATGTTTATAAATTTTTATACGCAGGGTGCGATCCAGTGGCATTAGAGCTTCTATCACTGTTGTACACATTCGAAAACTCTACAAAATGTATCAAGATATCGTTCGATTCTAATTCTTCTTCAGAATAGCTAAAAGGTCTCACAGCCGTCACACCGTTCACAGAGAAGGACTTTGCAATGGTTTCGCATATTTCAGGTAGTGGCGTTGATAAAATTTAATTTTCTCAACCGAAGAACCTCCGATTCCTATAAAGTTATACATTTTCTGAATCGCCATTAAATTTCCTATTCAATGATATCAATTTCTTGGATGTGGAGTCTTTAAAACAATTTCAATGAAGCGAAACGTACGGAACTTCAGTAAAAGGGCTCAGAACCTGAGCTGAATTCTGGCAGATCGAGGAACGGTCATTCGCAATAAAGTTGATTCTTATGTTGGTCTGCAAATTCATTATTAATAAGTCAGGCATATTCTGAATCGCCATTCAATGTTCTATTCAATGATATCATTTTTACGAACGTGGAGTCTACAAAACATTTTCAACGAGGTGAAGACGAAGAAACCTTAGAAGGAAGCTCGAAATCTGAGCTGGAACATGGCAAATCGAGGAACGGTCATTCAATTCAATTCAATTTTCTATTCATTGATATCAATTTCTTCAATATGAACGAGATCTAGCGTTGTTGGTGCAAATCTAATAATAATGGGGTAGAGGATAAGGATAACGAGCCCCTTTTCTGGGAGCCCATGCCCCACGCAGTGCAACGTAAATATAGCTAAATTATCTATTGGTAATCTGGGTCTCCTCCCCCTAAAACATTCTATATAAGAAATAGCTATTTTTTGAAAGTGCTTTGTACGTGGATTGGTTTCAATCCACGTGCAGCCTACTCAAAAAGTTGCAGCCCACTCAAAAGGTTAGAGTCTGTTTAGCGATTTTGCACTTCTGTTTTCTCTTCATTTTCTTCCTTCAAAGTACATTCAGCTACAAACTTTGTCTCCAAGAAATAAGCATCAAGCATCACTAGCGAGTCTTTTAATCCACCTTTTCAAGGTTAGAGGCGCGAAAGCGGACGTCTTTTGTTGTTAGAGATATTGTATCTGTGAGTCCAAATTTCTGTTCTACATACAAAGGTTAGCATAGAGGCAAATTTTCACTTTCAGATCTGTCTTTGTTTCGAAATTATGGCATTATGAATAATTTGAACTCATAAAGGCTTTGACCGTGAAATCAAAGTTTGGACAAAAATTTGTCCAAACATCTGATTTCACGGTCAAAGCTCTTATGAATTCAAATTCTTTAAATCGCCATAACTTCCAAACGAAGACAGATATGAAAGTGAAAATCTGCTGCCATGCTAAAGTTTGTACGCAGAAAAAGATTTTAGACTCAAAAATGCAAAATCTCTAACAACAAAAGACTTTCGCTTTCGCACCTCTTACCTTGAAAAGGTGGATTAAGCAAGACACACTAAAATCCGCCTTTCAGAAACTGCATTATAAGAAACTAAGGCCTGATTTCGCTGAATAAAATACCTCTTTACAAGAAACCATCCAGGCTGATTCATGTTCATTTTCTTATACAAAGCTATTTTTGCGAAGCTATTTTTTAAACAATAAGATATTTATTTTGCGCAGAAAGCTTCAAAGTATGAAAATAAGGCATTAAACAACATTTTTGATAAATTTTATTTGAATAGGAAGCAAATTATTCGCAAAAAAACCAAGAAGAGGCGCAACGGTATCGCTGTGTTCAGGCCTATTTCCTGTGATTCGAATCCTTGATCAGACGGGATTTTCGTGGCGTGACCCTTTTCAAGTATATCATTTTGCCGACATTTTGGCAGCATTTATTTCGTTTGAATTTTTTGAAATACTATGCTCAAACATAGAGCTTCGTTAAAAACCAAGGGCCCCTTTTTTGGTTTTAGGAACTCCAAAAAAGATTAATGAATTGTCGCGAAAGCCATAATTTTTGTGAGAATTGCAGATATTTTGAGCAGTAAAACATTAAATGCTGCACAAAACCTAGACATAATGAAAATAAGGCATCAAACAACATTTTTAGAAGAATTCTATTTCAATTAGAAATAAATTGTTAGCTGAAAACCTTGGGAATAGGGCAGCAGTATCGTGGAATCCAGGCCAGTTTTATATGATTCGAATCCTTGATCACACGGGATTTTTGCGACTTGACCTCCTCGAAATAAATCGCTTTACCGACATTTTGGTTGGTCTTATATGATACTTTAGAAATGATTGGTTTGTCAGAAGCAAGTAGTTCACAGATATCACAGGGCCATTTTGATCCTCTTAGATTATCTTACTAAAAAATGCGTTTTCTGTTCAAAATCGACCAAAATTGCAGAAAAATCAGGAACTTTAAAACAAACTCGACCGTTAACAATTATATTTTCTAATGGCCCATTGATAATAAGTTAATTTGACATATTTTCAACATTCTGATGAAAAAAAAATCACAAAAATTGCAGTCTGAAATGTCGGTTTTTTGCTGCAAAATAAAGGACTTTTGGGCCTAATTTTCTGTTTTCGAAATGAACACGCCGATTTGTTGATTTTTTCGCAACATTAAATAAGTGCTTTAAATACCGTGCGGTCACTCAGAAAACTTTTAAAAAGATTCGACAAGTCTTTGTCATCATTCTCCACTTTAGCTATGGAACGTCATAATGTACTGCCACTACGCACTTATTCAAGACAATATCATATAATTTGCAGAGAATGGACGAAGAAATTGGAATAAAGTACAGTATGATACACCATTCATACCAGTATCATCTCTCTCGTTTGAGGATACCGAGGACTGCCCCCCCCTTGTCTGAGTCTTTTGTTTGCTCGTAATGTTTTTTGCCGTTCTTGGTGTAGGCCAGATGACCTTGTGTCTTCTTACACCAAGAGCGGTACAGTATTAATGTATTTCAGTTCTTTTAATGTTAATTTATTATGAATAGAAAAAAAAATGTTCAAAGCAGATCAAAAGCCAAGGAGCCTTTTACCATGCGCGAGAATCTCTTTGTTTCTTTGCTAATACTTGTTTGGATTGTGGTCAGATTCTCAGGCCACATTCTTCCCATAAACCAAACATGCTTTCTGCGCATGATCACAGGTTTCCTTTTTTGGGGGCAACAGTTGCTTTGAACATTGATCATTCGTATCTTCGTATATTCTTATCCCCAACAATCTCAATATGTCAAAAATCATACCAAACTCCGTAGGGTTTGCCTTTTATGCTTTAGAGAATCTTGATATCAAGTTTATTCACCTACCCTAAATTGGTGCATGCTAGTGCCCATCAAAAAGGGATGGTGCCATGATACACAGAGTGCTAAAATATTGAGTTTAAATATTATTCTTCTCAGATTGTTGTAAAAGAAATTGTTGAGAGATGTTTATAACCAGTAACTAGATGATATCATGTTCCAGGCCTTGTCGCTTGATGCATGTGATCGTACTTGCACTCACACACACACCAACTGAGGTATGCATATATTTTGTTGCACCCGCGAAGCAATCTTTTGGTGCTGTAGTTAGGAAAGACTAAACTGTGAGCTAGCTTCTTTTGTATTTTGTTTGATATGAGAGATCATCACCATTAATTTCCATGATACTAAATCATTCTAGAGGCCCTTTACATGAAGACCCTACATGAAACTCATGCCAGCATGAACTCATGTCACCATGTCACCCGATATGAAACTTTCCAAATACGTCATAAATTTTTCACGTGACTCCGCGCAAGAAAACAAAAACAGACAACAAATGATTAAGGCGATTTGGTTTTCGTATCACTGCAACATGAGAAAATTCTGTTTACATGAGATTTTCATCCCATTTTCATGCCAGCATAACATTCCATGCCGGCATGAAAAGGCAACATGAAATCTTCATGTCGCCCCGAAATGAAAGATTCATATCGCCCCGACATCATATAAACACAAAAGTAGCTCAGACCAGCACCTGATATGAAAACTCGTGCCGACATGAGTTTCATTTCGGGTCTCATGTAAAGGGCCTCTTAGAAATGTCTCTAGAAACCATCTAGATGATGGCAGATGATCATACCAGCCATGATTTTCTAATGACCTGTCAAGTTATCAAGTTTCCCCAAATGACAGATATATAGCACCTAGCTTATAAATAGAGCAACAGATGGCCGCCTGCCATCATTTGTCCTATTGTTTTGATGTATCGAGATCATCAAACACAATTGAATACAATAGGCTATAATCTGATTGCCCAGGCCCCTGATTTAAGTTACCTTATATCTCCGTCATTTGTCTTTAAATTATCATAAACTGCAGGTTAAGTTTAGGGGGCATTGAGACATAAATGGCACTTTTCACGCTATGCCAGTATGTACAATTGCACAAGCAACATGATCTACAAGTGCAAAATGCTGTACATATACCATTTTTCTAACAAAAATGACTGGGATGGCACAGAAAATTATATTTCTGTGCGTAGTGTCTAGTTTTCAAATTGATATAAAAATGTTTACAGCAACACATAATGAAAATTACTTGTATACCTGGTAGGTTTGGCACTGCTGGCACATTGAACTGTGCATCTTGTGGTAACACTTGTGCATTTTTTAATGCTTCAAATGCAACACGCTGCTCCGCTTCTTTTACACTTGGTGTGGCAACTTGCGACTTCATTGTTTGTGAACTGAATGTAACAGTGCCAATATAACCAAAATCTGTTCTCTCTGTTCTATAGCTTGGAACTGGTAAATGTTTCTTTTGGCAGTATTCTTGTAAAGTGTTTTTATATGATATAAACTTATTGCCTGGTGGGTTTGCTGCAGGTTGCTTAGTTGCTGTGAAAAGATAATCAAGCTTTTATACAGTAACCCTTAGCAAAATGGTTTGTATGTTAAGAGCATGCTTCAAGCTTGATACTAACTTTACTTGTTTTGAGTATGATTTGGGTATGTTTGGGAGCTTGATTCAAGTAAGAATTTTGCACCACTCGTGCTAGCTTGCACCATTTATCTTTTTAACTGGAAGGAAAACTCGATCAAGCTTGATTGCAGTATGTTTGAGAACCACTAAAGCATGTGATTATTGTCAAGCTTGATCAAGCTCTAATCATACATGCAAACTGGCCAAAATTGTGTCAACATACTCATTTCAAGCTTGTTGCAAGCTGAACTTTTTCTTATGGGAACTGTTTTCAAGGCAATATCAGAAAATATCTATCCAAAGCTGTCAGTATCAGACCACACTTGCAAGGATTTGTGTAGAAGCAAAGGATTAATATATTTTGCATTGCCTGAAGGAAGCAATTATTACCCTGCGGTCAGGGCTGGGTGAGGGCGTTTCATTAAAGCAGTAAGAAAACTGTTCTAAAAGCCAAAATGATGAAAGACATATGGTAGGACACCATTTGCTTTGCTGTAATGTTTAAAGCAGATCAACAGCTGAGAAACCTATTGCCATGCACGAGAATCTGTTTCTTCCCTAATCCTTGTTCGGATTGCCCTTCATTTCTCCACCCACAGTCTTTCCACAAACCAAGCATGCTTTCTGCACATGATGACAGGCTCTTCATCATTATGAATGATTCCTTTACGATTAAAAAACACAGTTGTGATGATACAAATAGTGGGCGCAACTGAAATGATGCAATATGATTGACCACTTGTGTCAAATATTGAGTGTGAAAGCTGTCACGATCAATCTTAGGGAAAATCACTCTACTTTTTAAAACTGTAGAGATGATGACATTAATGCAAAATTACTATGATTACAACAAGATATTCTGAAAACAAACCTTTCTTTACAGGTGGAGCTGCAGAATTCTGCATTGGAGGTGGTGCTGTACTGAAAAAACTGTTTGCTTCTGGACCTGCAGGGTTTGTTGCATTGGGTGCATCTAAGAAATAAATACTGTAACATCTGAAATCATTTCCTGCACGTTTCTTCTTTATAAGAAACTGGTTTATAAGAAACCCTATGACAGCCGAAAATTGAAAGAATTCTAGTATATATATATATATATACTGTATTAGAGAAGTGCTACAGTAGGTACTGTAAGAAACCTTCAAAGCCAAAGCCAAGAGAATAATGGAGAAATTAATGTGAACCTTTGTTTCCTGAGCAATATTGATGGTGCTTTTACGTTGGTCTGAGCTCTGAGCCCAAAAGAACTCTTTCTTCATAAAAACTGTGTGTTTCTCACAAAACAAATACTGTACAAACAAACAAGAAACAAACATGTCAGAAAACTGCATGCACTTAAAAGATAAGAAACAAATTAAGAAACTTTTAGCACTAAAAAGTTGAAATCTTCATGTGAAATGAAGAAACTTTTAGTACTAGGGGCTTATCCAAGTTTCTTATAAAGGAAAAATGTATACATACTGTAACTTGACAATGCTTCAAGACACATCTAAACAGGCTTCAACTTGGCAGTGGTAAAGCTGTGTGGTTTTACTTTGCTGTATCTATTCAACACAGGCTAATTATGCTGCGATAAGTGGCCTTGATTTATTTCTACATACAACATTATTACTACAATGCTTTGGTCCTGGGTGCTGATTCCACAAGAAAACTGTCTGACACAAAACAATGGGAAAAACAAAGTCCTGAGCTATATTTTGGCCAGTTTTAGGGAATAAACCAATTACAGTCTTGCCCAGTTTCATAAGCTGCATCATATCACCGTGTGACTGACTGTTCTGCACCAAAAAATATGCTTTCTGGCACCAAATAAATCACAAGAAAGTAAGGTAATTTATGTCATGATGGAAAACTATTTTTTTATATCCATGTAAAAAATTACAATAAATGCTACATCTACGTTCTACTATACTTTCTAATTACTCTACAACAATACAACAATACAAGGACATGACCACAAGGAGCAAGAGACAACGACTACCCTGTGGCCATTAAAATATAGACATGCAAATAGATAAAACTGTAGCAAATTAAGATTAGATACTAACACATACTGGACTGTTCCACATATGATGTCAGGCCAGCATAGGCGCATGATGGCAAACATATGCTGTCAGGTCAAGGTTGAGTTAGTGATATCATTTGTCAGAAATAATAGCGATTTGGAGAAATAATTTCGTTGACCCTTCATGTGCTTAACATCAAATGTGAAACAAACTTAGAAAAGAAGTAAGGAAAAACGTAAATAGTGGCTGTGTGGCGTAAAACAAAAGTTTAAGTTATCCAAGCCAACCCGTTTTGTGAATGAAATTTAGAGTGAGTTTGAGCAAATTTTTATTTACATCATCAGGGAATTCTTTTTTACCATACAATAAGTATTGTACCAGAATGTTGTTTGAAAGGGTATTGATTTGGACAAATGGTCATAACAAATCCGAAACTCCAGCAAGAAGATCTCGTCGTTGAATGTCAAATGAAGGGCAAAGCAACAAGAAGTGCTCCGTATCCTCAATGCGATCATTCGTTAGGCACATTGGGTTCACCGTATTGCTAAAATTGTGGCTGAATGGAACACTATAGAAAGTAGTGCGACCACAGCAATTGTTTTAAATATTCAGCAGGGTGCACACTGTAAACATAGAGATATATAGGAATTTCCAGCACTGGGTCAAAAAGTCTCACAATGATAATCACTTCATAGCATGGAACTCAGAGAAATAGCAAAGAATGAGCATTACCCTATTGTCTCCATCCTACTATAATTTGCTGAGCCTACAGTACACGGCACTGAGCACTGTTGTAACGAGAGAAGACATTCCAAATTTTTGTTTTTATATATATATATATCTATCAACAGATGAATCTAACAACATACCAGAGGCTGTTTGTGCAGGTTTTAAAAATCTCCACTTTTGACCAGGAAGCCTTTCCACCATACCACGACCTTGCAAATCATACATTCTTGGTAAAATTTGTTTCCTCTCTTCAAATCCAAGCATTTTCATAATATCATCAACATGCAAGCCAATATCTCCAGCTCCTTGCAAGCAATCCAGAACAGCATTGTTTGCTATAAAATAAAATTAAACAGGATTTTTCCACACTCATATAAAACATTACAATACATATTACATCAATATCCTGTAATCAATAACATTACCAGGACAGGACCACAGGAGCAAAGGACAATGAATGCCCATGACCATCAACATAAAGCATGAGTGTTAGGACACTCTTTAGGTGAATTGAGTGGTATTACGTTCTTTCTTACCTTGAAATGCCATCAAATTCTCTTCCTTGCCATTAGCAGTCTCAGCCAAACTTCCTCGCCTTGCACAGAAGAGCTCCATCACATGTGCTATCAAAATGAATGTTTGGGCCTAAGCCCAAACGACCTTTGTCATCTTCTGCGCATTGCTGTGCCTACGCAGCGGTCTCAAAATCGAACTTCCGCTGCGTAGGCACAGCAATGCACAGGAGATGACAAAGGTCGTTTAGGCTTAGGCCCAAACATTCATAGCGCATGTAATGGAGCTCTTCTGTGCAAGGCGAGGAAGTTTGGCTGAGAAAGGCTGCTAATGGCAAGGAAGAGAAATTGATGGCATTTCAAGGTAAGAAAGAACGTAATACCACTCAATTCACCTAAAGAGTGTCCTAACATTCATGCATAAAGACATGTAATTACTCACGGACCGAGATACAGTAGGGGTACAGGAGGGCTATGGCCCCCTCAAAAATTTTTGGTAGTTGCTGCAGTAAATCTTTATTATTTTGTTATTTTGTTTCAGAATATCAGATAGGTACTCCACGTTCTTCTTGTTCAATTTCTACCTTCCATTAGTCTAGGGTATTTGCAAGCTAACAAACTTGTCTCACATCAGAAACCTGATGCTGCTAACTCTACAACAGTCTTTGAGTAAATCAAGCTTTTTTGGTTTTTTAGGGATGCGTACATCTCAATGCAGATTTGCCTGTATGTAATTTATGTAAGTTAAAACGAGCTGAAACCACCGGAAACAAGCTGAAATGAGCTGAAACCATCTGAAATGAGCTGTCAAAATCTGAAATGACTTGAAGCGACCAGATTATCCTAGCAACGACGTGTAGGTGTCAGGGGAGTCCTTTTGTTCTCTGCTTATTGTTGCATTCTCTTTAAGAAACGTTAACAGCAAATCTTCAATCGCAATAAATAAATAAATAGATCAATATTGCACGCGCAGGAATGTACGTGGTTTTCAACTTGCACCATGCAGTTGGCATAAACAAAGGATCTATTTTTTCAATCTATTGTTCTCCTGCAAATTTTCCACACAGTCTTACTGAGGCCATCTTAACTTGCTCACACAAGATACAAGCTTTCTTCTGGATTAAACACAATTCCATTTACATGGTTTTTCTTGCAATTTCTGCAGCAAATGGATTTTGGACTGGGCAGGCCCCAAGTGGACGTATCATGGTACTTATTTTCAAGATCCTGTAATATTTTATCACAGACAACACTAGACCTTATAGCTAATCTGAAAAAGAATGTTGACCGAACGATATTTCATGACATTTGGAAGAATTCTTGAATGTGCACAATTGCGATCGAAGCTCTAACGAATTGCGATCGAATCTTGCGTATGAAAATGTATAAAAATATCGCTCGATCTAGGCTCTTTTGTAGAATTGCTAAAAGGTCTATTCCCTCCACTCCAAAGAAATTTACTAAATTTACACTACTATCAGGCTGCAATAATTCACTCCAAAACTTTACTTTCTGTGGCTGTATCCATCAATATACTGGCCTAAGCCTTACCTGTGAACATTGCAAGGCTTGGCTAGTCGTGTGTCTTGCATTCAGTGGGTCGTCGGTTACGTTGTATTATATTGGTCTTATCATACTTTTTAGGCCAACTTTTAGTTTAGGTCCATGACAAAATCTATTCTATTATGATACTTACCAGCTCCTAGCGAAGAATCCATACTTGCTTGAGAAAGTTCTTGGAAGTCTAAGTTAGCTGCTGATACATAAATTGTCCAAGAATCAAAGGAAAGTGTGAATCTTTGTCGGCAAATGGCCGTTCATCAGTGTGAAGGACAGGATTCCAGATGCTTTTTGCCTCTCCAAGGACAAGGCAACACGCGGGGCTCCTCCGTATCCAAGATGGCAGCTTCATCGGCAGTCGATTGTTTCAGGCATTTCTGCTAAAAAAGGAAATAAATATTTTTTCTGGATTTACCGTCCTCGACGCAACAAAGAACTTCATAAACTTTATAAAATTGGATGAGAGAAGTGCCATCTTCTAACTTCTGGGACTTTTGGGACAAGCCAAGATGACATTAAGATCACAGTCAGTGAGGCTTTTGTTAAAAATGCGCCGAAGGAAAGTTGCTAGGGGTGATAATAGATAAAATTTTGAATTTTAAAAGTCACGTCTCAAATTTATGCAAAAGAGCCAGCCAAAAACTGCATGCCGTTGCTAGCTTGCTAGGGTATCTGCTTTCATGAATTCTGACAACCTGCTTCTGCTGATGAATAGTTTCATAAAATACAACAGTGAATAAAATCCAAGAAAGGGCACTCAGAATTGTGTATAAAACCAATCATGCTGATTACGAAACTTTGCTGAAATGTAACATCCATCACCAAAGCAATCTACAGTATTTGATGACAGAAATATACAAAACCAAAAAGAGCCTGAATCCTGGTTTGCTGAGTGAGATTTTTGAGGCAAGAGATGTACCATATGACTTGCGAAATAAGAATACTCTTAAGCCTAGTTCACACTGGAGAGTTTAACGCATTAGGCGTTAGTGCTAGTTTCTTGAAGCGATATGTCCTCAGCTTTAAGCTTTGTTCACACTAAGTTTAAGGCGATCGGTGGTAAGGTGGAGTTTCCCGCCATAACTTCATACAAGCATGGCGCCTTTTGCAAGAGAACACGTTTTAGGTATGATTGCTTGTGTTTACGTTCTGAGAAAAAGAAGAAGGAGACTTGAATCGAAAAAAAATTTACAAATTTATCTTTGTAGTCCTGGCTTGATTTGTCAAAGAGGCAAGGAAATTTTCGTACCTTCTCTGCAAGTTTTTCATCGAACTGCACATCATCTCGCATGTTCTCGGCCGCCATATTGGACTGATCTAGCAAGCACGTGCGTGACTTAGCACAAGTTCAGCAATTTTTTTCGCGTCAAGAGCGTTAAATATAAAAAAATTTTGATATTTTACGCTTCGCGTTTGTGGGTTAGGGATGGTCTATAGCGCGTCAAGTTTTAGGTACACATTGGGGCTAAACGCGTCAAAGAATTAGCACTAACGCATTTAATGCGATGAGTCCCTAGTGTGATGAACCAGGCTTTAGCATTCCTAATGCCAATAGGAGGACAACTTCTTATGGCATAGAAACTGAGATATTTGGGTCAAAAGATGTGGCAAACATTACCTCGCCATTATCATTATTATCATTAAAGAGATATTTTCAGCTAGAACTTGAATGTAAAGTGGGAGGGGCTGGCTATTTGAATTGACGACATTGAAGGCTTTTTCAACTTTTTCCGTAATCTTGTTGTACTGAAGATCGACGTTTTAGGTCGAACTTATAACTTTCCCGGTGAACTATAGATAAAACTACTCTGTTGGTTATCAATCTGAAGAGTTGTTGAAATGATGGCCACGATATGTGAAGACTAAATTGGACTGATGAAACGTCAAGTACCCAACCATTCAGAAGCATCCTATCACTAGACTTGCTCCAAGTCTATTCTGAGATATATCAACATTAAGGAACATAGTTACTTCTGCGGGGGCGTAAACCTTGAAGAGGAAGCTGCGAAGGAAAAGCGCCCCCGCAGAAGTAACAATGTTCCTTAGTCCTGATATATCTCGGAATAGACTTGGAGTAAGTCTACCTTATCACTGGAATTTAACTTTGTATGGAACCTATCTACGGGTACCTCCTCTCAAAACTTACACAGAGATATTGCGAAAACTAAATTCGCCAAGGCAAATTTTACAACAATTAATCATCACTAAAGTGACGGTTTGGCTACATCATAACTTGGAGAAAATTGAAAGAGAACTTACTTGAATCGTCAAAAAGTCCTTGGAGCCAAAATGATAAGAAAGTGCCGCCAGACACATTTATCTTTTCGCGGTTGCATTCATACCATGCTAAAATGTATTTGAAGCTTCCTTTTCTAGCTTAGGATTTCCTTCGAAATTGGGTCTGGTTATCAGGCTACGAAAAGGTAAGTGACTGCGTACTGCGGAGGATTCTCATTTTCGCGCCAAATTTGAAGCAATGCTGACGCCATCAGTCAACAACCAATGAAGGGCCTAAGTTAATGCGGTAGAGATCCATCTGAATATTGGGACAAAATATATACGATTGAAAGGGACTTGATATCATCAAAGAGAAGAGGAAACATCGACAGGACTTTCGTGGTAAATCTATGACAATACGAGCTTGCATTATGACATCAATTCTTGCTTGATGGTACGCAAGTAAACAAAAGGGATGCCACATAACTGACCAGGTTAGTGACCAATATGAATATGACATATCCTAAACTAAACTATATAAAGACCCTAAAACTTTGGTAGAATGAAAAGTATTCGGGGAAGGTTTCAGAAAACTGGAAGCCGGCTTGAATAGTAAGTATGCATAAAGCTAGGAAACGATACAAGCGGTTGTACAAGAAGCAAACAAAAACGCTAGGGGCAAAAACTGTTCTAAATATTCAAATTGGCAAAAAGGTGGGTGCAAACTTCTATGACATATTTATTCTAAGTGAATGACTTGAATAGCTTTATAGCTGGGCTTTCGCTACCTACCCATAATTCTACCGATGATGGACTTTTCAGAAATTTTTCTAAGTCGTCCTATATGACGTTATCAAATTTAAAAAAATCATAAACCACAAAAGTGGCAGACTTTTGCTTTTGATACAATGTTCTAAAAATCCAAAAATATGGTTTTCTTGGAAATTATTTCAAGTTGGATCAACCAGTTTAGAAATTGCGACAGTTTTAGGTTTTTTGAAAATTTTCCTTTAACTCCTGAAAAAGAAGAAAGACACTCCAATTCAAAGTCGAAAAGGCAGAATCGCAATAATTCAAAGAAATAGGTCATTTAATTTTACACTCAACTTTAAAGATTTGGAGCCTATGCTTAGATGCCTAGATCTAGATACATAGCACACAACTCATGATTGAATTTTGACAAGCACGCTGCTAGGTAGAGATAAAAAATTTCAACTGGTAAACTTGTTAAGAACTATATTCTGTCTTAGATAGTTACCTTTTCAATTCTTGTTAGATGGCTGACTGGGTGCATTGCAATACCTGCTATAGACAGCCATTTGAAATCAAATCGCAGTTTCATCTAACCAACTGTGGACACATTTATTGTGAAAGCTGTAAAAATCAAGGTAATAAAATATTCGATCTTGTAATCTATTTCTTTTCTAATTTTGGAATTTGCTGTAGATTTGTCGCAATTCAAGGCTGAGTTATTGTTTCAATGCCAAATGCTTGGATCGAAGCGTATAATGATTAGATATAAAGTTATCTTCTCTTCTCTCCAATACAGTACCTGGATACTGCCAGTTGTGCAAGCAGAAATGCTCTTGTATATTGCTAACGAACAAGGTACTACAGACTTTATATATCCTAATCAAAAGGTTGGTCTTCCTGGCATAGACATATTTTGTCAATAGGAGCTAAGAATTTTAACGAACACTGAAAGTTTCGCTAAAGGGATTTAATTTTGAGTTCTAAGAGTTCCTTGCGAGCTTCTTAAAGGCTCCATACAAGAATTCAAGCCTATTGCCTTGTGCCATTAAGAACATTTAAAAACAAAGTTTTTGAAGCCTTTCCAATAATCTAAGTACACCTCCTACAGTTAAATGATACAGAAAAGAGTGAACACGAAGGAAAAGTTTGACAAGGCTTTCCTTTATTAAAAAGAATATTTTTTTATGTTATATATTTACCAACTACCGGGGGCTCATAATTTCTTGGCGATCTGAGAGTTTAGTTCTTTATAGGCAGCTTGTCACAAAAAGATATGCGTAACGCTCATGAATAAACGCTAAACTAGAGATGTCCTGTAGCTGGTTGCTGGAGTCGCAGTTACAATAAAAGATAAAGTTGAAACTCATGAATTACATTCACATTGTCACACATCACTATTCACCAGCCCTTGCAAAGGCCATAAAGAACTCCCCCCCCATGTTGATATGAAACGATGATTGAACAAAGTTCTACGAAATGGCATGATGTTGAAAATGATGATTTGCCCTTGTAGATGAAGCCAGAAGTTGAAAAGTTCTTCACTTCCCCTAAAGACATGTGCAAACAAATAATGCAAGTAAGTAACATATAAAGTGTCTCGGTACGAAATCCAAAGAAGTACCTTTCTTCATTTTCGAAACGCCTGCGATTTATCACACACAGTAAAGCTTACTTTACATCAAACGGAATTTTCTGTTTGGAATCAGGATTTCGTGACGATGTCGCAGTGTATTGTGTATATCGAAAGAAGAAAGCCCAAAATCGAACTACCGAGCTACCATGAAACCATGGAGATAAATTTTTTGCCGCGGAAAAGTTGCAATGTTGTCTACCTTTCCGCCACGGAAATATTCCGCTAAAATACATCTTCAAAATTCTCCTGCGCATGCATCTGAATGGAATAGCCCGCTTCCGCTAAAGGATTCTGCCTGATGCAAAATAGGCTTAAACCCCTCCGTACCTGCAGGCTGAAATTTTCAAATCAGACCCCATTTACATGAACCACTCCACTGAAATCAATGCGAGTTTATTATGTTTCTTTTTCAGGTCATTGACTTTCAAGATGGGCACAGACAAAGGCTCGTGCAGTATCGAAGAAGTAAGGTATGTGCTTCAACGAGATCATACACTTTTATTCAATCAAAATGTTAATTCCGTCACAGCAAGCATAAAAGTTTCACATCTATGTTTACACCAGATATTTGTAACTGCAATTATTGGTACAGAAGTATCTCCAATCATGGCTTTGCTGCCCTTTTCACAATTTAGCAGAAGCGAGTGTCATTTTCAGCAAAACAATGGACCTTTTTCAATCGGCAACAGACAAGATTTGTTTTTAGTAGGGACTGATAAAGTTTATGAAAACGTCATTTCATTTCCTATAGGCCCCTCTACGCCCAAAAATTCAGCCTGAGAAAAACTGACGTAAATTGCACCAAAATGAGCGCACTGAGAGCAGTGGTCTGTTAATATCATTCCTGTGGTGGATCACGCTCTGAGGCATTAATTAGCTACTATCCTGGGTACCAGAGCCTCAAAATTTAAATGAAAGGAAATTGGCAAGAGGAAAAGAGAGAAGGAAGAAAATTTCTTTCGTTCTTTTTTTCTTTTCATTATTTTGGGCTCTGGTACCCAGGGTAATTAGCTACCTGATAGCACCTCTTCTGACCCCCTCCCCCCCAAGACAAGTGAAAATGTATCGCATGCCATCTTATTTGAGAATTGCCGCCTTTAAGTTCTTTTTTGTCTTTTTGCTCTCCGTGGCATTGTCCTTGTAGTATAGTAAAGTAGTTTGTAAGTAGCTTTAGGCCCCGTTTACACGGGATCGGATCCAAATGGGATCGGATCCATTTGGATCGGATCCACTTTTTGAGCGGCGTCTACACGGGTTCGGATCCAGAACTGTTCGCGTTTACACGGGATCGGATCCATTTGGATTTTATGGATTCTCAGCAGCGCTCTAGTAAACCTTTTCTCCTATTTTAATCAGATCCATTGAAATTTTTCACTCTAATAGACTCTGTCCCATCTCTGATTCCCCTCTTTGAAATGTCAACAAAGGATTTTCAGTTTAATCGTGTCACTTCCTATCCGTACCAGTTGGGATCCGATCCCACCCGTTTACACGAGACCCTTTTGGGATCGGATCCAAACGGGATCACCTTCGAAAGTGATCCCGTTTGGGTACGGAGAGCAGATCCAAATGGGTTCGGATCCGTCGAGTCCCGTGTAAACGCAAGGCCTATCCGTTATACTTTGGGTACGGATCCAGTTGGATCCGATCCCGTGTAAACGGGGCCTTAGATACGTACCTTGTATTGTAAAATTTGATTGGCTAGAAGAAATGTATCACCCAGCCTCAGATGCATTCAACGATGAGCTTGTTTCATCTACTAGGTTACAAGTGCTAGTGGTGGTGACAGTGGTAGTGATATGGCACAAGCATTTCGGTAAGCAGCTTCCTTGCTTCAGAATTCGAAATATTGCATGAGAATGCTATGACTATAGTAAGAAAAATACCTAAAAATGGAAGGTCGTGTAATCAAGATGACTTTGTAAAGTTAGTTGATCTAAGCTCGAAAAACTCGGAGTATCCAAGTATGAGCTGCATAGAGGGTCGTGATGTTTTAATACACACAATTTACAATCTTCCAAAGAACGAACATGCGAAGAAAATCTGAAATTCTTTGAATTTGTCAAGCCTACTGGCTGAACTATAACTTTCTTCTCCCCCAGATCTTATACAAAGATTTAGAGAAAATACTTGGTAAAAGTTGAATTGGAATGATAATATGCGCATACTAACCAGTTTTGTGCTGTATAGAAAAATACAAACCAAAGGTCTTAACAACAGTACAGACCGAGCTTGCGTGGTCTGTGCATTGAGACCGAGGGCTTTATATTGTCCTGTATAAGGACAAATCCGGTTAGTATGAGTTTTAATACCTGATAGCTTCTAACTTTGACTCGTATCATTTAGTCAAACAAATTTTGTTATTTTCATGTCATTTGAGTTGCTTCTAAATCTCACAGGCCTAAGGCAGTTGCTGTGGTGACAAAATCGCGCCCTTGTATCAAATTCTACAAGGCTACGGGAAACTCACTGGAAATGTGCGATTAGCCAACAGGAATGGCGGAATTTTGTGTTGCCTCGTTTTTGAAACTTCAGTTTTTTTTTCAATTTGTTTTCTTGTCAGGATTTCTAGCTACTGAAAGCTAATTTAGGCCCACTGTGCATGCCGCATCCAGGCATGGGACCCCTAGTTTAACGTCCCTTCCGAAGGACGACGAGGTGAGTTGCGAGGTCAGGCCTCAGAGGTCACCCATCCAAAATCTGACCTCACTCGACCAAGCTTAACTTCAGTCACCTGACGAAGACTGTATAAGCCACTCGACCACTCACCCCGCACTATTTATCTTGTTTAGAGAATTGCAAAAGGAATACCACAAGATCAAAGAGGAAAACAATCACTTCAAACAAGTTGTCACTGCAATGGTAAGAAAACAAAACTTCTTCTTCAAATTTGTAGAAATCAAAACTATTTCCATTGATGGAAAGCTGTTAAAAGCTTTTGTTGAAATCATCCCACTTGAAAACATTTTGAAAGTAATTCCTGTTTAGAAAAGTATGTTTCCGAGTAAACATTCTTCAACTTTTTCAGAGGTCACAGCAAGGAGATGCTTCTATGATGAGGTAAGTGGCATGTTCTTAAATCCTCAAAATTTCTTCGCGCCGTTAAAAGTTTGGTAAAATAAGCAAATATGACCATTTCTTCAATTGGAATTCCCCTGCAAAAACGTAAAACTATGGTGTACTTGATCATGATGCAAAAACGTTTGCTGAAAAATATCCTTTCCTTTCGAAATGACAAATTTTGAAATTTCCAGGACCATCAAGCAACATTACCTTGTTGAAATTCCAGAGGGGCTTGAATTCGGTCGTTTTCTTGCAAACAGTTTCGGTTTCATATATGACTAGACTAAAACTTGACTAGACTAAATTCAATCAGACCCAACTCGAATAGAATCGATTCAAGTCGATGCAACTCGACATGACAAGACTTGATTCACTCAACTTACACCTAAAGATATTTCATTCTTCTTAGTCATCTGTTTCCAAAAGTTTATTCAAGTTCCTCTTGTTTCAGCCGCAGCTCGACTCCCTACTCACAAGCAAAGATGCAAAGCCCTATGAACCGAACACCGAGTAGGTCATCATCTAGGTTGTGAATTAATATATACTCCATGCCTTGGAGAATTATGCCTTTGAGAATAAAGGTAAATTAAGGTAAGGTAAAAGGTGCACTCTGATGCAATGCAGAACAGAGCGATTAACGCCACTCTTTGTGTAGCAATATTAGGAATTCTTTTCTTTTTTTGTTCAGCTTTCGCATGATGGACCAATTAACATTTACAGTTAGACTGCAACGTTCAAATGTGTTGACTACTTCAGCTGATATTTGGCTTGCTAAACTACGATTTTTTCCTGTTAAAAAGAAAAAAAGTGACACCCAATAGCTTCCCTTTCCAGGTCAGATTCACCCTTAGAACTGATGCATCTATTTCGTTTAAAGGTTCCCAGCAGCAACAACAGCCACAGGATCATCGCTCAATGGGCATGACACCTTCAAGTCAACCACCACAAGGATTCACTTTTGCAGGGTATGCAATCTTTCAAACATGTATGTTCAGTCATAAATAATATGCTAAAATCAATTGGGGATGTAATGATACTACAAATTTTTATAACAGGGCAATGACGTCCTCTTTCTAACAGAGATCGGGTGAAAAGTCCCTATATTGGGATCTTTTTCTTTTTCAATTTTTCTGATCCATTTTCGACCTAAAGTTTCCTTCCTCTTTTTTTCTTTCACTCTGCTGTTTCCTTCAGCTTTAGCCGTTACTGTTACTGCCTATTTAACTGCACTGCCACTGACAACTGTATGATAAATTCCTATCTTTGCAGGCACACGCCAGGCATAACCCTTTCTCAAAATGTAAGTAGCTCCTGCAACTTCGCCACAATGTAATGATTACTGTAACAATTTGAAGGTGTTGTGGCGCAGTGGTGTACACGTTTTTTATGTAAGAAACTTGGATCAGGCCATAGTATTAAAAGTTTCTTAATTTCACATGAAATTTTGTCCATTTTTGTATTACGAGTTTCTTAATTAGTTTCTTATTTTTTGAATGCAGAATTATCAATGTGATCGCTAACATTGCGGCAGATATGTTTCTTGACATTTAAAGTATCATAAAGGGATAAACAGTGTTCTGTTATGTTGAAAACACAAATGTTTAGATAATATTGCTCAAGAATATAGGTTCAACGATCCGTATGCTATAATATCCATGCTTTTAACATTGAAAAGTTTCTTAGTACTTCTCAAACATAGTACTAGAGTTTCTTCAAATTTTGACCATCTTAGTACTAGTTTCTTATAAACCAGTTCCTTATATATATAAAAAAACGTGTAATCCTCTAACTTTGCAGTCAGAAAAGTCAGGGTTAGGGCAGACGGCAGGTGGCAGATGATTAGATCAATCGCTTTTATGTCCTTCTCCAATCAATATGTAATCACGTCGAACAGCTTTCCCGTTATATTAACAATGAGTCCGCTAGCCTTGCTGGTAACATTTGATTGGTAACACTGGGAAGTAACATGAGCTACTATATCAAAGTCTAGTCTTGTCATATGTAACACCGCAATGAATTTGATTCCCAATCTGAAATTTGACAGTAGCACCTTATGTCCTTGCTAAAAGCCATTACTTGCTGTGCATGATCAGTCAACTTTGCCTCAATCTGCAGAAGGTGAAAACTCCATCAGACAGAATATCAATAAGGACACCGCCGGTTGGAGGTGCGATCAGTAAGTTTCAATTATAATTTATTTAAAAGAAAAAATTGTAATGTCATAAACATTGCATGCTTCGTACACAACACGGGCTTCACATTATGTGAATTGTGTCCAGGGGCAAATAACTGATTCTAATTTTTTTTCGTACACCTCCCTTGAAATCACAAAAAATCACAACATCTAAAAAATATACAGAAAGCACCAAATCACAAATCACTGAAAAATTACTGAAAAATCACACGAAAAAAATCACAGAGAAAAATTATGTGATTTCAAAATCACAAAAATCACGTACGCTATTATCAGAAGTGATGTTTCCCTAGAATAATGTCAGCGAACATGCAGAACTGTTGTTATATACTAGATGGTAGCTATATAGTGTTATATATATTATGTATCAGAAGATAATGACAATCAACGGTGTATGCTTTGCAGGTACACCTTCACCTTGCAAAATGTATAAAACAAACACAAATGGAGGAGGATATCCCAGAGCACAACAAAGGTGAATAAACGTGTCATAGTGCTGTATGTCAGCATCTGTACTATACATTCTTTTCTTGGATTATAGTAATCTAGTAATAAGAACGTTTAATACAGGGACTCTGGTTCTTATAAACCACCAAAATTAGTATTTCATTTTTTAGGAAAGAAATTGATAGTTCATATTGATTTCAAGCAAACACTTTTTGAGCTTCGGGGCTTCGGGGCTTCGGCATGGGAACCTAACCGGTTTCAATGTGCTGGCGTGGCTTGGTTATAGCGCACCGTTCTCTACAAGACACTCACTACAAAAGTTCGCACAATCTTTAGATAATGATGAATTTTTCACTGAATTTTAGACCTCAATTCGAGCAAGGAATGCAAAGACCGAGGGGACAAAATTCACCAGCAAATTCACAGATACGATCAAGGTGCGTGTTTAAAAACTATTCTACTCCAAACTTCCCAGCATAGTCGTTAGTAGCATCAGCCTACAAATATGAAAAGATTCAGACTTATCCACCAACGAAGCAGGTTAGTGACAGGAACAAGATATTTTCATTTGGTACGATAAAGTTGATTGCCAGACAAGAACGACGGGATAATCATGTAAATTGTGAAAAAGCATTTTTAGTGGTCCCTCGCGTCTACTTTTAAACAAACTGTGAATTTGATGAATCAGTTTCCATTTTTCGAATTTAATCTGAGGAATTTTGGTTAAAAACCGTTGGTCCAAATATTGCGTCAATGACTATGACTTGATGCTCATTTAGTTTAATTCTCAGCTAGGAAACTCCACAACTCCACTTTACATCTACCTCTTTGTAGGTCTACGACTCCAACAAATTCACTTGCAAGGCCTACAACACCAAACAGATATATGTCTCCGTGCAGATCAAGTCAGAATATATCAAGTCAAAATATACCAAACCAAAATTTAAATGCTTCGCAAAAGACGACAACTGCAGATTCAACTCCGTACACTCCAGCAGCTAGCAGAACTCCTTACAGTTCACAACCAGGTAATGATATTAAACGTACCAATGCAAAGATGCAGACGTTGGTTCAATTCCCTTGCTTCTAAAGAGGCATTAGTTTACTAGAAATCATAGCTCAATTGTTGACATTAGTGTACATAGGATGGAATCAGAAATCCAGATCTTATGATAGATACTATCCGCTTCCAGCTGGATGGTAAGCTTCAAGATTGACTGAAGACAAACTGACAAGAGAGGCTAATAAGCATTAGGTCACTTCTAAATTTTAGCCCAGAACAGACAGCAGTAGTCAGATTAGACAGTTCAACACTGATAAATTGCCACAAAAGTTTTGAAATTTTGTGTCGCAAGAATGACGTGCCATAGCTTACAATACATACTATACCATATACCAAAAGGGTACTGAAAATGATGCCATGGAACTGTGAATTTTCTTTCTGATATGCATAATCCTCTTGGTTACATTTTAGGACATACTTAAATCCCTGAAACTTCAGGATTGAAACAAGCCAATTAAGCCTAAGTTCCAGCAGCCCTGAGTCTGTTTAAAAGTTGCTTAGAAATAAACGAAAGCTCACGGTATATGTCGCTAGAAAAGAGTTTTTAATGTTTCAGGAAAGTTAACGCTCAAAAATTTTCCACATTTCTTCGACAGAGCCAAATTCTCCAATGAAAATAAACTCATCACTTGATCCGGCTCAAAGGCAAATAAGGGTAAGTTGGCAGAAATCTTTTTTCTCTTTTCTTTCTGCCATTGCAGCTCTTCTCAGACAGGATCAATGAATATCCTTCATAATGTGATATCGAATGCGCGAGTTTTCTCTTTCTGCTGTGAGCCACGTAGATTCCACAGTAGCAGAATAAATATGCAAATTACAATGATTTTTCCAAATGCATCTTTAAAGAAGCTTTATCAATATGGTCCAGTATGGTGAATTTAAAGCCATACAATTTTCACATTCATAAGCAAGTGTGTTTTAATGTTTATTTTAACTTCTACGACAGCTAACGTATCAGCCCAGAGTTGCACTCATGTCACAACTTCAAAAGTAAGTTACCTCTTACTAATGATGAATTTTTTTCAAAGTTGAGATCAACTGATATAATTTTCATTGAATGTGAAAATACAATGGCAAATAAGCTTTTTTTAAAGTTATTTGAGACGAGAGCAATACATTTTTCACAAGAAATTCCCCCAAAATTATAACAGATCTAATTGTGACAAAGCTGCCTTTAAATATCTGAATCATTCCCATATCATTCTAAGTGATACTGATAATTTTCGCCTGCTTACTCAAAGAAATGTCTGAATTTCTTGCCAATGACACCTCGTTGGTCAAACTTTCGCAAAGTGTTAGGCTAAGTGTTCGGAAATCCAATCCTTTTTATGCGAGACTTTACTGTATTGTGGAAAATAAAGAGCTCACAAATGATCTGATGTACCTTCTCTTTTAGGCCGACGCCAAAACAGACCTGAATGAGCTATCCATATGAAGCGGACTAACCAAGCTGATTGGCTTGATTTATCCAATACAGGCAAATCAAATTGAGTACTGGTACCTCAGTGTTTGAAAGGATTTGAAAACGAGACAAAAGTAAAGATTTGAAAATAGAACTACTGGAAATTTGTTCGCAAAGGGGAACAGTCCGCTTCATATAAGCAGTATCTACTACAGTGGGAAAGAAATCAGAGGAGTCCTACATGAAAAACTTATGAATCTCACAGCAAATCAAAACCAGCCTCTTGTTCCAAATCACAACGAACTACTGCAAAATGCGCCTTCCAAATTAATGTGGAGACAAACTGAATGTGAATTAAAAACGAGGAAATCAAACTACTGTTGCGTTTATGGTATTAAGTGTATTTATAAGTATTTGACCTACATGCTAGAGTCTTATTAAACTGTTACAGAGGGTGGTTGAGATAAAGAAATAAAGCAAGTTACCTCAATGTTCGAGTAGTCTATCTACAAACTTCGATGTAACCTATTTACAAACTTTTTCTGTGGTTATAAAAGCAAATGTGCACCATACAGGATCAACAAGATACCACAAGCACGTGGAAAGGTAAATTGCTGCCCCAAAAAGTGATACAATCAATCTTGATGCATGACGAAAGAGAGACAAAACAACAAAAACAATTGCCGTCACAAAATTACCGACAATGGACTGTTGTGAATAACTGATTCTGTCTTGTGCTTGAGGGCACAAACCTTGAAACAAATGACGCCATCTTTACAACCTTCAAAGAATTTTGACTTTCAAGGAACGCCTGTTCCATCAACTTCTGACATGAAAAAATAACGAAGTGTCCCAACCAAGTACGATCGGTTTTGGATCATATTGATTGGCCAGCGACTCTGAAACTACAGGGCTTTTCTGATACATTTCCATGACTCTATTGACAGTTGAAAACGGAGCTGTTCGAAAACGCTGACGTCACAGCGTCCATTTACCACCCACCAGAGCATGCGCTCCGATCTTTGGCGATGGTTTACCTGTTTTCCAAGTTCACATATCATAGCGTTTTCGTGAGGAAAGGGACACTTTCGAAAACGCTCCTCGTGTGGACGCAGATCTTTTTTACAACGATAAAAATACACGTTTTTAAAAATTTCCAGATACGTTTAGACGTGGTCTATAGTATAGCATTTAAAGTATTTAAAGTTTAATTAAAGTATAGCATTTAATTTTGGCCAAGTAATAAAAGAAGGCAGAAACATAGAGGAAACTTGGTCCTGATTTTTGAGGCCTGTTCTGGGTTTCTTGAAGGGGCTTTCTCCAAAGAATAGCTCTTAGTTTAAGAACGCAGGAGTCGATCGATTTTAGTGAATTTTGATCTGGATTTGAACTTGAATAACATATTTGCCAAACTTATCGTCTTGGTATGCAGGGAGCAGCGACCTTTTAAACAGGGATTTGTTTTTGCTCACTCGGTACAAATCCGAATTATCTACGTACAGAGCTGTTGATTGAAGGCGGATGCTTGTCTCGTTGTGCTAATTTGCTTCTTAGGCTATGAACTTGAGATAGCAGTTCGGATTGTTTCTCATCAAAGAAATCTCGTCTTGATAACACAGATTCTGCAAAAGATAGAAGCAAATACAGGACGTCAGAAAGATAATTTTACCTTGAAAAATTAAATCTTGAGATCAGTCTTTTCCCAGATTTAGATACAATTTTGCAGTTCGAATTAAAACTCATTTGATGTTCCACTAATTATTTTTTACTGTTATCAATTGAAATTACGTTCTCTTGGACTTTTCATCTTCTTAAAAATTGATTAATTGGAAAGATAGATATACATTAAGTACAAAAATTTTCAGCAGATAATATTTCGGACAATAAACTTCGGCGAAAATATTTTCGGACACTTTTTCGATATTTCGGACAAATCAATTTTCGGACAAAATTTTGACAAGCCTTTAAATAATAAATGCAAAAATTGCATCAGGTTTATGATTTACTGAAACTAAACACCTTTATAAAGTTCTAATTAGCCTCCTATCATGTCCCGAAGTCCCTTCTCTCGTCAAATTTTCTAAAATAGAACGACAAAGTTCACTAGTTTCCCTGTCTATATTCGTATGTCGTCAATTTGAAAGAGGATGGTGAGGATATCGTTGCTATTTTTTCGACTAATAAGAGTAATGCTGGATTTGAAACATAACTTCTTTTCAAAACTTTGCATGTTTACGATAATCCTTCATGCCATGATTGAGATTCGCTTTCATATTTCTTGTCTCTGTCCCTCTTGTTGTCATTGAATTCACGCTACACATGCGCATATCGGTTACGAAATTTTCGGCGTGACAAATTTTCGGACAGTACCACATTTCATACAAATAAATTTTTGGACAAATCTTTGTCCGAAAATTTGTCACGCCGAAAATTTTTGCACTTGATGTAGTAAGGTGAATATACCAAGCATGATACTATTAGTCGTCGTGCTTGCCCTTTGCTTTGTATCATTGGGAAGTGCCAGCCTATCTCAAGAATGTAAGTTTTAAATCAGTCTGATAGCCAGCTATTATGAGTTTATCACACAATTGGTACATTTTTAACTCTACGACTCATTTAAAACAATTTCTGAACTTACGGTTTTCATGTGGTGGAATCCTTTTCTCCTCCTTCTCTTCAGGCACACTGTCATACTTGGCTACTTCCTTCATTACTCTATCACGCTGTCAAAAAGAGATCGATTTGAATAAGGGTCAGTCAGTAGAATAAGTGAGAACTGAACTTCAAAAAAAAACATCGAGTGGAGGTATATCTAAACATAAAGCTAGCTACTGCTATATACCACATTTACTATCATTCAATATCCAAAGGCGCTTGATAATTCCATTATCCTCTCAGATTAGGCCAACCTCGTTCCCAGGGTGCTCTTACGTCGTACGCTGATCACACACCCGAATGAACACTCTGGTACACTTCGATCAAATCTGTCACGAAAATGGGCAGATCTGCAGACAGTATGGATTTTACTGTTTGCTAGGCAACGCTAACCGACGGAAAAAGGCCGTTGCTCTAATTCTGCAGAATTAGCGCTAATTCTGCAGTTGATAAAACATTGCGTGAATGACTTTATAAAAAACCCATCTCTGGACGATTTTCAAGCTCTATTTTCAAGAATTGTTTCCTATTAAAGCCAATCATCAGCGGTGATCCTTTACTTCACAATGAAAGTAACACTTGCACAACTCGAGAATTTCCAGAGGCAGTTTTAATCAAAATTTTCTATGGGAGAAAGTTTTGGCACCAAGTGGCAGCTCGCTGTTCTCTTTTTCAACTTATGGATACTCTTAGGTCTATGTTAACAACTGCATTCTTCAAAAGATCACTTAAGAAAGTACATAGCAAAATGCAACTCGTTGATTATCAGAAAATTGTCAAAAAATTATCAGAAAGTGTGTCCAGTATGGCATTATGCCGATCTAAGGAGTATGTCCGCAAACTTTTCGATAGGAGTACTCGCAAATTTCTTTTTTCTTGACTCATTTCTCTCGCCTTTGATCTCAGGTCTAAGGCCCCATTATTGTAGAGTCCCACGAGACCTGATTCTGCCACCAGTCCACCCCTGCTGTACGGTAAAATTGATCGTTACCATTCATTCTCCAAATATATCTAGTGTAATGATTTAATTTCGGTATCAAAATGCAAGAAGTACATAAACTTCTGGAATTGCTATAAGTCTCTCTCTCCTTGCTTTTCCCTTGCCCTCACACTGTACATATTACGACTTGTGTTGGGAAGAGAGAGAAATTGACCTGTAGCAAGTCCAATGAAATATGAAAGAATACCTCCTTATTGATTCGAATAGACATCATGTCATGAAGCTCCTCTTCTCGCAGTTCATTTTGGGCATGCCTTTTAGATATCTGTAATAAAAACCAGTCACACATATATCACATGGTAAAACATGCAAAGAGAGCATGTGATGCATCGAAAGACTGTTAAGTAATGACCAAAATCTCTGCAGTACTTAAAATCGTTTATAAGCTGCAAATTCAATATTGACAAAGCAATCGAAGGTTTCTCTCTGCGAAAGATAAACCTTTCCCATAATGATATGAAATGCTTCTCTTTCTTATGATTTACTTTGTTGCTAGAAAGGAAAGCAACATACTTAGACTTATTACGTCGAGTCCTAGGAATCGCTGCCACCCACCAATCCCCCGCTCATAATAGTATGAACGAGGGGTGAGTGCGTGGTGGCGATTACTAGAACTCAACGTAATAAGTCTACAACATAATGGCACAGTGACAACAAGTCACACAACAATATGAACAATGCTAAAATATAGCTCAGGACCTTACTTTCCAGGTTGTTTTGTAACTCATATTCATCTTATGGAATCCGTTCTCAGGACCAAAGCACCGTAACTGCGTAGTATGTAAAAACGAATTACACCCACATATTAACAAGTTCTTTGAAAGGTACATCGCGGTAAAAAACGCCCAATTGGACCGCAGCCACTGAAACAACCGCTGCGTACGACCAAGCCGTATACCTCGAGTGCCTTTATATCTCGGTCAATTTCTTCAATTTTCTGCCTCTCTTTTGCTGCTTCATTTAATGACATTCCAGCTGAGATTTGTTGAATGTGAGATAATTGTGATTGCAAGTCCTATGAAAGAAAGAATTACTGGAATCAGCCATATCATGACAATTCAATATGTTCAAATAGGATAGGGTATACTGAAAAGATCACAAGCAATGTATATTTAAGGGAGACTGTCACACATTTTCTCGACTGAAATTAAGAAAAAGCGATCAAACTGTTGTGACGCTCCAAAAATTACGAAACTTCTGTACTGATGAAAACGTGATAAAAGTCGTAATATAGTTTGATCATTCATCTTCAACTAAAATTTGAATCATTCAAACCGTCAAACGCTCTTAATGCTACAAATTTCGAAAGCACGAACGTTTATCTGGATTGCACCCGGTAGGTACCTACTTTCAGCATGTCCCCATTAACTGCATGTGTTGAATCGATCAAATGTCTCAACTGCTTGTCTTCCAGTTCACTCCTTTTGTTATTTAGCGTGGCATCAGCTCTGTAGCGCATGGATAACTCGGCATCATCTCGAAGTAATTCCTAAAGCAGCACGAAAATATGATATGAATACAATATACTTGAATACTCTTCTCGTGCTTCTCGTGTCTTGCAAAGCAATAAATGTCCCAAATGTTTTCGTCTGACACTCACTAGAGTATGAAACGTCTTAAGATAGCAAAGATTCAGTGAGCGTTTTAAACACAGCTGTCTTCTGAAAAAAGCAAACCAGAGACAAAGCATAAGCATGATGGCAATGCGTTAAGAATACATATCGGGGGTATATGGAATGATGCGGATAAATAAGCAGCCAGGATCAAACGAACTCTTCCGTTTTTACCCTACCTAGCATCTGAGGGAGGTGTTTCGGGGCACTGAAAAGCCAAGTTTATCTCAGAAGTATCGTGGCTTTCTCTCTCTGTGCGACGACAATTCATGATTCCATTTTAGCCTGGGACTATAGAGTTGGTGACTCTCCTTGATCTACGTAGCAGGTTTGGCAGGGCGGGGAATCGAACCATCAGCCCCATCAGCCTTCAGGTTGTCAGTCAAACGCGCTACCACTGAGCCATCCCTGCTTGTGGACTCAAGCATTCAAATGGATGGGACCCAAAACACCAAAATGAAAAGACGATCACACATTTTAAATAATCATGCCTTTTTCCTCATCAGACGTTTAGCAGTGGCTGTATAACCTAAGTCATTATTCATGTCACCAATGCAAAAAGCTTTCGATTAAAAGACAATTTAACAAATAACTAACCTGTTGGAACAAACGTTTCTGTGCTTCAAGTTCCAATGCTTTAATCTCAGCGTCATCTAAAGCTTGTCTTGTTTCTTGCTCTCGCATCAGCACCTGAGGGTTGAAGAGCACTGAATCAGCTAATTGTAAATGATAATATCACTTTAGCGAGCCCTTTATGTGGTCTATATGTTGTTATGATATGATAAGGATTAAAAAGCCATTTTTAATCCCATGTACCAGAGCAGAGAAAAATATAGCAGTATTCGAAAATATTTCATACCCCACCTTGAATGGAGAAAAATTTAATGTGTCCCATCATCTTTCAGGAAAATGGTTTGGCACCCTATCCAGAATTCTTTTGAGTACAAAATGCATTAACAAATGGACACATCCTAAGTTGTCCAGGCGATTTTCATACCGGTCAAGTGATTCATCATTTCCAGATGTGTCGGTTAACATGTATTTTTACTTCGTACACTGATGACCTCAAGAGATTGTTTCCAAGCAAATTTTCTCGTACTCCATGAAATGTTCCCTCGATATTTTCATGCTCCCACAAAGTAATGGAATATAGTTTCATATCACTGTCAAAAATCATCCATCCCGGTGTCAAGGACTTAAAAAAAGACCACTCCCCCTAAAAGATAGCTCTGTTTTTACAATATTTGCATTATCAAAATGAGATGTTTCTGGTATTACGAATCAAAGAGTGAGTTGACGAAAAGTTACGATATTTGCGAGCACTTTATGTTGTTCACAATTCTAGGGATTAAAAAAAAATGATATCAAAATTTTGCTTAAAGAATTCTGCCAGAATTCCGAAAATGAAGCAAAATCCTCTTACCTAGAAAGTCGCACTTAACGGTTAAGCTCTGCCAAAGATCTTATCATAGAAGCATCTTATTATGCTAGTAAATAGAGAGTTCCATAGTTCTATAAATTTTTGGAGCCGTCTTTTTGGATTTGGAGTGATCCTCTCTTTGTTCGGTTTTCATTGCATTGGAGTTAAAAAGCATATTCGATCAAGGAATTTAGGCCTGTTGTCGATTTCGATTGCAGTATGAAACTTCGTAACAAAATCAGAAAAACAAAATTTCAAGAGATGAAGAACCGTCCATAAAAACTAAGAACCTAGCAAGAGTCTTTCTAATACTTACCTTGCGTTCAAGTTCATCGTCCAGTCTTTGTACCTCCATATCTTTTACTTTCTGCTGATGTGTCATAAATTTTCTTCTGACAGCGTCTAGTAATTTCAACTCACGCATTGCGATCTCACGTTTCATTGCTTGAAGCCTGAAATTTCAAGTAAACATGGGTACATACAACTTTTGCACGTCTTTTACTTTTATTATCATCATTATATTAGCACACTTCTACCGGTATAGGGCCATTTATCTAATAAATATGTATTCAAAGGCCCCTACAAGTCCGGGGTTAGTGCAACTGCTGATCATTTAAAAGATTACACAGTTGTGAATGGTATGTAGTACTTTTTTCCAAATTTTTCGTTCCTTTCTCCGGAAAACTGTGCATTTCAATCTGCGAAATGAGCGAAATGACGTCATTATTTGTAACACCGCTTAGCATGAACCTGAACGGGCTGCCAAAAGTGTTAATGCTACTCACAACATTGCTTCTCCTTATTGTGCACTATCTTCAAAATACGAATGGCGACGACATTTGGCTTAACTTATAAAAAATCCTGCACGTATTTATGGCAGCTAAAGCTCTCGCAACTTGAAGAGAAGAGAGCTCACAATTGGTATTCAGCAGGTGTTAAGGCCGCTTTTTGACATGAATATTATGAACCCCGGACTGGTCCTTTAACAAAATTAGGTACAATGTAAAGAAAAAATTATGTACAAATAGTGAGCAAAAATCAAAGTGCACAAATGAAGAAGAATGTAGCTGACAGAATTACCCATAGGTTTGCATTACAACTCAAAAGTACCCTATGAATGGGATATCAAAGCATCCTTAGGAATCGTCTCCAAATATTCGTATCATATTCGTATAGGGAATTCGTAGCATTATACGATGTTGATACGATATTCTATAAGCTGTATACGAATTAATTCGTATCGTCACCTTTTAGAATTCGTATAACTTCGTATACAATTCGTTTGTGATTCGTATGCAGTTCGTATCAAATTCGTATACGCAATTCGTAAACACAAGTCGTAACATAATCGTTTAAGCAATTCGTATACACAATTCGTATCAAAATCGTATCAAATCCGTATCAAATTCGTATCATAATTCGTATAGAAATCAAACAATTCGTATACAATTCTTATCTCTTGTGCGGCTATACCAATTAAATCGTATAACACCTTTTCACGTATACGATTGAATTCGTATCAATTCGTCTAAAAGCTATACGATCCCTTACCTAGTTCGTTGATCAGCTAAATTCTTCTCCTCATTGACAATCATCGATCTTCGCTGTTGTTCTGCATTAATCATCAATTCTTGCTGCCTGTAAAATGCTTCCTCTTCCTGTCTTGTCTTCTCTGCTTCCTTTTGCACGTCTAGGGTCATCTGCCTAAATTTATGAAAGCATGTTTACAATATCTTGTTACCTTGTCTCAGTATTACATAGGCCTGGAAAAAATACAAGATACGGATAACAAAAATTGGGCATCTATTAAAGTGAAAAGGGACTGGAAAAGAATACTAAATTCATTTGTACTAAGTCGTGCATGTGCATTAAGTACTCAAAGTAAACACATAAAATAAACATGACTACACAGGAACAACTACCTTGATTTTCTTCTTTTCACGTCATAGTCTGCTCAAAGAGCCCCAAGTGGCTTCTTCCCGAGGCCAAGCAGACCACTACCTCATGACATCTCATCAAGCCGACTTTTAGCAGCAAATTAAAAGGTGTCTTTGACTGGTACAAATTCTAAATTCACATTTGACCAATCCCGAACCTCTGAAAGCGGCAGGCTTGTATGTTTGGAAGGCCTGTTAAATATTCTGCTCAGAAAATCTGCAGGATTGATCGACTTTGGAGGGAGTCGTGAATTTCCGTGAAAAATACGAAATCTACAGCTTTAAAAGTTTTCGTGTTTGAATGGAAAAGAGGTTTCCGTTCCCGTCTCTGTGTAAGGTAATATTTTCAGAATTTAGTAAATTCAGGATGACCAATCAAACACACCCAAACGAACATACAGAGCTTAAAGGATGAGTAATAATACTTCCCGGCAGCAGTCATGGGATTTGTCACGTGAACACAACACAGGAGATCTTGACTGGAAGCGGGTAGCACCAACCAATATGTCACCTACCGTGTGATGGTACAAAATGCCACATTCAAAAGTACATCTACAAATTTAACAATGAACATATCAAATGAGTACTTACTTTTGACGCAAAAATTCCATCTCGTCTTGCCTTATTCGCTCCCGTTCTTGAATCTAAATGCAGTGTCGAAAAGAATATCTTGTCATTATCAGTACGCTTGAAAGGAAAACCTTTATTACATATTTTTCATAAGAAACTTGGATAAGGCCATAGTACTAAAAGTTTCTTAATTTCACATGAAATTTTTGTCCATTTTAGTACTAAAGCTTTTTAATTGGTTTCTTTTTTGAACGCAGAATTAGTAATGTGGTCGCTAACACCGCGGCAGATGTGTTTCTTGATATTCAAAACATCATAAAGGAATAAACAATGTTCTGTTATGTTGAAAACGCAAATGGTTAGATAATATTGCTCAAGAATAAAGGTGCAACGATCTATTTGCTATATTATCCATGCTTTTAACTTTGCAAAGTTTCTTAGTACTTTTCAGACATAGTACAAGAATTTCCTAAAATTTTGGCCATCTTAGTACTAGTTTCTTATAAACAAGTTTTTCTTACAAAAAATGTGTATGGAGACTGATTGCGCAAACATTAGGCACTGAAATGTTCAAATTGAGTTATTCATGAAAACTTCAAAATTTATTTCTATGGAGATGGTTTTGATCTATCTTAACTTTGCTCGAAATAAAAATGCTTTTCAGGTATACAGCAAGAGAACCCCGGGGGGGGGGTAACTTGAGTTTCCAAGATACGGGGTTGTGCCATTCAAATCGTAAAAGTACCATCCATAAATCCGGAAAACTTTCTCAAAAGTATACCCATAAATCCGGAGAAATTTCTCAAAAGTATACCCATAAATCTGGAGAAATTTCTCAAAAGTATACCTATAAATCTAGAGAATTTCTGAAAATCATGCCCATAAATCCGGGAATGCCAAAAAAGCTCACCAATAACTGAATTCTGATAGAAAACAATACCCATAAATCCGGAAGATGCAACAAATTGTTGAAAACCATACCCATAAATCCGGAAACTATCATGAAAAAGGTACCCTAAAAATGGCACAACCCCGTACCATAGACAAGTTAAGTTACCCCCCCCCCCCCGGGAAGAGAACGATACATCCTTTGAGCAATAGAATAAAAGGGACAATGACATTAAAGCAAGAACTTCGATCAGTCAGCACTACTATAACTGATATAATGAAATCCAAAAACGTGAAGGAAAGACTAACCAAGTAGTCGACAACAAATTTGGGATATTTGTCGAAAATAGGGTACTGCCCTTTCGTCAATGGAGCGAACTCTTCAAGCATATATTTTGGATGAATATCATCAGGGGTTGATTCATATAAACGGTAAGCGTCTTTGATAACCATACTAATATCGACAGCATTGCGATGATGGAAGAAGAACTACAAGAGAATCAAGGGAATCATTGATGTTATTTAAAACTGACAACAACTTTTTAAGAGTAAAAGCTTCAAATGAAGACCAACTTATATGCCTTCCAAAAACTCTCGAATCATTACTATATCACTTTTGATATACTATATAAACATCAACAATAATGTGTTAAGGTGTTGTGGCGCCGTGGTGTAATCCTCTGACATTGCAGCCAGAATAGTCAGGCGGAGTGGGTTCGAGTCCCGGTAGAGCCCCACCACTTGAGCGTCATGACAAGGGGTCGCGGACTCGATTAGGTCTGCTCTATTTCTGCGATCCCAGCGCTTGGCGCTGAAAAACGCAACTTCACCTTCACCTTCACCTTCACCATAATCGCTAAGAGTTCAAAATTAAAGTTTGGAATGAAACTGTCTCATATGTTTACAAGATAGTTCAGATAAATCAACTATTTGAAAGTTGCATTAAACAGGAGCGCGCTGTAGAGCTATGTAACATATGATTTTAAACAAAAATAATTTTCAAGAATAAAGATTTGTAGAATTGTTGGAAGCAACAGCGATTATAGGTAATTGGATATATGGTAATTGACTTCGACGTCTGAAGATTGCTTCGATTATTGGCAGGCAAGATGTCGTAAAGAATTGTGATATATTTTGTACGAATCTTCAATTAAGCAAACTTTCCTTCATACGGAGAAATCTGTGTGTATATAAAAAGATAAAGTTCTGTTATGTTAAAAGATATGATTTTCAAATACCTTGAAATCATGAATATCACTTGTGGAAAGCAGAGTCTGTCGATTTGCAATCAAATATGCAACAACGACAAATAACGGAAATGATGGATGATTTGAGAAAATGTTGTCCCATAATTTTAACCAATCATCTTTGGTCAACACTTCCGAGAACAGTGTCTGCAATAATGGCCAGGCGTATTCCTAAGAAAAATGAAACAGGACGTTACTGGGAACACGAAATTTGCCGCATAAGGAATTGATTCCTGATTCTACGGGAGGATCGAAGTTTAGCTGGGAGTTGATTTTAATAAGTCTCTGAAAGGTTTGGCTTCAAATTTTCTAATCGGAACTTTACAGAATCTTTTATTTGGGGTTTTTATGATGTAGCTGATATCCTCTTTGTAAATAGATTTATCATTAACAGCATACATTTCTAATATCTTGTACTTTCCACGCGAAAATTTCGCCAGGGCTGATGTACAATGATTAACTGAGGTTAAAGGACCGAATCGATTCATTGACTGTGCTGCTAGTTAGTTTTACGGGGCAGGGTCACGGAACGGTAAACAAACCTATTACCTCTATAATTTATATTGTTGCCCACACGTGGTAATTGTGTTCTGCTCAGATTTTGGTGGATGGGGTGATTCCACACTAAAGTTACTTCTAAAAATCCACCAATTTCTCTGCAATCGTATAACATATGAGTGTTTCGTTTGTTTCTCTACAAAGCTCAAGAGTCCATCTTCAAAATAACGTCTTCATTTTGGGAAAAGTAGTGGAAAATCACTGTGATTTGGCCAACCAAAATACTGCAAAATCGGCTTTCGAAAGAAGTTTGTTTACATTACGTGACCCTGCCCCCTTACGTTGTCAGGCTTAAAGGGAATCGACATGGTTAAAAGCTGGCTAGGGCGAAGCTAAAAATCCAATCAATTGAATTTGATAGCATCGACACGCGCAGCTTCTTTGTCCATGAGTGGTGGGACACTAGTAAATTAGATTAGGTTAATTTAGAATTAGAAGGTAGCATTAATTTCTTTGCTAACCTTGAAATGCCATTAACTTCTCTTCCTTGCCATTAGCAGCCTTTCTCAGCCAAACTTCCTTGCCTTGAACTGAAGAGCTCCATCTCATGTGTGCTTTCAAAAAGTTTGGGCCTAACGACCTTTGTCATCTCCCGCGCATTGCTGTACCTACGCAGGATTTCGAGACCGCTGCGTAGGTACAGCAATGCGCGGGAGATGACAAAGCTACCTTATAATTCTAAATTAACCTAATCTGATTTACTAGTGTCCCACCACTCATGCTTTGTCAAGACCAATATACAATGGGTGCACTGGCGCTTTCTTTGGTCTAATTATAGCGGCTATGAGATAAAGCTATGTATATTCCCTTCAAAGGGAACAGTCATTTCTAGATCTCTCAGCCGCTATAAATACAGCGGAAGCTCCATTAACGGACAACTCTATACAACGGACACCTCCGAACAAGGGAGAAATAAGTTCCATCCCAAAATACAGTATGAAAAAAGATGACACCTCCATACATCCAAAATTCTCTCCACAATGGAAAATAATAGTCCCACAGGTGTCCGTTTTACGGAGGTTTACTATCGCTTCTTTAGCTACACAATGAAAACACATGTTTTAGGGTTGTCAAAAACAACAGATTATCTCTTTAATTTAGACGCTTTTAACCTTGTCAATACCTTTAATGGAAGGAACAAACCTGTAGCACTTTAGCACACTCATTTACTTATCTTTTAGATCTTTTACATTAAGCATCCTTATCTGCAGTGGGAGTCAACTTGTTCCTCCCCATCTGCAATTGGAACAAAATGACTCCGTGTCTTTTCCTTGTGTAGATGGGGCTTGTCATGCATTATTGTAATTCAGTTAAGTTTTACTTGATTAAAAAATTCTACAGCAGGATTCGAAAGTAAATCACAGATCTTAAAGGACAAGTCCAGGGTTGATAAAATTATTGTTAAAAGGCAACCTTTCCAGCTGCTGAACACCAATCATGAGTTCTTTCCAAGTTTTCATGCCTCCAACTTTCATAAATTGGTTAATGAATCTTCGTAAGTTAGGCCAAACATCGTCACCATTTCGTATTTTGTTCGAGTGCGCAAAGGAGCGATAAGGAGGCTAGCAATGTGAGTGGAATAATATCAATACATTTGGCAGCCTCGTTCAGGTCAACGTGAAGTGATGTCATAGAAAATACGTCATTTCACACTTCTTAGCAGATTGAAATATGTAGTTTCGCAGATTAGAAGAGAAAAACATTGAATAAAGTACTACACACCATTCACAACAGTGTAGTCTCTCGAATAATCAACAATTATACCAACCCCGGACTTGTTCTTTAAAAATTTCGTACCTGCGTTGTGACGTTAACTTTGACAAAATGTTCCATCAAATGACGATCATTATGGCTAAGAATTGTTTCTACCATACCAAGAACAGTCAGCGGTGGGTTAGGAAAGAATTCGAACCATTTCTGACACCAGTTTGCTTGGAGAAGGGAAAAAATCATACGCAGCTAGATTTAGAATAAAACAAAACGCATGAACTAAAAGAACAAACCATCAAAGAAGAAACGGCCTCAAAGGGACTGTTTCATCCAGCATGCTTTGCAAGTGTCGTCTCCTGGTTTGCCTTTGTTCTCGCCATCTTCATGGCCCATGAAAATGGCAACAAACAAAGGCCAATCAAGAGAAGGCACGTGCAAGGAATGCTGGATCAAACAGACCCTTTAAATCTATCAATTACTGTTTCACAATTACAAAGTCATCTTGTTATCTCAAGCCGTGATTTTTGAAAACCAATGTTGATATACTGACGAAGACTTACGTCGAACTGTTGGGCATTTTGCTTGAATATCTATCTTATCTTGAAAACATCTTTTAGAATGAGCTTTAAAGAATATACCGGGTGAGTCAAAAAAAGTTTCAGCGTTTTGAGAGCTGTGGAATAAAAAGTGCGTGACCGATATTCAAAACTAAAGTATCATATATCATATCATATCATATCATAAATGTTTAGGCACGATGCCCTATCAGCTACTACAAAGTATGATAAAAATTAATGATAGAAATTTAAAAACCCTAAAAGGCTGCTCTTCCTAGGGGTCGTGCTTTAATTGCCGCCAAGGTAGATGAATGCATCCAGATCCCCACGGCCCCGCAACACCCAGAGGGACGGCACCCCACAGGCCCCAACCCGGCCTAGAATAGACCAAATCAGGACCAACCGGGCACCACTCAAAGGCCAACTTAGATGACAAAATTTTTTTTGGTAATCAAACATCAAACATCTTTGAGACCCAACAATAATCAAAATGCTTGTAAGGGGTTTGTATGGGATCGAGAATTCCACATTCCATTCTGGTCCATGATTTATGTGGCATTGAAGTTTGCATTGCCAGTTTTGCGATGCTGAATTCGAATTTCGATAGACAGTAAATTATGGACCAGAATGGAATGTAGAACTGTTGTTCCCAAACACGCCTCTTTCCAGCATTTTCCTCATTTCTAGCTTGTAAGATGAGGGATACTACCAAACAAAATTTTGTCATCTAAGTTGGCCTTTGAGTGATAGATTAACACTTTAGTTTTGAATATCGGACATAAACTTTTTATTCCACAGCTCTCTAAACGCCGAAACTTTTTTTGACTCACCCGGTATTTATATCTACTTAACCTTCCATTTTATACCGAGTGAGTCAAAAAGTTTTACGCGTTTGGCGGCTTATGGAATAAAAAGTATGTGGCCGATATTCAAAACTGAAATGTTAATCTATCAGTCAAATACTCATTCAGATGAGGAAATTTTTTTGGTATCCTATGGCTCGGGCTCGACAATTAGAAAGATGCTTGCAAGGGGTTCGTATAAGAAGCGAAAATTCCACGTTCCATTCTGGTCCAAGGTTTATGCCACACTGAAGTTTTATAAATGCAGTCGTCGCTTTCCAAAATAAAGGTTCAATCTAAATAGAAAGTAAATGATGGATGACAAGAATAGAATATGGAACTCCCACTCCTAAACATGTCCTTAACAGCATCTTCCTAATATCTATCTAAGTGCCATGTCCACCGACGTTGACGATCATAGTAGTCCAGCTATCTCTGTCCTTTGTACTTTGTATGATTTTATTCTCTGTCCAAGATTGTTCCATTCTTCTTTTCATGCTAGCAACATAACCTTGTCTTTGCCTGCCCCGTGCTCTTTTCCCTTCAAACTTCTCTGTGCTGACCAAATATTCTAGTTTCTCTTTTCTACATACATGACCAAAAAATGACATTTGTCGCTTTGTAATTGTTGTAACTAAAGATTAGTGTGTTTCTGCCCTTTCTAATATTGTTTGATTACTTAGTTTATCTATCCATGATACTCTTAGCATTCGCCTGTAAAACCACATTTCCACAGATGACAATCTTTCTTCCATGTTTTTACTTATATTCCATGTTTCGCACCCGTATAATAGAACTGACCACACATAAGACTTTAGTATCCGTTTCCTGGTATCAAAACTGATCTTTCTGTTTGCTAAAATATTGCTCAGCTCTTTAAATGATTTCTTCGCGATTCCTATTCTTCGTTTGATTTCTGTCTCACATCTGCCATCGCTTGTCAGCATACTACCTAGATAATTAAATTGTTCTACTTCCTAATGGCTGGGTCAAAATGACGAGTAATTCTACCAAACAAAAGTTTCTTTCCTAAGTTAGCCTTTGAATGAAAGATTAACATTTCAGGTCTGAATATGGACAACATACTATTTGTTCCATAGCCCGCCAAACACGTTAGCTTTGTTTTGATTCACTCGGGATAAAATCATTAGAGCGAAGACTTCTTCCAAGAGAAAGTAGAATTAGGACGCAGCATATGGTAAAAATTTCAAATAACTGAGAATAACGAATATTCTGTACCCCTTTTGTCTTTAATACGTCTATAGCAATGAAGATACTTACTGATAATTGTAGCAATGAATTCGAAACAAATCAATTGGTTGTTTGGGAACAGCTTGACAAATGGAAATGCCAACATTGGTAGAAAATCTGTCTCACCGAATATTGGAGACCAATAAGCAAGAGCTGAAAGAACCCTGAGAAAGAATAACTAACTTTAGTGCTTATGGAATGAAAATTGAAAGATTCATATATTTGCAAATTATGAGAAGTGACAGAGCAGAAACTGCGCAGAATAACTTTATCGAGCAATCTGAGAGAAGGAAGTGTTTTGATAGATAAGCTTTTTGAACGATAAATCAGGGGTTTAAGGCCCAAGGACCAAAATACAAAGTGCTGCCAAATTTCGGGATCTGTTGCAGGGAGCGAGTGGGGGCCCAAAGCTACGATTTTCTCGCGCATGCGTGCGCAGTTTCTGTTCTGTCGTCAGAAGTACTTTTCTGTTCAATAACGAACAACTTCAGGTGCTCTTTGTTGTGCTTTGAAATTAAGTTGAAAGTGTGAAAAATTTTAATTTTGGCGCCTGGTTAATCGTGGGGTCGCAAGTTACTGACATGTTACTGAAAAGACATCTCACGCCATAAAGATCTAGCAAAGTTTCTAAGAATTGTTTGGGTTACATCAGGTTGAAGACATTGGAGTAGTGGTCAATGCAAGCCAAAACGTCCACGTGGACTGACTGGACTACTGTCTTACAAACAGAAAAAAGATCTTTTCAAGTGAATAAACTATTCAGGAGTAAAGATTATAAATCTGAAGTAAACTAACATTTTGTTCTCACTTACCTCTCAAGGGACCGTAAAAGTCGGCGACTCTTAATGGGATAAGTTTCATGAAGCCTTGCGAAAGCCTTGTGAGTGCCTTTGTCCACCAACACACTAAATGAGACATGGTTTTCTGGCAATCGAAGTATAGATCTCCAAATGAATAGCCTGGGTTAAGAATAGCAAATAAAGTCGAGGCTTCGTAAACATGAATATGAAACAATTTTTTCCTTCAACTCCCGGCGGGGGGGGGGGGGGGGGGTACTTGACCTAAATTTGTACGGGGATGTGCTCACGAAAAAAAATTTTTTCACCCTGCTCCAGAATTTTTGCCTTCAAATGATACCCTGTTCTAGGAAAAATCTGTGAAAAGTATACTCAAAAACACAAAAATTTGACTAAATAATAACCGTTGTAATAAAATTTCCTCTTTTGACATGTTTTGACAACCTGCTCCAGAAAGTCTGCCTTCTTTTGATACCCTGTTCTAGAAAAAATGGGCGAAAACGATACCCTGAAAAACGGCACATCCCCGTCGGACAAAGATACTAAGTACCCCCAAGTTAACAGGATAAAAGTAAACATAATTAGGAGTCATTTAGTACAGGATTTAAGAAATTGCTTCGAAAAAACCAAAAACGGTCATTAAACCTATTGGAAGCGTTTTACCTGAGTAAAGATGTTAAATGAGCTTTAGAATACCGGTCACATGGTTAGGTTGGTTGTCATGCTTTGATGGATAGGTTCTTATAGAACAACTACAAATTTGACAATTTCAGCACGAAGGTTCTTATTCTACAAGGTTCTTATACGCAGGTGCTTACTGTAAGCCAACCGAAAACGCTTTAAAGAAAACTGTATCATGTTTGAATTGGCGTGGACCAATGTAGTCACTTTTGGAGCAAAGGGACAATGTTATGATCCACAGTGAAATCTCCAAACATTGATGCTAGAAATTTGTAAGTGTATAGGCCATCTAAATCCATCATATATTTGGCACCTTCATGAAAGGAAAGACATTAAACATTATGTCAGAACTAAGGTGAAGTTGCGGTTTTTAGCGCCAAGCGCCGAAAATCGCGGAAGTGGCGAGGCGCTAATCGAGTCTGTGACGCCTTGTCATGACAATCAAGCGGTGGGACCTTACTACTCTCGGGTGCCTAATACAAGGAGGGGACGCTTATTAATTTTCAAAAATTTTATCCACCCCCCGGCCATTATTAAGACCCCCCTGTTTATTAATTTTGGCATCATTCAAATGTTTTCTTTTGGAAAAGAAGTCATTGCAGTGCACCTCGTAAGCTAGTTCGAATGTCTTATTTTAGAAAAAGAAGTCATTGCAGTGTACTCGTAAACTAATTCGAATGTTTTCTTTCAAAATCAGTGGAATAAAGAGTTAGTTTTGATAACATAAAAACCCGATTTTTGCGAATTTCCGACCCCCGTTCATTAGTTTCTTTGAGGGGTTCCCACCCCCCTGTTTATTTAGACTCCCCTTGTATTAGGCACCCGAGAGTAAGCATCTATGGTAATTCCGTTTTCGAGAACAATAAAATTTGGAGTCGCTCTCATTTAGAGGAAGCAATTCTGGAACGATCTGAAGGATGAAATAAAGGAGCTACCAACAGTTGCAAGCTTTAAAACAAAGATCAAAATCTGGACGGGTGAGAAGAGTCACTAGATGCTGTCCGTTGTGTTATGTAGCTTGTAAA
Source organism: Aurelia sp. 4 Dawson et al 2005 (assembly GCA_964019985.1). Taxonomy (NCBI): domain Eukaryota; kingdom Metazoa; phylum Cnidaria; class Scyphozoa; order Semaeostomeae; family Ulmaridae; genus Aurelia; species Aurelia sp. 4 Dawson et al 2005. The sequence continues at coordinate 4,329,922 of OZ026497.1, forward strand.
TGTCATTTCTTACATATCTAAGTAAATTATGTTGTAATTTATATTATATCAATTAGTTTCATACAATAATGTCACTTCCACATAAAAGAATGACTATGATTATGAATATGATTATGATCTGATTTGATTTTTATATAAAATCCAATAAAATGCTATATACAATACATATTACATTAAGGTCTACACTAAGTACAAGAATTACTTTACAATACTACACGGACAGATATCCCAACAGGAACAACAGGCTGTGTCTACCCTAAGGGAATAAGCATAGATAAAAGAAAAAAGTTAATCAACCTTAAATACACAACTAAAAACAACACATACAGATAATAACAACGATTTGATACATGCATCTGCTGCTTATTAGATGTCAGGTCAAAGTGATCGCAAGGAAGAGCAACTGGTGGAGAAAATTTGTCACGAAGCTTTATTTATATGTAAAAAAACCACGTACTACATCAAAGACTCCAGCGAAAAGTTCTCGTCGTTGAGCATCAAAAGAAGGGTAAAGCAACAAGAGGTGTTCCGCTTCTTCAATGCCATCATTCGAAGGGGATATTGGATTTACAGTATCCCTAAATTGTGTTTGATTTTATGGAAGTTTAACTTGCTTAGACCAACTCTAAGTTGAGTAAGAAAAAATAGGCCTATCTTGATTTGAACATACCTGTATTTTTCTGGATATTCTCCGTATCCTTTCAAGATTTTGAGCAGGCGTTTCATATCGAGACCATCTGGTAGTTCTCTCTGAAACAAATAAATCACAAAATGAATTTTTTCATAAATGATAAAAAAGATTCATTTGCTATACAGGGATAACTTCATGCAGTTAAAGGCAGTTTGTCACATCTCTGATTGGCGGCGACAAAATCAGAGCTCAACACAACGGATTCCTTTGTCATCAATCTGCGTATTTTAAACAAAGGAGGGCTAATCTTCCTGACTTTCAACGGCCATAAAAATTCAAGGGATTAGCAGCCATTCAAATTTCATTTTCTTTGTATTGTCCAAATCATCCAATCAAAGGCGTGACAGATTGCCTCTAAATCCAAAACATAAACATGGTGTCTATACGCTTTGAAGACCAAATGTCTGCATAATCTAACTTTCATCAGGCCATTTATAGACTTACTCCAAGTCTATTTCGTGGTTTATCGCTTTATTAGCGCTAAAGGAGTGCAATGACTTCTATAGGGGCGTATTCTATCAAGAAATCGCTGCGAAGGAGAAACGAGAAGACTTTGTTTCATTCTTATTTCTCCTTCGCAGTATCCTCTTAGCACCGCACACCTCCACAGAAGCCATGGTATTCCTATTGCGGTGAACGACTGCGCAATAGACTTGGAGGAAGTCTGGCTACTTACAAAGGAGGCCATAGATGAGAAATTTTGCTAATCCACTAAATTTGGCAATAAACTAACTAATGAGTATTACGTTTTTGTAATGTTCATGTTTCTTGCGTATTCTTCTGCTACCTAAAAAACTTGACGAAATATGGAGAAATCCTCAAGGAGTGTTCAGCATTTCAGTTTTAAAGTGTTTGTGCAAGGCTATAAGCCTGCATTTGCACAGTGAAGAAAACACGAAAATTGAAATTGCAGCCCACTGAAATTGATGGCCCACACGTGTTGTTAATGATCAATAGCTAAAGAAACAATGCTGTGTTTGCGCATTGTCCTTGTTCTATTTATAGAGAAGCCTATTTACCATTGTACATTAATAAGGACAGATTTTGTAAGACAATAGCATCAGTTGCTCTTATTGACACCTAAATTCAAAGATATTTGCGATTGCAGACAAAGGAAATTCCCTCAAGCGGAAATTCAAAACAAATGAAGGCGCAAAGTTTCTCTAAGACAAGCTATTTTGCTTGTTGTGCATTCCAGAAATGGTTTTTAAGAGCCGACATGAGCGTATATAGAAAGAAGGAGGATATGTCTAAACATCTACCGCGGGCATTTTATTTTTGCTGTTCAGAAGCTGAGAAGAAAGTGCTTTGATTGCACCCAAAAATACAATAATTGAATCGCCTCCAAATCGTTTCCTATAGCAAACAAGTAAAATGCCCGTGGTAGATATCTAGATAAATCTTTCTTCTTTCAATATACGCTCATGTTTGCTCTTAAAAACCATTTCTGGAATGCACAACAAGAGAGATAGCTACCTGGGTCTCAGAGAAACCTTGCGCCTTCGTTTGTTTTGGATTTCCGCTTGAGAGAATTTCCTTTGTCTGCAATCGCAAATCTCTTTGAATTTAGGTGTCAATAAAAGCAACTGATGCTATTGTCTTACAAAATCTGTCCTTGTTTTGCACACTACCTTTAAGGATTTGAACCTTAGTTTTCAAGTTACGAATGAATGCAACTAACTTACATAAATCGTTTCTTCCTGTTCTTTTTGCCAATGAAGAGCATCCCCGGATATACTCCTCTTCGATAAGTCACCATCATGCGTTTTTCTGTCCTCATTTTCAAACGATACTTTCTGTTTCTTTTGATGTGGCCTGTTCGAAGCAGCTTCAATCGTCTGGACAATAGGAGCTGGAACCTGAACGAAGATCGATAAAAAGCTAGTTTAAATATAGGATCATCAAAGAGCAATTTTAAGGCCATTTGCTAATGTGTACCAGGTATCCCTTGTACACTGAGGCCCCGTTTACACTATACCGGATAGCTATTGTCGCGTCTCGTTGCGAGTGACTTCTATCGGATAGGGCAACCGTTTACATTATACCGTGTAGCTATCGTTGCGTCTTTAATTCCATGCCAGTTAGACCTTGTGTTTACATCACGACGGAGCAATTCAGTATTGTTTCTTAATCCTTTGTTTTCAATTTTATTGTTTCTCGTTGTTCTCAAAGAAAAGAAATGTGGTTGTAAAACGAGACGTATCGGATAGCACCATTTACATCATGCCAAAATTATGCTGGAGTGGTTTTCATATCACCTACGAAGCGAAGTGATTTTCGCTCCGATTTGTGAAGCCTATCCGATACGAAAGTTGCTGCGCGACGATAGCTATCCGGTATGGTGTAAACGGAGACTAAGTCTAGTGTGCAATAATCCCTCAAACGAGGTTTTAACGCAACTGTTGACGTATGGCAATATGGAGTTTCCTGTTGATATCAATAGAAATATCCTTGAGTTAACTCTACGTTTTATCAATGAAACAGTGATTAAACTTGTTCAAATTTTTGCCATCCGTCAAGCAGCCACCAAGTCCCCTTGAAAGTCCCCTTTCTACAGAATATTCTTTTTGAGTATAGTTCTATGTAGTTTTGCTTCATAACTTTTTTCTTCTTGTTGTTTTCCTTCCAAAAAACCAAAGGGTAGACATGATATGCTTGCTCCTTGTGGTGTTGTATTTGTAGTACAGTAAATCCCCGCATATAAGAACCTACCAAAATAAGAATCTAGAGGCTGTTTTTCCTAAATCATGTACCTTGTACCTGTTTCAGTTTGATGAAACATAGGTTCTTATTGCAGGGGTTTGCAAAGTTGATCTTTGATTGCTGTTATTAAGCTCACGGTGATCCCGGTTGGTTTTGGAAGCTTTATCATATTCCCCAATTGCTTATTAGGTCCATTAGGAAACTTCCAAAAACAATAATAGGGCTGAACATCTTCTTGAGACTCGCAATGGGACTACATGAGGCACCCTTCAAATAAGAACCTTGATACCTTGAAATTAGTCTTAGTACCTTTGAAATAAGAACCAATTTCAGCCTGGTTCTCAAAAAGTCGGTTCTTATACGCGGGGAGTAACTGTATCGTAGAGTATTTTGTAAGTAGTGTAGTAAGTATCTTGCGTTCTAAATCTTTAACTGTTGATATAAAAAAGGCTATTGTAAAATAATAAAAATAAAAAATCTAAGAATTAGAATACTCCAAATAACGCTAAATTCATTCCATCGCAGAAATATCAAGTACAAATGAAGGGAAACATAAATTACGAGAAACTAAGACAAACCTTTTTAGCAGTTCCGGATAATGATTCAAGACTGTAGACATTGAGACCTCCTTCATCCATCACACACACTGAATGTCTTCCACTTGGACTCAAAACAAATCGAATAATCCGCTGTAAAGAAATTAATTCAATGCAAAGAAAAGAAATAGTGCTTCGAAAATGTTTTCATTCTACAAGACTCACGACATCGTCCAAGTTATAGCATCAACAACAACGACAACGACAACAACAACAGTGATAGCAACAACAACACTTTTTATCCTTGCTCAAACTAGGATTCATGGATTTTCATATAAACATTTGAGACGGAAATGAACAGCTAACGAAAAGAATAAGCAATAAGCTGATATCAGCCATATGTTTATGTAATTTTGAATTTGGGTGAAAATCTGTTATATCCAAGATATGTTATGAACCCTGCATGACTTGGAATTCTACCACACAATCAGACCAGCAGTTAGTGTCAATCAAAAATACCAAAATTGTTATTTTGGGTATGAGCCTCTAGAATTTCTTATAAGTACGAGGGTTAATCATTTATTAGTAGCCTAAGGATTCTCTCATGTGGTTTCTTAGATGTGAGGCCTTAAAGGACAAGTCCGGGGTTGATAAAATTATTGCTGAAAAGCAATCTTACCAACTGCTGAACACCAGTTGTGAGTTCTTTTAAAGTTTTGATGCCTCCAACTTTCATAAATTGGTTAATTAATCTTCGTAAGTTAGATCAAATATCGTCGACATTTTTTATTTTGTATTTGTGTGCGAAGGCGCAATAAGGAGGCTAGCAATGTTAGTGGTATAATATCAACACATTTGGCAACCTCGTTCAGGTCACGTGAAGTGATGTCATATAGAATGACGTCATTTCGCCCTTCTAAGCAGATTGAAATATGTAGTTTCGCACATTAAAAGAGAAAAAAATTGAAAAAGTACTACACACCATTCACAGTAGTGTAATCTCTTGAATAATCAACAATTATACCAACCCCGGACTTGTCCTTTAATGTATTTGAAGATGTAACACGTACCTGGTTGTGATCTCCAGTTTCATACATCAGCTTACATTCATTGACATTTATAAATCGTAGTATTCCATCTTGTGCAAGGACAGCTAGAGTCTACAAAATATATGCTAAGCTTGGTTTTACATCCATGACATAATTTTGCATATAAAGACAACAATTTATGTCCAAGATAGATATTGATTGATCCATTTAGGATAGATATTGATTGATCTATTTGGGATAGATATTGATTGATCTATCTAGGATAGATATTGATTGATCTATCTAGGATAGATATTGATTGATCTATTTGGGATAGATATTGATTGATCTATCTAGGATAGATATTGATTGATCTATCTAGGATAGATATTGATTGATCTATTTGGGATAGATATTGATTGATCTATCTAGGATAGATATTGATTGATCTATCTAGGATAGATATTGATTGATCTATCTAGGATAGATATTGATTGATCTATCTAGGATATATATTGATTGATCTATTTGGGATTGATATTGATTGATCTATCTAGGATAGATATTGATTGATCTATTTAGGATAGATATTGATTGATCTATCTAGGATAGATATTGATTGATCTATCTAGGATAGATATTGATTGATCTATTTGGGATAGATATTTATTGATCTATCTAGGATAGATATTGATTGATCTATTTGGGATAGATATTGATTGATCTATCTAGGATAGATATTGATTGATCTATCTAGGATAGATATTGATTGATCTATTTGGGATTGATATTGATTGATCTATCTAGGATAGATACTGATTGATCTATCTAGGATAGATATTGATTGATCTATTTGGGATAGATATTGATTGATCTATCTAGGATATATATTGATTGATCTATCTAGGATAGATATTGATTGATCTATTTGGGATTGATATTGATTGATCTATCTAGGATAGATATTGATTGATCTATTTGGGATAGATATTGATTGATCTATCTAGGATAGATATTGATTGATCTATCGAGGATAGATATTGATTGATCTATTTGGGATAGATATTGATTGATCTATCTAGGATAGATATTGATTGATCTATCTAGGATAGATATTGATTGATCTATTTGGGATTGATATTGATTGATCTATCTAGGATAGATACTGATTGATCTATCTAGGATAGATATTGATTGATCTATTTGGGATAGATATTGATTGATCTATCTAGGATAGATATTGATTGATCTATCTAGGATAGATATTGATTGATCTATCTAGGATAGATATTGATTGATCTATCGAGGATAGATATTGATTGATCTATTTGGGATAGATATTGATTGATCTATCTAGGATAGATATTGATTGATCTATCTAGGATAGATATTGATTGATCTATTTGGGATTGATATTGATTGATCTATCTAGGATAGATACTGATTGATCTATCTAGGATAGATATTGATTGATCTATTTGGGATAGATATTGATTGATCTATCTAGGATAGATATTGATTGATCTATCTAGGATAGATATTGATTGATCTATCTAGGATAGATATTGATTGATCTATCTAGGATAGATATTGATTGATCTATCTAGGATAGATATTGATTGATCTATCTAGGATAGATATTGATTGATCTATCTAGGATAGATATTGATTGATCTATTTGGGATTGATATTGATTGATCTATCTAGGATAGATATTGATTGATCTATCTAGGATAGATATTGATTGATCTATTTGGGATTGATACTGATTGATCTATCTAGGATAGATATTGATTGATCTATTTGGGATTGATATTGATTGATCGATCTAGGATAGATACTGATTGATCTATCTAGGATAGATATTGATTGATCTATTTGGGATAGATATTGATTGATCTATCTAGGATAGATATTGATTGATCTATTTGGGATAGATATTGATTGATCTATCTAGGATAGATATTGATTGATCTATTTGGGATAGATATTGATTGATCTATCTAGGATAGATATTGATTGATCTATTTGGGATAGATATTGATTGATCTATCTAGGATAGATATTGATTGATCTATTTGGGATAGATATTGATTGATCTATCTAGGATAGATATTGATTGATCTATTTGGGATAGATATTGATTGATCTATCTAGGATAGATATTGATTGAACTATTTGGGATGGATCGTTTTCCCTCCAGGAAAGGTATCTATTCATATTTCCGGGATAAATCATTTCTGCATAGGATGGATTTTAATTCATATATTCAGGATAAATTTTACTCATCCATTTAGGATAGATTTTTATTCATCTTTCCAGGATTGGTTTCTATTCATCCATCCAAGATAGATATTTACCGTAAAAGCTCTATTAAGCCCCCCTCTCTTTTAAGCCCCCCTCTCCATTAAGTCCCCCTCTCTAATAAGCCCCTCCCCTCTGAGTCAAAATTTGAAATAAGCCCCCTTCTCTATTAAGCCCCCCCCACTTATACCTTATTCTAGAATTTACCAAATGTTTTCATTTATTTAGCTACACAACCTTGCACGTTAATTCTAGTATGGTTTGGGATAAAAATTGTGTCAAATTTAAGTATTGGAGCAATAAAATTGTGTGTTGATTCTGCAGAAAATATGTGAAAACTGAAAAGCTACCAAATATATCCTTTTCACATAATTTTGTGAATAAGCCCCCTTCTCTAATAAGCCCCCTCTCTATTAAGCCCCCCTCTGGAAGGTCCAAAATTAAATAAGCCCCCCGGGGGCTTCATAGAGCTTTTACGGAATTCATCTATCCAGGATAAATTTTTATTAGCATCTGTCCAGAAAAGATTTTTATTCATCCATCCAGAAGAAATATTTAGTCATCTGTCCAGGCTAGATTTTTATTCACCTTACCGCTCAGGGACATATCTTTACTGATCGCTCGAGGGTAGCTTTTGATTGATCTATCCGGGAAAGATTTTTAATGATCTTTCCACGATAGACTTTCATTGATCCATCCGAGATTTGTAGGTCTTGATTAGCTGGAATAAGCTATCGTTATTTTAGTAGCCTACTCAAAGAAATTAATGATGATTATGATTATCAAGACAGATGTTTAGTGATCTTTCAGATTTTTAGTCATAGGTAATAAATCTATCAAGGATAAATTTCAAGTGATCTGATCGCTATATAATTTAATCAATCGATCAAGTTTTTTACTTATCTATCCAGGATCGACTTTTATCGTAAGGAGATCAATCACGTTAGCAGGTCGAAGATCAAGAAAATCTTACCTGAGGGTTATCTGCAGACAAAGAGTCGTTCACGAATGCCATACTCCTTACTTCTTTGATTCTCGATGGAAGCTGAATGATTCTTATCAAGTGTTGTGAGTCAAGATTCCATAGGTGAATAAACTGCGACCTACAAGATCGGACAAATATATACACAGGTGAACCAGACTGAGGGCAAATTTTGAACGTGTTTGATTGGTAATTCCAAGCCTACCATAGTCTGAAAAAGGTAGACTTCGCAGAGGCGGAAACACAGTGCCCGATCAAACACAAAATTCTTCAAAACAACAGGTTCATCCTGGCCAAACGAGGTTTCCAGTTGCAAAACACGAAGACGAGTCCGGTGCTCGGCAACTAAAACCGAAACAACTCAATTACGATAGTAGCACGAGCAAATTCGCCTCGTCTTCAGAGTTTCGCAAATGAAAACAAGAATCTCTCTAAAGTCTGTCAAACATTCCGTCTGTTGGAGCAGAAGGTTCGGCGGGACTTCCAAACCTGCCAAACCTGCCGTTTTTATAATTGGTAGTCAATCAAACGCAAATTCTAAGTCTTCCAAGTGTACCTTTTTCAGCATTGGCACAAATCAAACACTCCCTTTGTAACAATAATGCAGTTCAAAAAAGATAACTCCAACACTGAAATCTTAAGCAATTCGACAGCTCAAACTATTGGTCCAAACGACATGTTGTCACAATAGCAATAGGGACTTTCAGCAACCAGGACCGCAACGCTAAGCAGAACGTCGTCTTGTATTAAACAACCGAGTATAGTTTCCCACAAATTACCTTCACATGTTCTTAAACAAGCCAAGACAAAATCTCCTTCTTCATCTAAATATACTATAAATAAGCATTTAAAATGAGTGAGTTTCACTTAGAGAAGATCCAGATCTGAAGAACAGTAAGTTAGAAATAGGATTTCCAAGTTGTGCAGTTGAAAAGGATAACTTCATAGACTCTCAAGGGAAGCAAATTCGAGCAGAAAACAGGGAGTCTTTTCAAGCCGAAGTTCGGAAACAAAGGGCACATTTGTGTTGTCGTTGCAGTCGCCGTCCTAGTTGCTAATGGTCCCTAATAAAAACACGACGACGGCATCTGGGTTTTGGGTAAATCAACAGAAACTCTTTATAGACCTCAATAGGAAATTTTCTTCTTGGCGATAGTGAGAAAGAAGAAGTAACCTCTCCAAGAAGGCAAAGCGATTTACGGTTCTGAAGAAACGATTTCATACATTTGCGTGCACTTGATCAAATCAAAACAAACATAGAGAGGGACAGTCCGAGACAGAACCAAAGATAGAGAGAACCAAATATCATGGTCGGCTGCGCTGAAGGTGTGATTCCATTCGAAATCAGAAACCTTAGCCAGACAGCACATACACAATGTGTTGAGCGGTGGGGACTCTGGGGAAGATAAGTGATGACAGCAATTGCTGTTGTTGTTTGTTGTTCTCTTGTCCGCAGGTTCCTATTGTTTAGTATCATTGGCCTATGATGGCCGGACATCCAATGGGAAACGGATTTATGAGACGTATGTTTAACATTTTGTAGTTATGTTACTATTTGCATGTCTTTACGTTAATGGCCACAGTGTAGTCATTGTCTTTGCTCCTTGTGGTTCTGTCCCTGTAGTGTTTGTATAGTTTGTATAGTAATTAGAAAGTATAGTAGGATGTAGATGTAATATGTATTGGAAAATTTAATATGAAATTGCTTATCTTGATCAGGCCTGCACTGCACCCTTGCTAAATTTGCCCTTTACCAACTTTGCCCTTGCTCAATTCGCTACGAGAACAAAAGAAATTGCCTCTGTTGGATTTACGGGGTGAGTGGCCGAGTGGCTTAAACACTTTTCGTCAGGTGACTGAAGTTAAGCTCGGTCGAGTGAGGTCAAACTCCGGATGGGTGACCTCGGAGGCCTGACCTCACAACTCACCTTGTCGTCCTTCGAAGG